>CM077160.1:156382189-156782571 GCA_039583875.1 Platanthera guangdongensis | reverse complement strand
GAGCGGAATTTAGCGCCCAATTCGCTGAAATTGAGTTCTGCGCCCAATTCGCTGAAATTGAGTTCTGCGCCCAATTCGCTGAAATTGACGCGAATTCGACGCCCAATTCGCTGAAATGAGCGAACTCAATGAATTTCAGCGAATTAGGAGCCCAATTTGCTGATTTTCAGCGAATGAGCGCACAATTCGCATAATTTCAGCGAATTGGGAGCCTAATTCGCTCAATTTCCTTTTTCCCTCATTTTTGCGCCTCACGTCCCTCAGGCGCGCGCCCTCGACTTGCGCCTAGGCTCCAGGGGCCCTTTGCGCCTCGGTGCGCTTTGCGCCTTGATAACTTAGGTGTCGCCCCGCCGACAACAAGGACGCCAAAATCGGGCGACCTTCTAGCCGCCTGATTTTGGCGACATCCGGCCGCATGGCGAGGGCAGCCCCCTGGCCGTCCGCACCCTTGGGCGTCGCCCTGCTTAGGGGCAAGGCCGCCAGATCAGACGACCTTCTGGCCGCTCTATCTCGGCAACGCCTCTACCGCAAGGGGAGGGCGGCCCCATAGCCGCCCACTCCCTTGGCGCCGCCCCGCACGGGGGTAAACCCGCACAGGTTGGGCGGCCCTCTGACCACCCTACTTTGGCGGCCACCTTGCTGTCAGCCCACCCTCCCCCTCGTCGGGGGTCCACTAAGAGGCGTGGTCGCCCAAAAAGGCCGGTCTCCTCCTCCCCCGACCTCCATTCTCGCCGGAACGCCCCTCCTTTGCCGGGAGGGGAGTTTGGTTTTTTCCAGGGGCGAACTCGTCATTTCTGTAAATTTGGCGATCCGTGTGTCGCGTTTCAGACATTTCTATTCGTCCGTCTGGTAGGTATCGTGGGAGATTATCGGGTTGCCCCTCTTGTAATCTATAAATAGACCCATATTCTCGTTCATTCTAACTTTTTTCAGTCGGAAATCCTGCAACGGATTTTCTCTCCTCGCCTCCTTTCCTCTTACGATTTTCTCTCTCCTCCATTTCTCTTCCTTGCGTGCTTTTGTGTGCGACCCTTCCTTGCGCGCTCTTGTGCACGCCCCTTTCTTGCACGCTCTTGTGCACACCTCTTCCTTCCGCGCTCTTTTCGCGCCACTTGCTTGCACGCTCTTGTGCACCGCTCTTGCCTGCGCGCTCTTGTACGCGTCTCTTCCCTGCACACTCTTGTGCACGCCTCTTCCCTGCGCGCTCTTGTGCTCGCCTCCGACGTGCCCATGTGCACTTCATTTTCCAGACCTCTCCTGCACGCGCCCCGTCTTGTCGTCCGAAGTCCGTCAAGACCGCTGAAGTCCGTCAAGGCCGTCAAGACTACCGAGGTCCGTTCTATTCGCTGAAGCCGGCTGCAAGATTCATCAAGCACTTTGAAGATCACAAAGAGGTCCAAAAATTGCCTTCTGCCGCCAGTCGCCCGCTTGGCGACCAAGCAAACCGCAAGTCTTCTCAGAGTCAGCAGACTAAGCCCGCCAGAGCTCCCAAAGTTTGTGTGCCCCATACTGTCATCAGTATACAAGTCCAACTTCAGAGCCCATGAAGGACCGCTCGACTGCACACAGGCAAGTGGCCCGAACAGCAACCCAAGCGCACTTAACTCAGCAACAAGCCTACCGGCCGACAACGAGTCAACCTCTCCAGACTTCTCTAAATACAATAAGAGACAAGCCGCAGAGGATAAAGGCGCGCAGAACACGCCGCTCGAGCTTTCGAGTACCAACGAAGGACTTCAAAGCGCGGCTACCGCATCATAACTCTCAAAGAAATATTTAGCTCTGTGAGAGGTGGACTGTCACCCTCTGAGCCCTTCTCTTTCCCCTTCTTAACAACTGTAACGAGAGGCGGTATGTCGTCCTTGAGTTCTTCAAAAATCCATGTACAACAACCAACAAATAGTGGAGGTTTGGACGGCACAAACCCGATCACGTGGTTTTTCACCCAATTGGCGGGTTTTCTACGTTAAAAATTGTCTTGTATAGTTTCCTTTCTCGGTGACTGTTTGCACGCTCGACCGCTCCCCAGATTCAATTTTTGTGGCGTGGTTTGTTAAAGGAAGAAAATACCTTAGAATGATCTGGGCCGCATCAATTTTACAAAAAATTGTTCGTTGTAATTTTGCCCGAAGACATATATTAGATATGCATCTTAAATCCTCAGATTTTTATTTTTTTCATATAAAATTTGAAATTTTACATTCTTATTGCATATATTGTACCTTTGTTTCTTATAAACGTTGCAATGCACTAAGTTTGATCTTTTATATTTCGTAATTCAGTAAGAAATAATGTCTCCATTATTCTGGGAGCATTAGATTGTGTTATACTTTACTTTCCAGCTATGAAGCACGAATACTTCCTCGAAGATAGCGTACTCGTATCAGATACGTATCCGGTACCGATACTTACCCGATACCCGTCAGATACACCTATGTGGACACAGTTGGACTTAGCACATCATTCTGCAGATAAGAGTCTATTTTTCTAGAGGAAACAAAAGTTGATTCTATGCTAGAAAGCGTTGGTACGTCCAATTAAGTTGTGTATCTGTACCGAGTATGTTTCTGGTACTGGTATATTTCTGTTACAAGTATGTTTATTGAACATTTTGATACGATGCAAGTTATTAACAAAATAACTAATTTGTCTCTAGCCTAATCAGAAATTGAAGATGTTGATCTCCAACAATGATGCTGATCTCAAACAATGAAGCTGATCTCCAACAACGAAAAAAAAAAAAAGATTGATGAGTAGACTTAGACTTTGTTTAGTTCGGTGTTTGGAGCAGTCGGCGGGAGGAGACAAGCAGATAAGGAGCGGTTTGGAAACAGAGGGGGTTGGCTGCAACTCGAAGTGGAGCGGTTTGCTTCATTTCTCAGGGCGCGGAGGGAGGAGACGCGACAAACGCCGCCGCCAGGCGTTTGGTTACCCGTCTTGCGGCAGCGTTTGCGGCAAACGTGGCCTCCAAACGCAGCGCCAAATGATGCTTTAAATTTAATTTTATCTATTTTGGTTAAACATATAAGATGTCAAATTTTGTAATATTTACGAATGCTTGATGTTTCAATACTTCAAGTTATGTTGCATTGATTTGTAGACTTGTACTTCAAGTGATGATTTATGTTTGATTTTTCGATGTTTTGAGAACTATTTATTGTACTTGTCATATATATATATATATTGTATTATATTTGTTATAACGTATTATGCCGTACCCGTATCTTTGTTTTTCTTCTTCCATTTCTTTTTATCCTTCCTCCTCTTCTTCCTCTTCCTCATTTTCTTCTTCTTTCTCTTCTTCTTTTTCCAAGCTTAATGAAGCGCAATGTGCTCGCCAAAGAGTATGCGGAGTTCATTGACAAATCGAAGGATTTTAACGATTATGATTCAATTCAAAATTGTTATCTTTTAGATCCAAATACTCTGTGGATAAATCATGGCTCGCCAGCCCCTTCACTTCAAACCATTGCATTGAAGCTATAGTACAACAATCATTTCTTCATCCGCCGAGAGAAATTGGAGTACTTACTCATTTATCCATTAAATGAAAAAAATAGAATGATACCGCAACGTGCAGAGGATTTAATAAATATTCATAGCTATACAACCCCGTGTTCACCGGGTGGGTCCCTTAGGGAGTACCAGGGGCAAAAGAGCCCCATGACCCAGGGTAGCCGAGCAGGCGAGTGGGGCAATCGGGACTGCACTTGCCTAAGACCGCAGGCTTGCGCGTGGCCGGGCAAATGAGGCTAACAGGTCTGCATTCGCTCAGGTCCCGAGGCTTGCGCGCAACAGGCGAGTGTGATAGTCGGTCCGCACTCGCCCCAGGCAGCGAGTGAGTAGTGGGCGAGTGCCAATTTTATCGGACACTCGACCTCAGCCAGGAGTAGGCGGATGCTCGCTATCTCGTTTAGGCATTTGCCACTCCTTCGTGGAGTGTTATGTTTTGGACTGCTATTAGCCTTCCCAAACATCGAAGTTACGCTGCTGGTAGATCTGATTGGGCTGCGTATTAGATCCGAACAACAAAGTTACGTTGTTTGTAGACCAAATTTGGAAAGCTATAAATAGATCTGTAGGGGCACCTTTGGATGAGAGCTCTCTTTGGCTTCTTCCTTTGATTTTCTAGTTGGCTTTCAAGTGTCCCCCATGGTGCCCCAGCTCTGCATTGGCTCGGGAGGGAAAGCGCTCTAAGATCTTCTGGGTGTGTGGTGGGACTTCCGCGCTGTAGCACAGGATCTGTTCTTAGTCCTAAGACTTTGGTATTGTGCACTTCTTCAGGATAAGCAGGTGCGAGGTTACCCCTTTCGGGTCCGAACTCCACAAGAAGCCAAGTTTCAGTTTCAACATTTTTGGTACGGTGAGCGTGGAGAGTAACTAGCGCAATAAAACCTTGAGCAAGTTCCATGGCTGGAGATGAGGGACAAGGTACCGACCCAGGCAACTCGCCATCGCCCGCAGCACCAGTCACGGTCGGGATGTTGGAAGAGTTCATGAAGGAGGTCCTAGAAACTATCCACTTCGCATTTGCCGCGGCGCGGGCCGAGTGCTCGACCCTTGCGGTCCAAGTATTAACGCCGCCTGGGATAGGCGAGAACGCCCCAGGTCATGCGAAGATGGGGTTGTTAGGAGCCAAACAATCAGCTGGATTGGGAGGAGCAAGGAGGACCCACTCAGGGTCAAGAAAGAGGATTCGCCCAGGGGTGGGGACAAGGCCCTGGTCCACTCCTACTCCCTCCGCAACAAGCTATGACAATCGACCGAGAAGGGAAGGGAAGCGCTCTAGGGTCTTCCGGGTGTGTGGTGGGACCTCCGCACTGTAGCCCATGATCTGTTCGTAGAACTAAGTCTTTGGTCTTGTGCACTTTTTCAGGAGAAGTAGGTGCGAGGTTACCCCTTTCGGGTTCGAACTCCACAAGAAGCCAACTTTCGGTTTCAACAATAACAATATTCGACTTCTTTCTGAAAGAGATCAAAAATACCATGAAGGAGAGTCTATATTGTGAGATATTACGTGCGATGACTTTGAGTAATTCGAAGATATAAGTACACTTGAGATAGCTAATCTATCGCTTGATGAATCAAGATTGGAGCTCTCGATTATTGAAGAAGATGATGAAGTTGATACTATTGGTGAATGTTTAATGTTTAAATTTGATATTTTGCATGTGAATGTAATAAAACAATGATCAATTGATGTATGATGTGGATATATGATATATTGTTTTTTATGATGTTTGTTTTCTTGAATCTTTTTTATATTTTTATAGTATTATATGAAATGTTATTTATAACATTATAGAAATAATTACCCAAACCTCCCCTGTAAACTAGCATAATTAGTGAGAACACCCCTCTTATTTTTGAAATTACAAAAAACTCCCCTTAAGTTTTCATTTCATTACCAAAACCTCCCCTGATCTTTTCATTTCATTGCATTTATGAAGAAAAAATACCCCCCTGAAAACTGTTCACCGAGGGGGGTGTTTTTGTGCAAGGATGTTATGAAATAAAATCTTCAGGGAGGTTTTTGTAATGAAATGAAAACTTTAGGGGAAGTTTTTGTAATTTCAAAAATAAGAGGGGTGCTGTCAGTAATTTAACAAAGTTAGAGGGGAGGTCCCGGTAAATGGCCCTAACATTATATGAAATATCAATGATATATAATATAAGTTTAACGTCTCGATTTTCGTATGTATGGTCTTTGCTGTAGTCTTATTAATTTTTTGTTGTTACAATTCAAGATATGTAAAAATAGTTGTTAGTTGTCTTATTCTTATATTCATTAATACTTATATTAAAATAATTTAAAACGTTTTCGGTATCTTTTTTTTTTAAAATCATGCTTCCAAAAATCATGCTTCCTGTATCCGTTTCGTACTTTAGGCTGCTTCCTGGACTCGAATCCGTGACCTCAGGGTCACACGGAGACACCTTCACTGGTGCGCCAAGGCTCCCCTTCAGCCTTAGGCTTCACATACACCGAAAAAATAAAATATTCTCCAAGTACAAGAATAAATATACCCTAAGAGAACAGGGGAAAATCGTAAATAAGTAAAAACAAAAATAGGAATGATGTTGCAAATTCAAAGATGCAATATCCTTCCTTACCACGCGACATGAGCACACTCGCTAAGTTCTTGTACCCGCCCCTTCACCATCTGACTCTGTAACAATACCTTTGTTTGGATAACGTGCTTTGTTCTCAACTTAAAACTTTAGAAACTGGCAACAGAAGTCGACGCAGTCAATCCATGTGGCGTTAGATGGTGGGTGATGTTTCCAACCCATAAGCCCTTAGTATGCAAACCACACCCCTCCTTTGTAGGTTCGAACCATCAGTTCAAAATGCAATTTGGAATGAAATCAAGTGTAATATCCACAGCTAGAGCCGCTTGTAAAGTGTCTTCCCCAGGGTGGTGGCTTATCACCTTTTTTAGCTGAGAGATGTGCAACACTATAAGAATATGGCTTGTTGTCATAAGCTGTAGGAGGTTTGCCATTTCTCTCACACAAACCCCAGCCAATGCCAGACATTACGGATCCGGATGGGCCACCTAAATAGGGAAAGAGCCATAGTAGCACGGAATGGTTTGGGCGGCCACTATTGGCCACTGATATTTTACAATGCGGTCGAAGCTTGAGAAATATTGACTCCTTATATTGAACCGAACTTCACGGAGATTCTTGTTTGCATAGGATACTATCATTGGTTGCGCTTATTGCAAGTGGAACTTGAGCTATTGAAGGATATCATTGCAGTCATTGAGCTGGAGTTGTTATAGGAATATTCTGCCCAATTGATCCACTTATCCCCTGCCTGAGGCTGGTAAAAGAAAAAAGCAGTGGAGATACATCCCCAAACAGCGTCTGAGTACCTCAAACTGCCATTTTGTCTCGGAGTGATTGGTCATACTCAAGCATGTGCATCCCATGAAACTTGAACTGTGTTACTCAAAAAGTAGTCATGAAGTCTAGGTGTCTGGATCTCAAACGCGAAAATGCATGGGGGTGCATTATCCTGAGAATTAATGTGTTGACTACAGAGAGCCATGAAAGGATGTGGAAGCAGAAAAAAATTATTGTATTTGGACATTCCAAATTGTCTCGGCTTAGAATAGGGTTGGTGGAGACCTCCAGGAAAGGTCACATTCTACTTGCAACACTTGCAAGGAAAGTGTTGCTACAAACTCCTCTACTCGGTGGAACATCCCTGCCAATAAAGTGATACGACAAAGAGTGCCTTAAATGTTGTAGACTTGAACTGTAAAATGGGTTATATGAGTCTTAGTCAAGAGTTAGGGAATGCAAGAAGTCTGTGAGAAGGCCAACCCTAGGTGATTTCATGGACACCCGACCAAAGACAATGAAAGATGAGCATTCGGGTCAACCTGCAATGTATACAATATGCTACAAAGGCTTGGGTTGTCTTCGGTTTCATGTTGAATAATGGATGCATCCTCCTTCTCCCACACGTACCTTAAGACTGCCAGGAGTAAAGCAAACTTAGCTAGCGAGAAAGTGCATCTACTATTTTATTTGTCCTTCATATCCTAAACTCCAACGTGAAATAATGGCCAAATTATTTCGCCACCCAAAGTTATTGTTCGGAAGCTGAAATCTTTTGACTAGACAAGAATTTCAAGTTACGGTCTTCTATGCAACAATGAAGGGAGGCCCATAAGATAAGGGTGCCAACATTGCATGGAGAGAGGGGAGTGCCATCAACTCATTCTTTAGATGAGCCAGAATACAAAGGTGAATGAGTTCCTTGGCCATCTTGCATCAAAACAACGTTGATTCCTGTTCCAGAGGTGTCACACTCTACTATAAACAATTGTGTAAAATTCAATATGATTAGGAATGGAGCGCCACTAGAGCTCTCTAAAGGACCTTGAAGGCGTCCCCGCCTCGAGATTTCACCTAAAAAATTTGTTTATATTCTCTTCAACTATGGAATTCCTCTGCCTAGGATGTTGTTGTGCCTCAACATTGGAAGAGAGAGAGAGAGAGAGAGAGAGAGAGAGAGAGAGAGAGAGAGAGAGAGAGAGAGAGAGAGAGAGAGAGAGAGAGAGAGAGAGAGAGAGAGAGAGAGAGCAATGGAGGAATCAAACTTTGCAAGGACACAATTTTGACAAAAAATGAGCAATATATGAACGTTTACCTTTGCGAAAGGCTGTGAGGGAATCCTCTGGCACAGAAGTTGCATCCATAGAAGGCGCAGTTGAATGGGGATATCGAAGGCGAGTGAAGTATTTTGAAAGTGGGAAAGTCCATCATGGAACGAGCGAGTAGAGAAAGGATGTTGGGGGATGTGGGTTATAGATGATTCCACCGTAGTGGTAGTATTATGTTGTGTGGAAGGTGGACGGGAAAGTCCATGAGGATATAAGGTGGATGGATGTGAAAAATAAGCTTGATTCTCAAGGTAGGTTATCATAGAAATATCAAGTTTTCAAGTAAAAGAAAAGTAGCATACATATCCATTCTGAGTGTGAGAATGCCCAACAAACATATAGTTCTTTGCACAATGAGCGGGTTTGTCATTAGGAGAGCTTAAGTGGTTAACATGTAATACACGCCCCCAAAAACGTGAGGTGTGAAAGGAAGTATGTATTGGCGTATGTTGTGGTTTATTGACGTATTTCTTTTCTGGAATGATTTTAGTCCCACATTGCGGACTACCTTTTTACTTTTATTTGGATCTCCTATTTATATCCCCTATAGTGGAAGAATAAGATATCTCTCCTATTCTCTCTCATCTAATTTGGTATCAGAGGAGCCGTCTCCCGATCCCTAATTCACCCAATTCCGCATCCCGCACGGCTCCAGCGCCGAACGATCCCGCCTCTTCTCCTGCGACCACGCCGACCCGCCGACCCGCCGAACCTGCTTGTTGCAAGCTATGTCTCCTACCAACGTTTTTCTTAGGGTTACCAGACTTTCTTGACTGCTACCGACCAGATCAGAGTTCCGAGTTCGATGACTGAGGCGTTCCAACACCCGGCGTGGGTGGCAGCCATAGAGGATGAGATGTCCACACTACAAAAGGCGGGCACATGACGTTTGATCCCTCTTCCGGCAGGTCGGAAAACTGTTGGTTGTCGTTGGGTCTACACTATCAAGTATAATGCCGACGGTTCTCTTGACTGCTACAAGGCCTGTCTTGTCGCGAAGGGCTTCACCCAGACTCCTGTGGATTACGGCTTGACCTTTGCCCCGGTGGCCAAGCTATCTACTGTCCGTCTACTTGTCTCTCTCGCTGCATGCCACGCCTGGCCTCTTCATCAGATGGACGTAAAGAATGCCTTCCTCAATGGCAATCTTGCTGAGAAAGTTTATATGGATCCACCCCCCGGTTACAAGCTTCAGGGGGAGTATTTGGGCCGTGTTTGCCTTTTGCAGAAGTCCTTATATGGGCTGAAGCAGTCTCCTCGTGCGTGGTTTGAGCGGTTCGGTACTGTTGTGCTTCAGAGTGGGTTCACCAGATGTCATGCCAACACACGTGCTTTGCTCGGACTGCTGTGGATGGTCGTAGGGTCATTATCCTTGTCTATGTGGATGATATCATTCTTACCTGTGACAATAGCTCGGGGATACTTCAGATCAAGGGGCTCTTCAAAAGGCTTTTGAAGTGACAGATTTGGGGCCTCTGAAGTACTTCCTCTGTATTGAGGTTGCCAGATCTCAGCAGGGGATCTCTTTGTCTCAACGCAAATATACACTCGACCTCTTGAGTGATACTAACCTTCTTGGGTGCTCTTCTGTGTCTACACCCATGGATTCGAACCACTGATTACACGCCGAGTCTGGAGATCCTCTCCCTAAGCCGGGCATATACCGCCGTCTTGTTGGCAGACTTATCTACTTGACCAACACTCGCCCCGACATTAGCTTTGATGTGAGTGTGGTCAGTCAGTTCATGCATGCTCCTCGGACTTCTCACCTTGATGCAGCGTTTCGGATCCTCCACTACCTGAAGGAATCTCCTGGACTCGGGCTTTTCTACCGTTCATCTCCGTCCCCCGGTCTCACGTGTTACACAGATTCTGACTATGTTGGTTCCCTTACTGATCGATGGTCAACTTCGGGGATGTGCACTTTCTATGGTGGCAATCTTATTTCCTGGAAAAGTAAGAAGCAGAGTGTTGTATCCCGCTCGTCTGCTGAGGCTGAGTACCGGGCTATGGCCCATGGTGCTACTGAACTCCTTTGGCTGCGGACTCTCTTGACCGAGCTTGGCTTTCCACCTTCTAGTTCCTTGACACTTGTTTGCGACAACCAGTCCGCTCTCATGCTAGCCTCAGACTCTGTTCTGCACGAGCGGACTAAGCATATTGAAGTTGATATTCACTTTCTCAGGGAGCACATCTGTTCAGGGACTCTTGAAGCGTCCTATGTTCCTTCCGCAGAGCAGATTGCAGATGCCTTCACCAAGGCGGTTGGGCCTTCCATACTCCCCTCTACCTGTCGCAAGCTGGGCTTGCTTGATCTATTCACGCCAGCTTGAGGGGGAATATTTGTGTATTTTGTGGTTTATTGACGTATTTCTTTTCTTGAATGGTTTTAGTCCCACATTGCGGGCTACCTTTTACTTGTATTTGGATCTGCTATTTATATCCCCTATAGTGGAGGAATAAGATATCTCTCCTATTCTCTCTCATCTAATTGTATGCTGGTAGAAGTGATGGGGAAGATACTTCAAGCATGGGTTGTCACCGAATAGGACCCGCACGTGTCTATTTGCGCAGGAGGCATTGATCAGATTGTCATTTGGGCAATCCAAGCCCATTGTTGCCTCTGAAGTGTCGTCTGGATATTTATATGTATTTTTATTTTAATTTTTGGTGTATTATTTAAGGAGATCGACGATGAGACGCGCGTGGTTGTAAACACGAACTTGAATCTTGGCGGGACACTTTGGAAAAGAAGGGTTTTAGGTTGAACAGGGCAAAGACAGAGTATATGGAGCTTAAATTTAGCAATCCATGAAGGACAAATGACTTCGTTATTAAGTTGGGTGATCAAGATATTTCCCACAGTGAGTTCTTTAAATATCTTAAATAGATAGTTCACAACATGGAGGTATTGGTAAAAATGTGATACATAAAAATGATAAAATCCAAGCAGGTTGGTTGAAGTTGAGAGACGCATCAAGATCTTATGTGATCGTAAAGTACCATTTAAACTTAAAGGCAAGGTTTTTCATACTGCAATTAGACCATCAATGCTTTATGGTTCTAACTGTTGAGCAGTGAATTGTGTACATTAGCAAAAAATGGGAGTTGCAGTGTTAAGAATGCTTAGGTGGATGTGTAGACACACGAGGCTGGATAAAATTTGGAATAAATGTATCAGGGATAAGACATGAGTGAGACTAATTGCAGAAAAGATGCAAGAAGCTCAACTAAGATGGTTTGGACACATACAAAGGAGACCATTAGAGGCACCTGTTAGGTATTGTGAAAGTTTAGTCACTAGGCATGTTAAACGGGAGAGGGGTAGACCAATAAAGATTTGGAATGAAACTATAAGCAAAGACATGTTGTACTTAGGTATTAGTTAGATTATGACTAATGATTGGGCACAATGGTGGCAAAAGATCCATATAATCGACCCCACTATAGTGGGATAAAGGCTTCAGTGTTGTTCTATTATTTAAGGACATCAAATACTTATTGTGTGCGATCAATCATTGTCGTTCATGATTGGTTCCCTGACTATGTTTAGTATAAATAAAGACAAAAAGGCGTTTGGTTTCATTTTATTGTAGATTTTGGAGACGTTCTTCCCTGAAATCAGGCGATCTCTCGTAGTACTGACTCCATGAAACCTTAAGATGCCAACTGCTTAGATTTCTATCTTGTTCCACTTGCTCACTAATCTTTCTAACTCCCCACCACTTTCCACATCAGCCAAATCCTAAATCCCCCTTCCAAACAACAACTTTTCAGCCTTAAGCCCACATCGAAATAGCAGCAAGCGGTTGTTTCACCCATCCGCCTCCTGCTACAACCCCCTTCCCACAATCCATTTACCACATAGCCATTCCCAAGCCAATCGATCAACTCACTCTTCAATCCCTCCGCCTCCCAATCCTTTGACCACCCATTCTCACCATCCTTACTTCTAAACCATCCTTATCCACCCTTTAAATCCCCCATCGACACCCTCTGCAACACCTCCGCCTGTACCAACCCACAAGCAATCCGACTCCCCCTCCCACAGCCACCAGATATCACTCTTTTGTCTAGTCAACTGCCATGTCCTCTATGATCACCAGATCTCCACGCCCTCGTCTACGGTCCCTCACTCGTGAGTTTAGTTGTATATTGTTATTTATTTCAGCATTATTGTACGAATTTGATCGCGTATATTCGTCTGAAGGTTTTGCTTTGTAGCGTGTTTATTCCTTGTAACTAAATGTGGCTTGCATGACTTTTCTCGCTTGTGCATATTAACTGTTGACCCTTCAATCAGAGGAAAGCCTAGTTTGCTTGTTTTTAAATTTGTTTGCAATTGTTTATGATGACTGCGTGTGTTTTATGTTTTCATTATTATTTGCAATTTATTGTTGGATCACTACCCACATGTATACATCCTCCTAGAGTTAGATATAATCTAATTTTCTCGACACTGCACTTATGTCTTGCATTGGTTAGAGTCCACTTTCACAGCATACCCCGGGTTAATATGAGAGCCCATGGTTTGGGCCACGTTTATGCTGGTAGGTCATATAGAGTTTCTATGTCAGCTCCCAATGTCACTTATGGTTGGGCTACTAGTTTGAGCATGGACATGACGCTCACGAATTTTCAATGTCTTATCCCAGATTGCTTTGATCAACTTGATGACCAATTATTTGACCTTGGAGATAAGGCCACTACAAATAATTTCAGGATAGACATCTTAGAAAACTCATGAGGTTCGGTTCAGGCCACTTTTCTCTGGAGGGAGGTCGCTAGACAACATGCTGATCACCTTGATGAGGCTTATTACCATGAAGCATCATGTTAAATATTTTAAAACATGGGATCCCATCCCACCCGTGAGACGGGGCTCTGAGCATGCTTATGATCATCGTTTGGGACCCATCCCTGATAGACTCCTTCGCCCCTAGGAGGTGTTTCGTCATCCCCACCGGTCCTCCGCAAGCAATATATGACTATGGTCGGGACAAGTATTATGTCGATTGTTAGGAGCCCCGTTGAGGTGGCCCTCTTATCGAGGACGACCTCACTCATCGCATTCATATTCTATGTTGTTAAAGCGCGCCTCAGGTGCGCCAAATGCTTAAGGCTCGCCAAATTCAGAGGTTTGCGCCTTCGTGTGTCTTTTTTGCGCCTTTGGAATATAAAAGGCGTGTCTTAGTGAGATTTTTGTTGTTTTTTTTCAAAAAAAAGAGAAATAATATAGGAACTCAATAATTTTTTATTGATTTAGTGTTTGTGAAAGATAATTATGTTGAGACTTAGATATGATGCACGTGATACATTAATTATATTTTTTAAGAGATATAAACGATAATAATGAATGATTAATTAGTAGAATAGATGAAGTGATGTTTGATGTTGATTATTTAAAATTGTAGAAATGGAGAAAGCCAACCTTGTATATATGTCCACTTGATACAAATACAAAGAATGAGTACATATATATAGATGAGAGAAAGAGAGAGAAAAGTCCTATACACAATGTGAGACTAAAGAGAGGAGAGAAAAAGCAATAAATGCTATACAAATGGGCCTAATGTTAAGTGGGCTTTTCCAACACTCCCCCGCAAGCTGGAGCGTATAGGTCATATGCACCCAGCTTGGACAAACATTGGTAGAACAGAGTGCTTGATAAGGCCTTTGTGAGGATGTCGGCAACTTGATCAGTTCCTGGAACATGCTTTAATTCAAGTTTCTTCAATTGAACCTTTTCACGAACAAAGTGACAGTCAACCTCGATATGTTTTGTGCGCTCATGAAAGACCGGATTCTTTGCGATGTGTATGGCGGCTTGACTATCACAAAATAGAACAGCAGAGGAGGGGAGTTTTACTCCCAGGTCAGTAAGGAGACTTTCAAGCCATGTGAGTTCTGAAACAACTGAGGCCATCGATCTGTATTCAGCCTCTGCAGAGGAACGAGCCACCACAGCTTGTTTCTTACTCTTCCAAGTAATAAGATGCCCACCAAAATACGTACAGAACCCACTAGTTGACCTTCGATCGTCCAGGGAACCCGCATAGTCGGCATCAGAATAGGCAACCAATGCGGGAGCAGAGTCGGAGGTTTTGTAAACCAGCCCTTGGCCTGGAGCTCCCTTAAGGTATCGGAGAATCCGTTCAACCGCTTGGAGATGAGAAGCCCGGGGGCATGCATGAACCTACTGACAACCCCAACTGCAAATGATATATCTGGCCTTGTGACTGTTAGATAGATCAACTTGCCCACAAGGCGTCGATAGTATTCCGGGTTCGGAAGTAGCAAATCGTCATCCGAAGCATGAGCGCATAATTTGTGATTTGCCTCCATCGGGGTACATGCTGGCTTGCAACCAGACTGACCAGCATCTTTGAGAAGATCGAGACAGTACTTTTGTTGGGAGAGTACCAACCCGTCCGGCCGCCGGGCGATCTCGAGACCAAGGAAGTAGCGAAGGTTCCCCAGATCTTTAGTCTGAAAAACAGTGCTCAGGTGTTGTTTGACGTCTTGAATCCCCTTTGAGTCATCCCCAGTGAGAAGGATGTCGTCAACATAAACCAACAGAAGAATGGTGCCAGTGGCCCGGTGTCGGGTAAAGAGGGAGAAATCTGCAGAGCTCCGAGTGAACCCCATGTCCCGAACGACCTTGCTAAACTTGTCAAACCACGCCCGTGGGGACTGTTTGAGACCATAAATTGACTTTTTGAGAAGACAGACCCGAGACTCCCCCGTGGTCTCAAACCCGGGCGGCTGGCGCATGTAGACAGTCTCCTGAAGGTCGCCATTCAAAAAGGCGTTCTTGATATCAAGTTGATGAAGAGGCCAGCGGCGGTGTACCGCGACGGAGAGAAGAACGCGGACAGTGTTAAGCTTGGCCACCGGAGAGAATGTTTCCTCATAGTCGAGGCCCTCCTGTTGTGTGAAGCCACGGGCCACAAGACGGGCCTTCAGTCGGGCAATAGTGCCATCCGGAGCATGCTTGATGACGAAGACCCATTTGCATCCAACAGGGTGCTGACCGGGAGGTAAGGGAACCAAGACCCAGGTCTGGTTGGCCCAAAGGGCCGTCATTTCTTCGTCCATGGCAGCCCGCCAGCCAGTATGGTGAAGCGCCTCCTGCAAAGAGTTAGGGACTGAAACAGAAGATAAGGAGGTGGCAAAGTGAAGAAGAGAGGGGGAGAGGCGATGGAGCGAGACGTAGTTCGCCATCGGATGAGCGGTGGAGACGGGAGCCGGAGCAGCAGGGAGCAGAGCACCAGAGGCGAAGCCGACTGCAGAGGAGCCACAGAATGAGGAGAGCGACGAGAATAGACCCGGATAACCGGAGGTGGTGGACGGACCGGAGGCGGGGAAGGGAGAGAGGCTGAGGAGTGAGGAGCAGGAATGACAGGACGAACGACGGGAGCGGGAGGCAGAGCGATATCCGGAGCAGGGAAGAAAGGAAGATCTTCACGGAAAGTTACGTCAGGCGAGACAGTAACCTTGCGGGTAGTAGGCGAATAACATACATAACCCTTCTGAGTGCGCGAGTACCCAACAAAGATCTGCTTGGTGGCACGAGGGTCCAACTTGTTCGTGGAGGGACCGAGGTGGTGAACGTAGCAGGTACACCCAAACACCCGTGGCAGAAGATGAAAAGGCGAAGTTGTGGGAAAGAGGAGGCGGAAGGGAGTAGCATACTGGAGGACGGAAGACGGGAGACGGTTGATGAGGAAGCAAGCCGTGGAGAGAGCGTAGTTCCAGTACGGTTTGGGGACCTGCATTTGAAGCATAAGCGAGCGAGCGACATCAAGAAGGTGACGATTCTTGCGCTCGGCGACACCATTCTGTTGCGGAGTGTACGGACATGAGGTTTGGTGAAGAATGCCGAATTTAGAGCAGAGAGTGACAAACGTATGGCTGGTGTACTCCCGCGCATTGTCAGTACGAATAGTGCGAATAGGCGCAGAGAACTGAGTGCGAGTCTCGAGGATGAAAGCCCGGAATACGCGGGGAAGTTCAGAGCGATCCCGAAGGAGATATAACCATGTCATGCGAGAGTAATCATCAATAAAAGTAAGAAAATAGCGATAGCCAGAAATACTAGTAACTTTGTACGGACCCCATATATCGGAGTGTACTAAAATAAAAGGAGCGGAGCTCCGAGTACAATGAGGGGGGAAAGAAGAACGGGGCTGTTTGCCCAAAATACATGTGTCGCAACGAAAAGCGGGGAGAGTGACATCAGGAAGAGCCTTCCGGAGGACTGGAAGAGGAGCATGTCCCAGACGGCGATGCCGATCCGAAGAGGAGGTAGATGCGAGGACAGTAGGAGAGTCGTCAAGAAGATAGAGCCCATTCTGCAGCCGTCCTCTACCAATGATAGTCTGCGTCTGCTGATCCTGTATGAGAAAAGAAGAAGAAGTAAATGTCACTGAGTAATTAGAATCAGTAGTAAGGCGACCGACAGAGAGTAAATTGAAAGGAGAGCCCGGAACATGTAGAGCCGAGCGTAGGAGGAGAGAAGAGGTGAGAGAAATATCAGCACATCCAGAGACGGGAACCGACGCCCCATTAGCAACAGTAATGTACTTCGGGTGAGGTGAAGACAAGTACTGTGGTGGCTTAACAGAGGTGATATGATGAGTGGCACCAGAATCAAGGATCCAGCGCGTGCCAGAGGATAGGCAGGCGATACCTTCATTGGAGAGAGAGGCAGCAGAGGCAACCGAGGCAGGCGGACGGCTGAGCAAGCCATGAAGATGCTGGAGCTGAAGACGAACCTCGTCGAGCTCAGTACGAGAGGAGGCAGAGTCGGTAGTAGCAGCAGAGGCATGTGGACGAGGAGGTCGGCCATGTTTGCGAAAGCAAGTGGCCTCAAGATGACCAATTTTACCACAGAACGAGCATTGAGGCCTAGACCGGCCACCGCGTCCCCGGCCGCGAGAGTCAGAGCGGCCACCACGGGCAGAGGGGGGAAGAGGTAATAAGGGAGCAGGTGCCTGTTGAACAAGGGCCGGAGAAGGAAGTCCGGGAACATCCGGAGGCGGGGAGACTTTGAGAAGCATTGAGCACACGTCGGAAAAGGACGGTGTAACAGTAGAGGAGAGGATGTGAGCCCGGACACTGTGAAGATGAGGGGGTACCCGGGCCATCATCATGGCGATACCCACAGCTTCCTTCTGGGTACGTTGAGCAGCGAGATCTAGAGTGGGAGGCTGATGGTGGATCCAAGCCTCAACCAGAGACCGGGCTTGAGCAACAAAGGACGTCAAGTCGGTTGCGTCACTGCTGTCAAGGGCCTGGAGAGCGGTGATGATATCATAGAGATGGTGGAGACTATCTTTGCCGGAGTAGAGGGTGTGTAGCTCGTCCCACATGCCTTTGGCCGTCTCATGATACATGGCCAGACGATAAGATTCTCCATCAAGAGAGTTGAGGAGCCAAGTCTGCACACGCCCATCATTGCGTAACCACTCCTCAGTAGGGACACCAATAACGGTCTGGGTCAGATGATGAAGGAATCCCTTGGACTGAAGGACACGGCGAACTGAGTGTGCCCATTCCACAAAGTTCTTCTTGCCAGTGAGCGAAATTGTAGTGATCCGGAGCTCGTCGCGGACTTCCGGTATAGAGGCCGGGCGTTCAGGAGGAACAGCCGTACCGACGGAGTCTGCAGATGTAGACATGGAGGCCGCAGCGAGCTTGAAGGAGGCCGCAGCGAGCTTGAAGGAGGCCGCAGCGAGTTGGATGAGACCGCAGCGGGCTGGAGGCCGCAGCGAGCTGGAGGAGACCGCAGCGGGCTGGAGGCCGCAGCGAGCTGAAGGAGGCCGCAGCGAGCTGAAGGAGGCCGCAGCGAGCTGGAGGAGACCGCAGCGGGCTGGAGGCAGCAGCTAGAGGAAGCAAACAGACAGCGGACTGGGTGAGGACGCGGCGACCTGGATGATGTCGCGGCGAGCTGGAGGATGTTGCGGGCTGGGTCAGGTCGCGGCGGGCTGGGTCAGGTCGCGGCGGCCTGGGTCAGACCGCGGCGGACAGGAGTGAACGGAGAAGAGAAGACAAGCCGGGGCTGACTTACGAGCTGGCGAACTGGCGGACGCTGCGCGAACGGCGGATGAAGGAGATCAAGGAGAGAGGTCGCCGAGGTCGCGCCGGACAGGAAGAGGCCGCAGCGGACAAGGGGAAGCAGTGGACCCCACAGGATGGTTATAAAAGGAGGGGGCCAGAGGAGGAAGGGAGAGGGGGGGGGGGGGAAGAAGTGGATCCACGGGAGAGGAAGCGGACAGGATAAGTGAGGCCGCAGGAGAGATGCGACTAGAGGGTGCGGACTGGACAAGGGAGGCCGCAGAGACCGCAGGCTGCAGGGCGGACAGAAGAGGGAGTCCGCAGGAGATTCGAACCTGGCTCTGATACCATGTAGAAATGGAGAAAGCCAACCTTGTATATATGTCCACTTGATACAAATACAAAGAATGAGTACATATATATAGATGAGAGAAAGAGAGAGAAAAGTCCTATACACAATGTGGGACTAAAGAGAGGAGAGAAAAAGCAATAAATGCTATACAAATGGGCCTAATGTTAAGTGGGCTTTTCCAACAAAAATGAATGTGGTTGCGGCTTGTGTTCATGAGGCGCGCGCCTGTGCCTAGGCTCCAAGACCCCTCTGGGCCTTTGTGCGCCTTGCACCTTTAATAACTAAGTTCATATTGATGTCCCTTCATTCGATGACGATAAACTAAACCCGAAGGCTCTTAGTGATTTGCTTTTAGACATGAACCACTACTTTGAGTGATATGAGATTAATGACGCGCGACATGTCTAGTTTTCTAGGATGAAGCTTCACGGGCAAGCTAAGATCTACCAGACGAGTTTATATATGGTATTAGAGAGTGGAATACTACCCCATCACTGGATGATCTGATATGAAGCAGTGACTTAAGTACAATATCTCCTTGTATTTTATAGGAACATGCTCCTGGATCAGCTATATACCCAATAACCTGGGACCTTCTTTGTTGTTAAGTATATGTCTCGTTTTGATGGGCTCGTTGTGAGAAGCAATATTCGAGAAGAGGTTGTCACGACCTCTTCCCACTTTCGTGACAGTTCGTAGATCTGACATTTGTATGGAACTGATTCTACATCGTTTAGAAATGGTTGAGTAGGTGTTCCAGCTTGCCCCAGAGTATGAGCAGTACACACGTTCCTTAGGTTCAAAGGTCACCTCATGCATGACCCGATAGCTTGGCCATTAGCGGCCTACCCAGCTCCCTACTACTATTGCCCCTCCTCGTGCCTCCCTACACATGAAGGCAAAAGTCGCCATTTCTGGAGCTCTCAATCCCAAGGGAATCTCGTGTTATAGATGTTCTGGCAGAGACTATGTGGCGGCGCAGTGCCCCATGAGGAATCTGCTTATCGAGAAGGAAATTGGGCCTAGCATCGAGATTGAGGAGAAGCTTGACGAGGAGATTTTAGTTGTTGTTGAGGATGTATGGGAGATTAATGCTGAGAGATCCCTCGATATGAGAGTTATTAGACACATACACACCCCGCGTGCAGATGTGGAGATTTTAGTTGTTGTTGAGGATGAATGAGAGATTAATGCTGAGAGATCCCTCAATATGAGAGTTATTAGACACCTACACACCCCGCCTGCAGATGTGGATTGGCGGCGTACCTCTCTCTTCTATACCTATCTCCCTAGAGCAGACGATCCTTGCAAACCTGTAATTGATAGTGAGAGTTGTGTAAATATCATGACCCAAAGGGGCCTTGAGTGGATGAAAGTGTAAGTGGAGTTGCACCCACATCCTTATCGAGTCATCTTGGTCGACAAGATTGCCATCCAACTCATCCAGCAATGTTTTGTGCTGATCATTATTGCATCTTTTGAGGATCATGTTTGATGTGATGTATACAACTCATTGTTTTTTATTCATTATGATATTTTTTGTTTTTGGAACATATAAATATACGCAATATATATTTTTATTGATAAGAAATGGAAATCCAATATTTAAAAATTTCTGACATGCCTCCAACATCCAACATTTAAAAATCCAATTTGACATTTCTCCAACATCCGATATTTACAAGTTTGGAGTATGTGTATCAATAACAGAGCGATGAACAAGATCATGGTAAAGTATCGCGCCATCATCCTTCAACTTGATGACCTCCTTGATACGATGGCTGATCCTCAGATCTTTTTGAAGATCAACATCGATAGTAACATTAGATTTGGGTCCAAGAAGGGAATGAATGAAGGTCAATGTTTAAGAATAAGGATGACCTTTATATGAGTAGTTTGTGGGAATTCGAATTCCCTGGGCACCCTGATGAAAATCATGATCAAGGTTCTGCTAACCTACATAGACAAGTTTTTGGTCGTCTACTTTGATGACATTCTGATTTATAGTCATACCCATTCCTACCACTTTCTTCATTTACGACTCCTCTTTGACATTCTTCGCAAGGAGAAGTTATTTGTCAATCTAAAAAGTATATCTTTATTTCAGAGTTAGTTCATTTTCTTGGATTCATAGTGTTCG
Organism: Platanthera guangdongensis; assembly: GCA_039583875.1. Classification (NCBI taxonomy): domain Eukaryota; kingdom Viridiplantae; phylum Streptophyta; class Magnoliopsida; order Asparagales; family Orchidaceae; genus Platanthera; species Platanthera guangdongensis. The sequence goes on along the minus strand of CM077160.1, from coordinate 156,761,840 downwards.
CCTCCAAAGTTTCCTTTGATCATGACAAGGTCAAATTCATTCTTGAGCACGTCCTTATGACTATATTCGAGGCATATAGCTTTCATAAAATTGCCACCTTTTATCGGAGGATTGTCAATAGATTTAGTATTATAATGACCCCTTTGCGAGCTTCCTACGTAAGGGTGATTTTTCAGTGGACCAAAGCGGCCAATAGAGCGTTTGAGGAGATCAAAGAGAAATTGACGACTGCTCTAATATCAAGATTCTTTAATTTCAGGAAGGTTTTAAGGTAGCATGCAGTGCACCTGATGTTGACATTGGTGGAGTATTGAGCCTGGAATGCCATCCAGGTTCTTACTTTAGTGAGAAGTTTAATGAGGTCGGACATAAATACTTGAATTATGATATAGGGTTTTACGGGTTAATTTATTTGCAATGTTATTGGAGGCACTATCTCCTACCCTGAGAGTTTGTCCTCTATTCTAATCATCAGACATTACAATGCCTTCATTCCCAGAGGAAGTTGGGGCATCGTCATGCCGAGTGGATCGAATACCTGTAGGAATCACATTATGTTTTCAAACACCGCGCCGGTGTTTAAAACAAACTTGCAAATGCGTTGAGTCGTTGGGTCCTTATTACAAACACTGTGCGCAAGAGTGGACAAATTTAGGAGAGATCACCAAGTACCATACATATCTTGATTTTAGAGAGATGCATGTTGAGACTTATAATGTGTTGTTGAAAGATTCCCTGATACCTATTGATGGGTTCTTGGTCATGGAAAGTTATATATATATTATGTTTCTTGCATGCGCATCCTTATGATTTCCTACCGCAATTACTTGATCAAGGATATGCATGTTGGTGGCGCCGCATGCCACTTCGGTAGGACACGATGATTGCGCAGGTCAAAGACCGTTTATTTGCCGAGCTTGGACAAGAATGTGAACTGTGTCATCTATCATTACCAAAGAGCTAAGGGAACAAAACAAAATACTGGATTATACCTCACTAGTCTAAGTCGATATTAACATGGATGTTGTGCTCGGGCTCTCTCGCACGCCGAGGAAGCACAACTTCATATATGTTGTGGTTGATCTCTTTTCTAAGATGGTCCACTTCATTATGTACAACAAGACTGTCGACGCGTCACACATCGTGTCACTATTTGTAAGAGTCATCTTTAGGTTGCATGGTCTTCCAAAGATTATATCGCCCGACCGAGACGTAAAATTTGTGCGCCGTTTTTTGAAGACATTATGACACAAAAGGGGTACGATGATGAAATTCACTTCTCTGTACCACCCACAGATTGATGGGCAAACATCGGTTGTTAATAAGAGCCTTAAAATCTATTGTGATGCTTAGTGGGTAAGCATATGATTAGTTGGGATTTGGTTCTCCCTATTGCGGAGTTCGCTTATAATAGTTCGGTTAATAAGTCTACTTGTATGTGTCTAGTTCATGTAGTATTTGAATATGAATCGTATGATCCTAGGAAACCCATTAACCTTATTCCAATACCTTAGAGTCACGCCCTAGTGAGTCCGCCAAATCTTTTTCTTGTCATTTGCATGAGATACATGAGTCGATTCGATTACTACAAATCTTTTTCTCGTCTCTTTCTCGTCATTCGTTAATAAGTCTACTTGGAGGCTAGGTGGAAGGCCCGTCAAAGGGCTGAATATGTCGACAAATGAGTGAAGGAGATCTGAAAGATCGGATGGGTCGCTGTCCTCAGTCGCGAGTGGTATGTGGAGAGGCGATGTTTGCACCAAAAAGGATGACGAGGACGGCCATGGGTCTTGACCCTGCCACTACACTAAGCGGGAACCCGAGTACCACGACATGATAAGACGGTTGAAATCCCAAGTGAGGGTGCTCAGGGTGCATAGCCAACGGACGCCCAAGGCCACTTCGAAGCCACAGAGATCCACGACGAATAAGTCCCTCTGTGAGTGGTACCCGTCCATCATAAGGTCCCTGCTCCGACAAACCTCGGGGCACGATATCTGTTGGCCATTGTCCACGACCACCTTGACGTGTCTACGGGAGACGAACGGAAGGCGCAAACGAAGGGTCGTGTCCTGGAGAATGAAGTTGTGGGTGCGTTCGAAATTCATGACAGTCAGGAGTTGTGTCCCTCCAATGTCCACATGTATTTGAATCGTCCGGCCCTCTTGAGGACCTGCAATGGCATGGAGAAAGAGTTAGGGCATGCCAGCATTGGCGTCTCCATCATCATCATCATCCTCCAATAAGTCATCTACTTCGAGCCAAAATAACCGCCTGCACCGGTGATCTGGGGTGAAGGATTCATCACAATTGAAACACAAGTCTTTTTCACGGCGCGACGCCATTTCGGCGTGGGACAGACTGCGGCGGAAAGTGGGATGAGGAGGATCCTCGCTTATGGCTTCCTTGGAATCGGTATGCCTGTCTGGTCGGGTGGAGGGCTGGTCACGACGTCCCGGTGGTGGTCGATCTAAGACCAGACAACGTTCACAAGCCCGAGCAAGACTCATGGCGATAGTAAGGTCGCACGGGGTTTGAAATTCTACATCCCAACGCAAGTGCTCATTGAGACCATCGGTAAAGAGAGGGTCTTCTTGCTCCGGTAGAACGGAATTTGCCCGCGATAACCAGATTTGAAATTTCTCCAAGTATGTGTCAATTGAGCCCAATTGTTTGAGGGAGACAAGGTCGTCAAGGGGGTTTCCCGATAGTGCGGTGCCGAACTGGAGAGTGCGTTGGTTGGAGAGGAAGATATCACATCAACTGAGCCGCGGAAGGGGATATTTGCGGCCTTCATAGATGGGAAAATCCATACGGACGGAGCAAGAAAAGGGGATTCCTTCCTCACGAGGAGAGACAGAGTCCACCGACTGGATGAGGGTGCATCCCTAGCGGAAACCGTCGGTGGGGGGGGGGGGGAGCGGTGCGCCGTGCAGGGCGTCCAAACGCGCATTGAAGGCTTCCATCTTTGTATTTTGGTTATTGAACATTTGTTTGGATGAGTTCCACAACTTGGTTGAGCGAAGGACCACCTTTGTCCATTGAGGAGGGTTGCTGGATGGTAGCGGAAGGCGAGGGCAGCAGCCCCGCCGACAATATGGGCGACGGAGGGGTGGCGGTTGAATGGAGCAGAGAGCAAAGCGTCTCGCGGTAGGTGCTGGAGTAGTAGCCTGCGTTTGACATTGATACCAAGTTGTTTTAAGCTCCGAATTGAGATCTAATGAAGGGTCTTGAGAGGGGAATATCCCACAAGGGATTGGCTTGTCCCTTCCTTGAGCTTGTAGATGCCGTGGCTGGAGATTGAGGAGAATCCCAAGAGGTGGGAAGAAGAACCGCCAGAACAGAAAGGGAGGAGAGGCGCGGCTTGGCGGAAGGGGTCCGTCGGCTAGGGCTTCCAGACAGAAGTCAGATTGGGGAAGGGCGGGATTTAGTGAGAGAGAGATAGGATTAGAGAGAGATGGATTGGAGGAGTTAAACTTGCATAAACATTAAGGACTAACTGAACCGACCATATAGCCAGCTCACAATTTCCTCCCCCCACTTAGGCTTAAAGTACGTGGGACAAACTACAATGCCAAAAGATAAAACAATGCGAGCAACGGAAAATATTAAGAGACAATTAAAGATAACACTCATGCATTTATCGCATGAAAACGCGTTGGTGCATGTGGCCCCAGCGCGGGTCCAATTCATCGCGTGTCATAACAAAGATTTCCTATGATGATGGATGAGGTGTCTATTAGATTGGTAACTTGTAATTGTTCTATTCTAGGGATTGTATCTTTACAATTAATTATATTCCTGCTGTCTCACAGTGATAAATTGTTCTGCTTTTGCAGAAAGGTCTGCCATATTTATACAAGCTCGGCTCAGAGGATTTATTAAAAGAACTTCTTTCTTGAAAATGAAAAGGTCTGCAATTCTTCTCCAGTCTGTTGTAAGGGCTTGGCTAGCTGTTAGATTTGGAAGCATTTCAGAATATAGAACAGTGACTTGTTCTTCTCTGTCCTCAACAAATGGTATTACTGTCATTCAATCATTTTCCTTCTATTTTCTGCTGCTTTTATCACATAAAACTATGCGAATGACGAATATGTAAAACATTCAGGAATATATGACAGATACCTTATGTTCATGATTGATAGACAAAGATTTCATCGAACAGTAAAATCTGTCGTTCTAATTCAACAATTTGTGAGGGCTTGGATTCGACGAAAGGGTGATAATTTGAATTTTACAAATTCAAAGATGAATGCATCTGAGATCTCTGGAGTAGTAGTTGTTAGGCAATCTGTAAATACAGAAGGAAGCAAAACACTTGATCTACAATGGCTGGCTGCTACTAGGATACAGGAATCTTGGAAAGATTTTTTACAAAACATGCACTCAAAAAGATCATGTGCTGCAATAAAAATTCAGTCTCAGTGGCGTTGTTGGTCAATCCACAAATATTTCATCTGCCAAGTTGATGCAATCAAAACAATCCAGTCAACATTTCAAAGTGTGATTTATCAGAAGGATTTTCAAAAGAAGCGCATTGCTGCAATTGAAATGCAAAGTTTCATCAGGGGACACCTAATTCGAACCAAGTTGTTAGGTATCTAACATGTAGAAGTATCAAGTGTCAACTAATCGTAGTTGCAGTTTTGCAGTGTCAGACGTTTTCATTTTAAATTTTATTTTTCATATTCTCTTTGTTCTTTCAATTTTTATTCAACCAGCCTTTCTCTACGGACATTTCAGGTGCTTCTAAAATCCGGTCTTGCCGGGTGCACCGAAGATCTTATAGTGCAATTAATGATAGTTTTTTGAGCAATTTTGAATTGAGAATACTCGTCGGTTCTGTTGTAAAGCTGCAAAGTTGGTGGAAACAAGTATTATTGCATAGGTCCAGGACACATGCGGCTATCTCATATCAGTCTTTTTTTCGTGGTTGGATTGCTCGAAGGGATGCTGCTAAAAGAAAACGAAGCATTTCTACAATTCAGGTGGGTCTTTTATTTTACAACCTTTTTTGAATTTAGTTCTCTTGTAATTTCCAAGTGTCAACCTATGTTCTTTTGATGTTTTTTTATGTAGACTGCGTGGATAAATATGTTACAAAACAGAGTGCATAAGAGTTCTGTTAAATTAGCCCATGTAAAAAGGCTCATTATTGGGCCCATTTATCGTTTTATCTACTCTCCTCCTTTAGTACCACATCTTGTATAGGATTTTCTTCTCTCTTCCTCTTCCTATATATTTGTATTCTCTCCTTGTATTTAAATACACAAGCAATACATACAAGATTTGAGCTCTCTCAACATGGTATCAGAGGGAGGTTGCTGTCCTCTGCGGCTTGTTTTTTTCTAACCGCCAAGCCCGCCCGGTCTCTATTCCCTCCTACCCGCTGCTTTCTCTCTTGCGGCCTGGTAGCCTACCCGCTCCGGTCTTCTGTCCGCCCCTGACTCTGCGGTTTGCAACTTTGCATCCGCTTCTCCTCTCCCTCTCCGTGGTTCCACCCTCTTCAGGCTTCTTATAGCCATCCTCTCTCTCTGCTTCGTGGGGCCCACCTTTCTTCAAACCGCCGCGGTCTGCCTTATGGGCTCTTCCGGTAACTCTTCTGGCTCGACGGCCAGCCCGCCTGCTGACTGCCCGGCCTGTCCAACTGACCGCACGGCTTACCCTACAGAGCTTCGTGACGAGCTGCGCATCACTACCATTTCTCTTTCTGGAAAGAAGAACTTCATTCCTTGGGTCCATTCAGTTCGACGGGTTCTCCAGGCCAAGGGTCTTCTCCCTCACCTTACTCAGGCTCCACCCACCCCTCCTACCGATGACTGGCTCCGCAATGATGGCCGAGTTCAGACCTGGATCTTGAATTCTTTGTATGGTGAACCCTATCAAATGGCTATGTATCATGAGACTGCCAAAGATATGTGGACTGAGCTACACTCCTTATATTCTGGCCGGGACAGCCTCCAGCATCTGTACGACATTCTCACTGACCTCTTTACTCTGGACGCTGGAGGGGCTTCCGATATGTCCTCCTTTGTTGCTCGTGCGAAGACTCTTGCTGAAGCCTGGATCCAGCATCAGCCGTTTACCAATGATGCTCTTGCTCAGCGCGCTCAACAGGAAGCCGCCTGTACTGCCATCCTTATGGCTCGTCTTCCCCCTCACCTTCAGAGCATTCGTGCTCAGGTCCTGGCGTCCTCTACCACACCATCTTTTTCTGATGTGTGCTCCATGATTCTCCGAGTCCCACCTCCTCCAGATACTACGGCTCCTCCGACCCTTCTTCAGCAGGCACCTCCGCTTCTACCCTTCCCTCCTCCTCCTTCTACTCGGGGGGGGGGGGGGGGGTCGTTCAGGCTCTCGCGGCCGTGGTCGTGGTGGCCGGGGTCGACCGAAGTGTTCCTTCTGTGGCAAAGATGGTCATCTCGAGGCAACCGGTTACAAGAAAGTTGGCTATCCTCCTCGCCCGACGGCTTTTGTTGCTACCGATGCTGGTCCTCCTGATCTTGAAAGTGTCCGTCTTCGGCTCCAGCATCTCCAGGGCTTGCTCCATTCCCCATCTGCCTCCCTTTCCTCCGTCTCCAACACAGGTACCGCTTGTCTCTCCACCGGCTTGGGCTGGATTGTGGATTCTGGCGCTACTCATCACATTACTCCACATCGCCCTGCCCAGTACCTGAATTCCCCTTATCCACCGTCTATTACTGTGGCCAATGGCGCCACTGTTCCCGTCTCCGGCTCGGCAGATCTTCCTCTTACCTCCTCCATCTCCCTTCGCTCAGCTCTTCACGTCCCGAGTTCTCCGTTCAATTTACTTTTTGTTGGACGGCTTACTACTGATTTGGATTGTTCTGTTATATTCACTCCTCTTCTTTTGTTATACAGGATCGGCCGATGCAGACTACCATTGGTAAAGGCCGGCTGCGGAATGGGCTCCACCTTCTCGACGACTCTCCCACCATCCTCTCCTCCATTTCCTCCACTGATTGGCATCGTCGTCTTGGGCATGCTCCTCTACCGGTCCTCCGGCGGGCTCTCCCGGATGTCTCTCTTACCCCCTTTCAGTGTGATTCCTGCATCCTCGGCAAACAACCTCGTTCATATTTTTCTTCGCATTGTACTCGGAGCGCTGCTCCTTTTGATTTAGTCCATTCAGATATTTGAGGACCATTTAAAATTTCTAGTATTTCCGGTTTCCGGTATTTTATCACGTTTATTGATAATCATTCTCGCACTACCTGGCTATACTTACTTCGTGATCGCTCCGAGCTTCCTCGTGTCTTTCGGGCATTTGTCCTCGAAACCCGTACGCAATTCCACAAGATCATCAAAATCCTACGCACTGACAATGCTCGTGAGTACACTAGTCACAAATTTACTGCTTTATGTTCCGAGTTTGAGATTCTCCATCAAACTTCCTGCGCTTACACGCCGCAACAAAACGGTGTTGCCGAACGCAAGAATCGCCACTTACTCGATGTTGCCCGTTCCCTCATGCTTCAAATGCATGTCCCTAAACCGTATTGGAATTTTGCGGTCTCGACCGCCTGCTTTCTCATCAACCGTCTCCCTTCCTCTATTCTCAACTACGCTACTCCGTTCAGCATCCTCTTTCCCTCCGCTACAGCCTTTCCTCTCCCACCTCGTGTGTTTGGTAGCCTATGTTATGTCCACCGTTTGGGGCCTTCATCGGATATGTTAGATCCCCGGGCCGCCAAGCATATCTTTGTTGGTTATTCTCGCAACCAAAAGGGGTATGTCTGTTATTCTACTGCTACCCGCAAGATCTCCGTTTCTGCTGATGTCACTTTCCGCGAGAATCAACCATTCTTTTCTGCTCCCTTACCTGACCATTCCCCACCTACACCTCCATCCATTCCCCGCCCGGTCATTCCTGCCACTCCTCCACTGCCTGTCATTCCCTCTCCACCGCCTGCCGTTCCCTCCAAACCACCAGTTATCCGTGTCTACACTCGCCGCTTTACCCCTTCCGTTGCCCCTTTGTCGTCGGTCTCTACCATGGATACTCCGCATCCGACTGATCAGGTATCGCCTTCCACTGCTCATCCGCTGGCCAACTCTGTCTCTCTTCATCACCTCTCTCCCCATTTACGCACATTGGCTACTTCTCTCTCTTCGGTTGCTATTCCTAATTCTGTGCAGGAGGCGCTTCAACATCCCGGCTGGCGAGCAGCCATGGAGGCAGAAATGTCTGCTCTCTGGTCTAACCAGACCTGGTCTGTTGTTCCTCTTCCACCGGGCCAGAAACCAGTTGGGTGCAAATGAGTCTTTGTCATCAAACATGCTGCCGATGGGACCATTGACCGTCTAAAGGCCCGTCTTGTGGCTCGTGGTTTCACTCAACAGGAAGGGCTCGATTATGAGGAAACGTTCTCTCCGGTGGCAAAGCTTAATAGTGTTCGTGTCCTCATCTCTGTTGCTGTCCATCGCCGGTGGCCTCTCTTTCAGCTGGATATCAAGAAAGCCTTCTTGAATGGGGACCTCCAGGAAACTGTCTACATGCAACAACCGCCCGGGTTGGAGACCACGGGGGAGTCTCAGGTCTGCCATCTTAAGAAGGCTCTATATGGTCTCAAACAATCTCCGCGGGCATGGTTTGAAAAATTCAGCAAGGTCCTCCGTGCGATTGGCTTCACTCGGAGCTCGGCCGACTTCTCGCTCTTTACTCGTCACCACCCAACAGGAATAGTTTTTCTGTTAGTTTACGTCGATGATATTATCATTACTGTAGATGACTCTCAAGGGATACATGCAGTCAAAGTTCATCTAAACTCAGTCTTCCAGACTAAGGATTTGGGACCCCTTCGCTACTTTTTGGGCCTTGAGATTGCCAGAAGGCCAGATGGGCTCACTCTCTCTCAACGAAAATATTGTCTTGACCTTCTTCATGATGCGGGTCTGTCTGGCTGCAAGCCCAGTGATACTCCTATGGATGTGAACCACAAACTGTGTGCCCAGGCCTCTGACTCCGATCTCCTTCAGAATCCTGAATATTATCGACGTCTTGTTGGAAAACTAATATATCTCACGGTTACCAGACCGGATATCTTCTTTGCAGTTGGTCTTGTCAGCAGATACATGCACTCTTCTCGAAAATCTCATCTTCAAGCAGTGGAAAGAATTCTTAGGTATCTGAAAACCGCTCCTGGTCAGGGACTTGTCTACAAGACCTCCTCTTCCGCTCCAACATTGGTGGCATATTCGGATGCCGACTACGCTGGCTCTCTCGATGACCGGCGATCTACGAGTGGTTTTTGCACTTACCTTGGAGGACATCTTGTAACTTGGAGAAGTAAGAAACAAGCGGTCGTTGCTCGCTCTTCAGCTGAGGCAGAGTACCGGGCAATGACATCAGTTGTATCAGAATTAACATGGCTTGAGAGTTTTCTTACTGATCTGGGTGTAAAATTACCATCACCGGCTCTTCTCCTTTGTGATAGTCAAGCCGCCATACACATCGCAAAGAACCCGATCTTTCACGAAAGGACGAAGCATATTGAGGTCGATTGTCACTTCATCCGGGAAAAAGTTCAAATGAAGAAGCTTGACTTAAAGCATGTCCCAGGATCGGAACAAGTTGCAGATGTCTTCACAAAGGCTCTTTCCAAGACATTATTCTATCAGTGCTTGTCCAAGCTTGGCGCATACGATTTGTACGCTCCAGCTTGCGGGGGAGTGTTAAAATAGCCCATGTAAAAAGGCCCATTATTGGGCCCATTTATGGTTTTATCTACTCTCCTCCTTTAGTCCCACATCTTGTATATGATTTTCTTCTCTCTTCCTCTTCCTATATATTTGTATTCTCTCCTTGTATTTAAATACACAAGCAATACATACAAGATTTGAGCTCTCTCAACAAGTTCTATGCTCGTCATTCAGGCTTGCATTCGTAGCTGGATTGTTCGCCGTACAACAACTCACAAGAAATGTTGCATTCTCAAGATACAAGTATAAACATTTATCTACTCTCACTTAGTCACATGATGTAGTTTCATTCATATTCACTGATCATTTTGTCAAATTTAATCACATATGCCCAACGAAAATGGATCAAATTGGGTACAAAAATCAGACGAATTTGCAACAAGAGTGTTGGCTTATTCTTCTGTATCCCAGTTCGATTAATTTTTGTGTCCTGTTATAAATTGGACTTGTATGTACTGATTTAATCGATAATCGGACAAGAGAACTGGTTTGCGTCTTATTCTATTTAAAGCTTTCTTTATTACAGTTATTAGTAGGTTTGACCTGTATTGCATGAGCTTGTTTTATTTTGCTGCAGAGATGGTGGAGAAATATCTTACATCTCAAAAAAAGGAAGATCTCTGTGTTAATTATTCAGACCCATGTTCGTGGTTGGATTGCACGGAAAAAATCTGCTCAAAGCAAGCATGACATTGTGATTATTCAAGTAAGTATAGGTTTTGGTTCTTCTTTCCTGTTAGCTATTTCTTCAACATTACCATCTTATTGGTAGCTTTTTATCTAATTCAGGCTTGCATTCGTAGTTGGATTGTTCGTCGTACAACTCACAAGAAATGTTGCATTCTCAAGATACAAGTATAAACATTTATCTACTCTCACTTACTCACATGATGTAGTTTCATTCATATTGACTGATCATTTTGTCAAATTTAATCACATATGCCCAACGAAAATGGACAAAACTGGGTACAAAAATCAGACCAATTTGAAACAGGAGTGTTGTCTTATTCTTCTGTATCCCAGTTCGATTAATTTTTGTGGCATGTTATAAATTGGACTTGTATGTACTCATTGTACCGATAATCAGACAAAACTGGTTTGCATCTTATTCTATGTAAAGATTTCTTTATTACAGTTATTTGTAGGTTTGAACTGTCTTGCATGAGCTTGTTTTATTTTGCTGCAGAGATGGTGGAGAAATATCTTACATCTCAAAAAGAGGAAGATCTCCGTGTTAATTATTCAGACCCATGTTCATGGTTGGATTGCACGGAAAAAAGCTGCTCAAAGCAAGCATGATATTGTGATAATTCAAGTAAGTGTAGGTTTTGGTACTTCTTTCCTGTTAGCTATTTCTTCAACATTACCATCTTATTGGTAGCTTTTTATCCAATTCAGGCTTGCATTCGTAGTTGGATTGTTCGCCGTACAACTACTCACAAGAAATGTTGCATTCTCAAGATACAAGTATAAACATTTATCTACTCTCACTTACTCACGTGCTGTAGTTTCATTCATATTGACTGATCATTTTGTCAAATTTAATCACATATGCCCAGCGAAAATGGATCAAATTGGGTACAAAAATCAGACCAATTTGCAACAAGAGTGTTGTCTTATTCTTCTTGTAGAGAAAGATCCAAATCTTGTATATACTTCTTGAATACAAAAAAATAAGTATGAGTACTGTAGATAAAAACTCTACCTTGTATATACTTTCTCAATGACCAAATACAATGTGTGAATACACATTTATAGGAGGGAGAAAGAGAGAAGAGAGTCCTATACAAGATGTGAGATTAAAGGAGAGAAAAGTAGAAAATCAAAAATGAGCCTAATTACATGGGCTTTTCCAACACTCCCCCGCAAGCTGGAGCGTACAAGTCGTATGCACCAAGCTTGGACATGCACTGGTAGAATAGGGTTCAAGGTAGAGCCTTTGTGAGAATATCCGCTACTTGTTCAGTTCCAGGAACATACTTCAATTCTATCTTCTTCAATTGGACTTTCTCCCGGATAAAGTGATAATCTTCTTCAATATGTTTTGGTCTTTCATGAAAGACTGTATTCTTCACAATATGTATAGCCGCTTGGCTGTCACATAACAGGATGGCCGGTGAGGGAAGTTTTACCCCTAGATCGGCCAGGAGACTCTCAAGCCAGGTAAGCTCAGAGACAACAAATGTCATCGATCGGTAATCTGCTTCAGCTGATGACCATCAAAATAGGTGCGAAAACCACCGGTTGACCGGGGATCATCCAAGGAACCGACATAGTCAGCATCAGAATATGCTACCAATGTTGGAGTAGAGGATGAAGTTTTGTATACCAATCCCTGACCCGAGGTTGTTTTCAGGTAGCGAAGGATGCGTTCAACATCTAGAAGGTGAGATGTTCGCGAAGCATGCATAAACCTGCTGACTACCCCAACATCGAAGGACATATCCGGTCTTGCGACTGTTAGATAGATTAATTTTTCAACCAGTCGTCGATAATATTCCGGATTTTGAAGAGGGAGGTCTGTATCAGAAGAATGTGCACACAACTTATGATTAGCATCCATTGGTGGAGTAGTAGGCTTGCATCCCGAGTAGCCAGCATCTTGAAAGAGATTCAGGCAATACTTCCTTTGGGAGATGACGCGTCCATCTGGTCGTCTTGCGACCTCAAGACCAAGGAAGTAACGAAGATGTCTCAGATCCTTTGTTTGAAAGACGGAGTTGAGATGTTGTTTGACTGCTTGGATTCTCTTTGAATCATCTCCAGTGATTAATATTTTATCAACATAAACTAGTAGAAGAACAGTTCCCGTTGCCTGATGACGAGTGAACAGTGATAAGTCAGCAGAGCTCCGAGTAAAGCCGACTTGCCGGATGACCTTACTGAACTTGTCAAACCATGCCCAAGGTGATTGTTTGAGACCATAGATGGACTTTTTTAAGATGACATACTCGGGACTCCCCCGTAGTCTCAAACCCGGTCGGTTGCTGCATGAAAACCGTTTCCTGGAGATCGTCGTTGAGAAAGACATTTTTGATGTCCAATTGGTGTAATGGCCATTGGCGATGCACAACCACTGAGAGAAGAACACGAACGGTGTTCAACTTGGCCACAAGGGAGAATGTTTCCTCATAATCGAGGCCTTGCTGTTGGGTGAAGCCACGAGCCACCAGACGGGCCTTCAGACGGTCAATCGTCCCATCAGGGGCATGCTTGATCACAAAACCCATTTACACCCAACATGTGTCTGGCCGGTAGGTAGAGGTACTAGGTTCCATTTCTGGTTAGTACAGAGAGCTGTCATTTCTTCTTCCATGGCCGCCCGTCAGTCAGGATGTTGGAGAGGCTCCTGCACAGAGTTAGGTATAGAAATCAAGGATAATGAAGTGGTAAGAGTTTGAAGTTGTGGAGATAGGCGATGTATGGATACATAGTTTGCTAGGGGATAAACAGTAGATTCTGGTGCTTGATCAGCAGGACGCGGAGCATCAGAGATCGAAGCCGACTGCAGTTGGGCACCGAAGGTAGAATGACGACGAGTGTAGACACAGATAACAGGAGGTACAGGTTTGGAAATGGGGGGAGCCTGGGCAGGAATTCGTGGTGGCGGAGTGTTAACAGGAGGTTTTGGTGGTGGAGGGCATGTAACCGGAATGACAGGGCGTAGGACGGTTGGTGGTAGAGGTGCAGGATCTGGAGCGGAGAAGAAAGGAAGATTCTCAGGAAAGGTAACATCAGCAGAGACTGTCACCTTGCGGGTAGTCGGGGATTAGCATACATAGCCTTTCTGAGTCCGGGAATAACCAACAAAGAAGTGTTTGACTGCCCGAGGATCCAATTTGTCCAAGGATGGACCAAGAGTGTGAACATAGCAGGTGCACCCAAAGATGCGAGGTGTGAGAGAGAATGCCGACGTAGACAGGAACATGAGACTGAAATGAGTGGCATTTTGGAGGATGGAGGAAGGAAGACGGTTGATTAGATAGCACGCCGTCGAAAGAGCAAAGTTCCAATAATGTTTGAGAACATACATTTGTAGCATGATGGAGCGGGCCACATCAAGAAGATGTCGATTATTTCGCTCAACGACTCCGTTTTGATGAATAACCCCAAAGTCAGAGCAAAGATTCGCAAATTCGTGACTAGTATATTCGTGAGCATTATCCGTGCGGATAGTTTTGATGGTCGTTGAGAATTGCGTCTGTGTCTCAAGAGGAATGCCCGAAAGACCCGAGAAAGTTCAGAGCGATCACGAAGTAGGTATATCCATGTCATTCGCGAATAATCATCAATAAATGTTAGAAAATAGCGATAAACAGAAATGCTAGTAACCTTGTATGAACCCTAAATATCGGAGTGTACTAAAATACAAGGAGTAGTGCTCCGAGTACAATTATATGAAAAAGAAGAACGAGACTGCTTGCCTAACACACATGATTCACACTGAAACAAAGTTAAAGATACATCTGGGAGAGCTTTCTGAAGGACTCGTAAAGGGGCATGGCCAAGACGCCGATGCCAATCGATGGAGGAGACTGAAGAGAGGATAGCTAGAGAGTCATCAAGGAGGTAGAGCCCGTTCTGCAGTCCCCCCTTACCAATGATAGTCCACGTCGTGTGATCCTGTATCAGAAACGAAGAAGAGGTGAATGTTATAAAGCAATTCAAATCATTAGTCAGACGATCAACAGAAAACAAATTAAACGGGGAGCCCGGAACATGAAGAGCCGAGCGTAGAGAGAGAGAGAGAAGTGAGTGGGATGTCAGCCGAGCCAGAGACAGGAACAGTGTCCCCATTGGCCACTGTGATACACTTAGGATGAGGAGAATCCAAGTATTGATGTGTCCGCAGGGAGGTGATGTGATGGGTGGCACCTGAGTCCACTATCCAATGCGGACTAGTGCAGAGACAAACGATACTTTCTTGGGAGATGGAAGTAGCAGAGGCAACAGAGGTAGGTGGACGACTGAGCACTCCATGGAGTTGTTGAAGCTGAAGGCGGACCTCTTCAAAGTCAGTACGAGCGGTGGAGTTGGTAGCAGCAACAGTGGCCTGTGGACGAGGAGGAAGCCCATGCTTGCGATAGCATGTGGCCTCAAGGTGACCGTCCTTTCCGCAGAAGGAACACTTTGGGCGACGCCGACCTCCTCGTCCGCGGCCCCGAGAGCCAGAACGCCCCCCGCGAGGAGGGGGGGAAGGCAGCAGGGGAGCAGAAGTCTACTGCAGGAGAGCCGGGGACGGAGGAGCAGAATTATCGGGAGGCGGTGAGACCTTGAGCAGCATAGAACACACATCTGATAGTGAGGGGGTAGCAATTGAGGAGAGGATGTGGGCCCGAACGCTATGAAGCGGATGTGGAACACGAGCCATCATCATGGCCACCCCGACGACTTCTTTCTGAGCTCGTTGTGTAGCAAGGTCCAACGTAGGGGGTTGATGTTGGATCCATGCTTCAACAAGAGTCTTGACCCGAGCAACAAATGAGGTGAGGTCGGTGGCCCCGCCAACATCAAGAGACTGAGATTAGTAATAAATAATGTCATAGAGATGCCAAAGACTATCTTTTCCAGAGTATAGCGACTTGAGATCATCTCACATTGTTTTGGCCGTTTCGTGATACATGGCTATGCGGCAGGGTTCTGTATCAAGGGAGTTGAGGAGGCATGTCTGAACCCCACCATCGTTGCGCAACCAATCATCAGTAGGGGCAGCAGGAGGAGCTTGGGTCAAGTGATGGAGAAAACTTTTGGACTGTAGTACTCGATGAACATAACGAACTCACTCCACGAAGTTCTTTCTGGCTAGCGAAATGATAGTAATCCGCAATTCATCATGGAGTTCAGGGGCAGAGACCGGGCGGTCTGCAGAGGAAGACGCAGTTTGTCCGGTTGATTCTGAAGAGGTTGTCATGACTTCGACGAGCAGGAGGCTAGGCCGGCAGACAGAAAAAGTAACAACAACCACTAACCAGACATGAAACCGCACGACCTAGGTGGCAGTCTACCAGCGACAAGGCGATGAGGCCGCCACGACCAGAATGCGTAGTGAATAGCTGGTAGAAGTCGCACAGTCACGGTGATAACACCAGCGGCAAGGAGAATGCCACGACCAGTATGCGGAGTTCGCAGCGGAAGGGAGAAACCACTAGTGACAAGACATGTCGCAACGACTCGGCAGAAATCTGCACAGTCAAGGTGAGGACACCAACGACAAGGAGAGATGCCACGGCCTAGATGCGGAGCTTGCCAAGAAGAGGAGAAACTGCTAGGGAGAAGACGGGTCACAACGACTAGGAAGGAATCCGTACGGTCAAGGTGAGTACACCAGCGACAAGGAGAGATGCCACGACCTAGATGCAGAGCGTGCCGTGAAGAGGAGAAGCCGCTAGTGACAAGAGAGGCAAAGCGCGACGAGAAGAGGCCGCTGTGACTAAGGCAAGCCGCGACGAGCAGAGAGTAGAGCAGCGAGAGGAAGCTCGCAGCGGGAAGACAATGAGACCGCAGCGAGCAAGAGAAGAGAGACCGTGGCGACAAAGTCAAGTCGCGGCGACTAGAGATTGGTCGCGGCGACTAGCTTAAAGACAGAAGGCGGTTAGAGCTGTGGTGGGAAGCGAGAGGGAGACGCGAATAGAAAGGGAGGCCACACGAGCAGAGGAAACTGGAGGGAAGGTCCCCACATGTGAGAAAGGTTATAAAAGTGAGGAGGAGGAGGAGAGGTGGAAGCCACGAGAGAGACAGAGCAGAAGAAGTTGTTAGAAAAACGTTGTCCGCACGGGAAGCCATGGTTGCGGAGACCGCGTGACTAGAAAGAGGCAAGCCGCACTAGACCGCGGCTAAGGCAGGGGAGGAAGCCGCCCGGTAAGCCGGAAGAACGGACCGTTCCCTCTGATACCATGTAGATAAAAACTCAACCTTGTATATACTTTCTCAATTATCAAATACAATGTATGAATACACATTTATAGGCGGGAGAAAGAGAGAAGAGTATTATACAAGATGTGAGACTAAAGGAGAGAAGTAGAAAACCAAAAATGAGCATAATTACATGGGCTTTTCCAACAAGTACAAATATATAGGAGAGAAGAGAGTAAGATCTAGCTATACAAACAATGTGAGACTAAACACTAACTCTTACATGTGCCAATACAACATTTTTCCTAGTATTTTCTAACACTACCCCGCAAGCTGGAGCGTACAAATCGTAGGCACCAAGCTTGGACAAGAACTGATAGTAGAGACGCCGTGGTAAGGCCTTGGTGAGGATATCAACAACTTGCTGAGCAGCAAAAACATGTGTTAACTCTATCTTCTTCAACTGAACCTTCTCCCGAATGAAGTGACAGTCAACTTCAATATGTTTTGTCCGTTCATGGAAGATCGTATTATTGGCAATGTGCATAGCAGCTTGACTGTCGCACAATAAAGTTGCAGGTGAGGAGAGCTTGACTCCTAGATCATCAAGGAGACCCTCAAGCCACATGAGCTCAGACACAACAACTGTCATAGATCGATACTCAGCCTCACCAGATGAGCGAGCAATAACGATTGTTTTTTGCTGTGCCATGTAATAAGATGTCCTCCAAAGTAAGTGCAGTATGCACTCGTGAAACGACGATCTTCCAAAGAGCCAGCATAGTCAACATCAGAGTATGCAATCAAAGATAAGGGAGACGAAGAGGGCTTGTATACAAGCCCTTGTCCAGGAGCAGTCTTTAAGTATGGATAAATACGTTCGACAGCCTGAAGATGAGAGATACGTGGCTCATGCATGAATTGACTGACAACTCCAACAACAAATGATATATCAGGTCTAGTAACAGTGATGTATATCAGCTTTCCTACAAGACGACGATAATATTTTGAATTTTGAAGGAGCAAATCGGAGTTCGAGGCATTAGCACAAAGCTTGTGATTGATATCCATGAGAGTATCAACATGCTTCCATCCAGAATAGCCCGCATCATGAAGTAGGTCAAGACAGTATTTTCTCTGAGATAACACATGCCCTTTAGGTCTCCGAGCCACTTCGAGACCAAGAAAATATCGAAGGCTTCCCAAATCCTTTGTTTGAAACACAGTTGCTAGATGCTGTTTGATCATCTCTATTCCTGAAAGATCATCTCCTGTAATCAGAATATCATCCACATAAACCAAAAGAATTATTGTGTCCGTTGGACGATGATGAGTGAAACGAGAGATGTCGGTCGAACTCCGAGTGAACCCAACAACATTAACAGTCTTACTAAATTTGTCAAACTATGCCCGAGGAGACTGTTTGAGACCATAAAGAAACTTCTTCAGACAACAGACAAGACACTCCCCCGTGGTCTCAAACCTGGGAGGTTGCTGCATATAAACGGTCTCCTGTAAATTGTCATTAAGAAAAACATTTTTGACATCCAGTTGGTGCAAGGGCCAGTGACAGTGAACAACGAGGGAGATCAACACACAAACAGTATTGAGTTTAGCGACTGGAGAAAAAGTCTCATCATAATCGGGCCTTATTGTTGAGTGAAGCCGCGAGCTACAAGACGAGCTTTCAACCGGTGAACCGTCCCATCCGGACCCTGTTTGACGACAAACACCCACTTACTTCCCACACAAGATTGTATAGGAGGAAGCGAGACCAAATCCCAAGTGTGGTTTGCCCAAAGAGCAGATATTTCCATGTCCATAGCCGCCCGCCGCCCGAAATGTTGGAGAGCCTCCTGTACATAATTAGGGGTGAAGATAGAGGATAAAAAAAGAGCACTTTGTCGGAGTTCCGGAGAGAGACGGTGAAAAGAGACATAGTTGGTCAGCGGGTGGGCAGTGAAAGCTGTTGCCGGATCCGCAGGCTGCAAAACATCATTAGAGCAGGGCATCTCCCGTAGGGCAGTAGACAAAGAAGGACGTCGAGTGTACACATGAATGATAGGTGGTGTAGGTGGTTTAGGTGGGATTGGTTTGGGAAGAAGAGGTGGAAGGTTTGAATGAACATGGATAACAGGCCGCGGTAGTGGTGGCGAAAGAGGAGAATCAGCTGGTTGAAAGTAATATGGCTGATCTTCGAGGAATGTGACATCAGCAGAAGTAACAACCTTGCGATTCTTGGGAAAAAAAGCAAATGTAGCCCTTCTGAGTCTGAGAATAGCTCACAAACATGTATTTAATGGCACAAAGAGCAAGTTTGTCAGTGGACGGGCCAAGATGATGAACAAAACACACACAATAAAACACGCGAGGGGTGATGGAGAAAGAAGGTTTGGAGGGAAAAAGAAGATTGAAGGGAACCGCAAAATTGAGAATAGAGGAAGACATGCGGTTAATAAGAGTGCAGACGGTAGAAATCGCAAAATTCCAATACTGTTTGGGAACATTCATTTGAATCATAAGAGAGCGGGTGACCTCAAGTAGGTGTCGATTCTTGCGTTCAGCAATGCCATTTTGTTGGGGGGTATATGCATAAGAGGTTTGATGGATGATCCCAAACTCAGCACAAAGGTGTGCAAAGGCATGACTAGTGTATTCACATGCATTATCAGTGCAGAGAGTTTTAATTCTTGTGGAAAACTGGTTGCGAGTTTTAATGAAAAAGGTACAAAATACACCGGACAATTCAGAGCAGTCACAAAGAAGATACAGCCAGGTCACCCGAGAGTAGTCATCTACAAATGTGATAAAGTAACGATATCCAAAACACTCGCAATTTTGTAGGGTCCCCAAATATCAGAGTGTACTAGATCAAAGCGAGCAGGACTCCGAGTAGGATGTGGTCAGAATGTGGACTGATGATGTTTCCCATAGATACACGACTCACACGTGAACTCTTGGAGGGACACGTCAGAGAGAGATTTTCTGAGTATGTTTAGAGGAGTGCGACCAAGACGTCGATGCTATCAACAAAGCTAATGGAGAACAACACCGTTGGGGGAGAGGGGTCAAGGATATATAGACTATTCGACATATGCCCTTTCCCGATGATAGTCCGCGTCCTGCGATCCTGCACAACACACAAGTTGGAAGAAACTATTACATTACAATCGAGGTCACTAGTGAGTCGACCAACAAAGAGAAGGTAAAAAAGAGAGCCCAGAACATGAAGGGCAGAGCGAAGAGTAATGGAGGGAGTGAGGTGAATATCTGCCGCGCCAAAAACAGAATTTGCGTCCCCACTAGCAAAAATAATGAATTTGGGATGCACGGAATTCAAATATTGTGGTGGTTTCCGTGAGGTAATGTGGTGAGAGCCCCCGAAATCCAAAATCCAGAATTAGCTATGAGCAAGGCAGGAGGTACCACCATCGAAAATTGACACCACAGAGCCCGGAGGACAGCTGATCATCTTGCAAGGAACAGTCTGCAACGGTCACGGTGACAACGCACCAGTGACAAGAAAAGGCCACGACCAACGCGGTAAGAAAAGAGCTGACAGCGGATAAAAACAAGACGCGGCGGTAAGAATCCTGAGCTGGCAGCGCGGTTAGGAGAAGACCGCCAAAAGAATAGTGGTGAAAACGAGAAGCCGCGGGCAGGCCGCTCGAACAGCCAAGTCGAGACGGTAAAGACACCTGGGCGGGCAACAACCAGGAGAAACAGAGGCCGACGAACAGGCACTCGACCATGCGGTTAGAAGCAGACCGCAACAAGAGCACAAGCCGACAAATAGGTACTAGACCGGGCGGATAGAGGCAGACCGCCCCAAAAACAAGGTCTAGCCGCAGGAAGAGCCTAGCCGCAACGGGAAGACAAAGGCCAAAGTGGGAAGTAGCCGAAGGAGATATGTCCTAATCGCAGCAGTCAGAAGGCAGAAGAACAGGACTTGACCGAAAGCGGTTAGAGAAGAGAGGCCACCTAGAGAGAGAATAGGAGAAAGCTCCACGGTCGCGGTGTCAACACACCAGCAGCAAGAGGCCGCGACCTAGATACGGAGCCCGCGGCGGGTAGAGAAGCCACAACGACTAAGGAAGCCGCAACGACTAAGGAAGCCACAACGGTTAAGCGAAGTCCGTGCGAGAAGCACGCAGCGACAGAGGAACTGCAGCGGGAAGGGAAGCTGCGGCGGGTAAGGAAACCGCAGCGAGTAAACAACGAAGACCGCATGGGTAGAGGGAGAGGGCCCCATGTGTCCGAGAGATCTATAAAAGGGAGCGGGGGGGGGGGGGGACGAGAGGGGAAGAAGAAGAGGTTGAAGCCACGAGAGAGAGAGAGAGGGAGGAGAAGAGGTTGAAACGGAGAAGGAGCAAGAAAAAACACCTAACCGCGCGGGAAGCCGCAAGCGGGTAGAAACGAGGCTGCGGGATTGGTGAGGAGGAGAGAAGGGAAGATAGGTTCTAGCCGCAAGCGGGTAGAAACCAGGTCACGCCCTGCGCGAGAAGGGAAGGCCGGGCGGTTAGACACAACCAGACCGCGCCCTCCTCGAGAAGGGAAGGCCGGACGGTTAGCAGAATGCTAGCCACAAGGAGAGACTGATTCCCTCTGATACCATGTAGAGAAAGATCCAAACCTTGTATATACTTTTGAATACAAAAAAACAAGTATGAGTACAAATATATAGGAGAGAAGAGAGTAAGATTTAGCTATACAAACAATGTGAGACTAAACACTAACACCTACACGGGCCAATACATCATTTTTCGTAATATTTTCTAACACTTCTGTTTCCCAGTTCGATTAATTTTTGTGGCATGTTATAAATTGGACTTGTATGTACTGATTTAACTGATAATCGGACAAGACAACTGGTTTGCGTCTTATTCTATGTAAAGCTTTCTTTATTACAGTTATTTGTAGGTTTGAACTGTCTTGCATGAGCTTGTTTTATTTTGCTACAGAGATGGTGGAGAAATATCTTACATCTGAAAAAAAGGAAGATCTCTGTGTTAATTATTCAGACCCATGTTCGTGTTTGGATTGCACGGAAAAAAGCTGCTCAAAGCAAGCATGATATTGTGATAATTCAAGTAAGTGTAGGTTTTGGTTCTTCTTTCCTGTTAGCTATTTCTTCAACATTACCATCTTATTGGTAGCTTTTTATCCAATTCAGGCTTGCATTCGTAGCTGGATTGTTCGCCGTACAACTACTCACAAGAAATGTTGCATTCTCAAGATACAAGTATAAACATTTATCTATTCTCACTTAATCACATGATGTAGTTTCATTCATATTGACTGATCATTTTGACAAATTTAATCACATATGCCCAACAAAAATGGATCAAATTGGGTACAAAAATCAGACCAATTTGCAACAAGAGTGTTGTCTTATTCTTCTGTATCCCAGTTCGATTAATTTGTGGCCTGTTGCAAATTGGGTATATGCATTTCATAGACCTTTCGATCCGATCAGGTGTAGCTTGGTACATTCCTAGTTTGGTTCAGTAAGTTCAATTCATATCAAACTTTGCACGTTTGTTGGCTTCTTAATTTTTCAACCCGACCTTGATCGGAACCAAAAGCTGACATGATTATCAAGCAATTTTTGATCTTGGATCCAAATTCGGTGCCGTTGTGGGGGATACCATGGGTTGTTGGATCAAGTAGTACCCACACAAAGCCTATTTTTTCTTTAATTGATGATAAGATGGTACCTATGGGAGTAAATAGTGGAAGGATGAACTTCACGGTGATGAAAATAATCTCTGTAATATGGTGTTTGTCAAGGACGTGAATCAGGCAATATGTTTTATTCTAATTATGTCTCGTGATGAAAATAATCTCTGTAAATGTGAAGTTAGATTGTTCATATCGATTCCTCCCCATGCCCGTATTCTCGGGCGTTACTCGCACTTAGATACACTTTATGTATGTCGAATTTCCTTCCTCTTTACATAGTTAATGTTCTTTCAATGTATTTTTTTTCAGTCATGTTGGAAGGGATATCTAGTAAGAAAACATTCCAGGCCACAGTTGCTTAACCTTCGGCATAGAATGAAACTATCTGCTGTTAATGTGAATGATGAAATGCGATTAATTAACAGATTAGTCGTTGCAATTTCAGAGCTACTTGGTTACAGAAGTATCAGCAATATCAGGCACATTTGTACAACTCTGGGTATGCTCTTTTTTTTCAAATTTCTGTGTATTCCTCTTTTGCTAGCTAATTTCATATATAATTTGTTCTCATTTCTTCCGTAACTGTTTTTAGGAACTATATCCGTCTTAGTTATACTGTTGGAAAATAGAAAAAAAATAAGAGTTGTTATTCATTCATCCACACATGGGCTTTAAATAGGATTACAACATGACTCAACAACACCGATAGCCGGTGTGGAACTAAATACAAATACACCTAAAGACTCTAATAGACCGACATTGACCCGATAATTCCAACAACCCCCTCAAGCTGACGTGGGGACCCTTCAGCTTGGACACCTCAAATATCGACAATGAAGATAGGCGATGCGGGACAAACATCATACAAGCCACCGGGGGGAATTCCAAACCAGGGAATCAAGTCGGGGACATAGCCACGCACGTCGCTGACCCACACACGACGCAGGACCCAAATACGACGTGACTCGTTGGAAACCGGTCAACCAACATCACCTACACACTCAACATGCGAAGGAGAACAAAAGATGTGAAGCAAATCATCAACTGGGCAACCGGGGATAATCCGTTGGAGATAATCCGTCGGGGATAATCCACACAAAGGGCGGTCCCTCATGACACAGTCCCGCACGACACCGTCCCACGCGACATAACCCACTGAGATTAAAACAACCAACATCAATTGTGTCCCAACACACGACCAATCAAAAGAAATGTGGGGGGACACATAACAACATAAGACATATGCCTAGAGGCCGTGTGGAACGAAAGCGAAAAATCAGGAAGATCGTCCGAGTCGCTTCATCCCAACACTCTCCCTCACGTGGATAACACGTGCATATAGGCATAACACTAAGACAAGATTAACAACTTAAGTCACACAAAAAAAAGCAAATAGCACAAAAAATTTCAGCATCGGCGAGATATAAGCACCCCCAGAAGGAGCTGCAGTGGCCAGAGCACGGACACATGAGGGGCAGTCCTTGGAAGGCGACAAAAATCTACTGAGGGAAGCTTGAGCACATATCTGCAGCCGTTGTCTAGCTGCCGGAAGGATCAAAGAAGAGTAGCAGCGAAATAGTCATCGTGGAGATGGACATGAGCTGCGTCGGGAAGAAGAGACTGAGAACATAGTGTCAGAATCCATGGCTAGAAGCCACCTGGAGAAGCAGCCAGACTGGATCTGTAGAAGCTGGAAGTAGTCGGCCAATAGAAGCAGCCGCCAGATTTGGTAGCAGCAACAGGACAACGACAAACCTGAAGAACCACCAAGCAGGGAAGAAGACGCGGCAATCCAGATTTGTCAACAGCCGGAGCAGCAAGACCAGGAGGGATCGTCAACGAGAGAAGCAGATAGATCGTCTTCAGCGGCAAAGTGCAGCGCCCCTAGAGCGAGAAATCTGTTGAGGATCTGCCGGACGGAGATGTCGACGATGATGGAAGCACCACAAAATAGGTGCCTGATCTCAGCGAAGGAGGAAGACAGCTAGTCACGAACCCACAACCTCTCCCGTCGACGGAAACAGATGCCGATTCCTTCGACGGGAGCGTAGATGCTCGACGGGAGAAGACACGGGTTGCTGCATGTAGACAGTTTCCTGGAGGTCCCCATTCAAGAAGACATTCTTGATATCCAGCTGAAAGAGAGGCCACCGGCGATGGACAACAACAGAGATGAGGACACGAACACTATTAAGCTTTGCCACCGGAGAGAACGTTTCCTCATAATCGAGCCCTTCCTGTTGAGTGAAACCGCGAGCCACAAGACGGGCCTTTAGACGGTCAATTGTCCCATCGGCAACATGTTTGATGACAAAGACCCATTTGCACCCAACTGGTTTCTGGCCCGGTGGAAGAAGAACAACAGACCAGGTCTGGTTAGACCAGAGAGCAGACATTTCTTCCTCCATGGCTGCTCGCCAGCCGGGATGTTGAAGCGCCTCCTGCACAGAATTAGGAATAACAACCGAAGAGAGAGAAGTAGCCAATGTGCGTAAATGGGGAGAGAGGCGATGAAGAGAGACGGAGTTGGCCAACGGATGTGCAGTGGAAGGCGATACCTGATCAGTCGGATGCGGAGTATCCATGTTAGAGACCGACGACAAAGGGCCAACGGAAGGGGTAGAGCGACGAGTGTAGACACGGATAACTGGTGGTTTGGAGGGAACGGCAGGCGGTGGAGAGGAAATGACAGGCAGTGGAGTGGCAGGAATGACCGGGCGGGGAATGGATGGAGGTGTAGGTGGGGGATGGTCAGGTAAGGGAGCAGAAAAGAATGGTTGATTCTCGCGGAAAGTGACATCAGCAGAAACGGAGATCTTGCGGGTAGCAGGAGAATAACAGACATACCACTTTTGGGTGCGAGAATAACCAACAAAGATATGCTTGGCGGCCCGGGGATCTAACTTATCCGATGAAGGCCCCAAACGGTGGACATAACATATGCTACCAAACACATGAGGTGGGAGAGGAAAGGCTGTAACGGAGTGAAAGAGGATGCTGAAC
Source organism: Platanthera guangdongensis (assembly GCA_039583875.1). Taxonomy (NCBI): domain Eukaryota; kingdom Viridiplantae; phylum Streptophyta; class Magnoliopsida; order Asparagales; family Orchidaceae; genus Platanthera; species Platanthera guangdongensis. The sequence continues at coordinate 156,736,580 of CM077160.1, read as the reverse complement.
GGAGTAGCGTAGTTGAGAATACAGGAAGGGAGACGGTTGATGAGAAAGCAGGCGGTCGAGACCGCAAAATTCCAATACGGTTTAGGGACATGCATTTGAAGCATGAGGGAACGGGCAACATCGAGTAAGTGGCGATTCTTGCGTTCGGCAACACCGTTTTGTTGGGCGTGTAAGCGCAAGAAATTTGATGGAGAATCCCAAACTCGGAACATAAAGCAGTAAATTCGTGACTAGTGTACTCACGAGCATTGTCAGTGCGTAGGATTTTGATGGTCTTGTGGAATTGCGTACGAGTTTCGAGGACAAATGCCCGAAAGACACGAGGAAGCTTGGAGCGATCACGAAGTAAGTATAGTCAGGTAGTGCGAGAATGATCATCAATAAACATGATAAAATACCGGAAACCGGAAATACTAGAAATTTTAAATGGTCCCCAAATATCTGAATGGACTAAATCAAAAGGAGCAGCACTCCGAGTACAATGCGAAGAAAAAGATGAACGAGGCTGCTTGCCGAGGATGCAGGAATCACACTGAAAGGGGGTAAGAGAGACATCCGGGAGAACCCGCCGGAGGACCGGTAGAGGAGCATGCCCAAGACGACGATGCCAATCTGTGGAGGAAATGGAGGAGAGGATGGTGGGAGAGTCGTCGAGAAGGTAGAACCCATTCCGCAGTCGTCCTTTACCAATGGTAGTCTGCGTCCGCCGATCCTGTATAACAAAAGAAGAGGAAGTGAATATAACAGAACAATCCAAATCAGTAGGAAGCCCTCCAACAGAAAGTAAATTGAACGGAGAATGCAGAACGTGAAGAGCCAAGCGAAGGGAGATGGAGGAGGTGAGAGGAAGATCTGCCGAGCCGGAGACAGGAACAGTGGCGCCATTGGCCACAATAATAGACGGAGGATAAGAGGAATTCAGGTACTGGGCAGGGCGATGTGGAGTAATGTGATGAGTAGCGCCAGAATCCACAATCCAGCCCAAGCCGGTGGAGAGACAAGCGGTACCTGTGTTGGAGATGGAGGCAACGGAGGCAGATGGGGGATGGAGCAAGCCCTGGAGATGCTGGAGCTGAAGACAGACACTTTCAAGATCAGGAGGACCAGCATCGGTAGCAACAGAAGCCGCCGGGCGAGGAGGATAGCCAACTTTCTTGTAACAGGTTGCCTCGAGATGTCCGTCTTTGCCACAGAAGGAACACTTCGACCGACCCCGGCCACCACGACCACGGCCCCGAGAGCCTGAACGACCCCCCCGAGTAGAAGGAGGAGGAGGGAAGGGTAGAAGCGGAGGTGCCTGCTGAAGAAGGGCCGGAGGAGCCGTAGTATCTGGAGGTGGGACTCAGAGAATCATGGAGCACAGATCAGAAAAAGATGGTGTGGTAGAGGACGCCAAGACCTGAGCACGAATGCTCTGAAGGTGAGGGGGAAGACGAGCCATAAGTATGGCAGTACAGGCGGCTTCCTTCTGAGCGCGCTGAGCAAGAGCATCATTGGTAAACGGCTGATGCTGGATCCAGGCTTCAGCAAGAGTCTTCGCACGAGCAACAAAGGAAGACATATCAGAAGCCCCTCCAGCGTCCAGAGTAAAGAGGTCAGTGAGGATGTTGTAGAGATGCTGGAGGCTGTCCCGGCCAGAATATGAGGAGTGTAGCTCAGTCCACATATCTTTGGCAGTCTCATGATACATAGCCATTTGATAGGGTTCACCATCCAAAGAATTCAAGATCCAGGTCTGAACTCGGCCATCATTGCGGAGCCAGTCATCGGTAGGAGGGGTGGGTGGAGCCTGAGTAAGGTGAGGGAGAAGACCCTTGGCCTGGAGAACCCGTCGAACTGAATGGACCTAAGGAATGAAGGTCTTCTTTCCAGAAAGAGAAATGATAGTGATGCGCAGCTCGTCACGAAGTTCTGTAGGGTAAGCCGCACGGTCAGTTGGACAGGCCGGGCAGTCAGCAGGCGGGCTGGCCGTCGAGCCAGAAGAGTTACCGGAAGAGCCCATGAGGCAGACCGCGGCGAATAGAGGATAAGCCGCCGTCAAGAAAGACTAAGGAAGACCACGATCAGAGTGCGGATAGGAAGCAGTCCGCACGGTCAAGCCGGACACCAGCGAGTAGTCAGGTCGCGACCAAAGGGCAGAAACAAAAGAGAGACTGCCCCGGTCTAGGTGAAGCCGGCAGCGGTCAGAAAAACAGCCCGGGCGGGTTGACAAAAAAACCCGGAAAGAGGAGAGAGGCCGCGAGTAGGAACTCGAGCGGCTAGAGAAGAGAGGCCGCGAGGAGGAACTCAAGCGGCTAGAAAAGAGAGGCCGCGAGTAGGAACTCGAGCGGCTAGATAGGAGAGGCCGCGAGTAGGAACTCGAGCGACTAGAAAAGAGAGGCCGCGAGTAGGAACTCGAGTGGCTAGGAAAGAGACTGACAAAGGACAGAAGGCAAGGCCGCAGCGGTCTGAAGGCGAGGCCGCAACGGTCTGAAGGCGAAGGCCGCAGCGGTCTGAAGACGAAGCCGCAGCGGGGCTGGCAGCGGACAGAAGTAGAGAGCCCGCAGCGGTTTGAAGAAAGGTGGGCCCCACGAAGCAGAGAGAGAGGATGGCTATAAGAAGCCTGAAGAGGGTGGAACCACGGAGAGGGAGAGGAGAAGCGGATGCAAAGTTGCAAACCGCAGAGTCAGGGGCAGACAGAAGACCGGAGCGGGTAGGCTACCAGGCCGCAAGAGAGAAAGCAGCGGGTAGGAGGGAATAGAGACCGGGCGGGCTTGGCGGTTAGAAAAAAACAAGCCGCAGAGGACAGCAACCTGACTCTGATACCATGTTGAGAGAGCTCAAAACTTGTATGTATTGCTTGTGTATGTAAATAGAAGGAGAGAATACAAATATATAGGAAGAGGAAGAGAGAAGAAAATCCTATACAAGATGTGGGACTAAAGGAGGAGAGAAGATAAAACAATAAATAGGCCCAATAATGGGCCTTTTACATGGACTATTTTAACAAAAAGAAATAGTTGTTATTCATTCATCCACATAGGGGCTTTAAATATGATTACAACATGACTCAACAACACCGATAGGCGGTGTGGAACTAAACACAAATACACCTAAAGACTCTAATAGATTGACATTGACCCGATAATTCCAACATATACTACATTTTTTTTCATTGTATACAAGGTAAGATTTCCTTTGGTTGAAGGAGTTGACAAAGAGGAAATAAAAAAAGGAATGGAAATGAAAATGATAAAAAAAGGGTTGAATTGAAAGTAGTTTTCATCCAGTTGTTCTGTTGAGGATAAATTGAGAGCAGAGTTGTCCCTTTTTCTTATTTGGTTGATGAGAGATCAAGTTTTTATTATATATGAGAATTAGAGAAGTAAAACTCATGCAACCGACAAAAAATTTTAGTTTAAGTTTTTTAGTTAGATTGGATAGGAAATTTCTTATTGAAATTAAATGTTTTAATTTCACATTTGCTAATGTTGAAAGGGAGGAAAAGATTGAGTGTCAAGGTGTGAGAAGGGACTCACTTCCGGTGTAGAAGGAGACCCCCCCTGAAGTGGGGACCCATAGTAGTGCTCAAACCCACGGAAGGTGACGTCCATGGTAATGAAAACCCGCTTGCGGACAGGGTCAAAACACTTATACCCATCCTGGGTAGGAGAATAGCCAATGAAAACACACTTGTGCGCACGAGCATCAAGTTTCGTGCGGTGATAGATATGGACAAAACAAACACATCCAAAGACACGGGGTTGTAGAGTGGTAGGTGGCACCCATGAGTGGTGAGAGGAGTTTTGAACCCGAGAACATGGGATGACATACGATTGATAAGGTAGGCCGCGGTGAGCACAACATCCCCCCAATAGTATTTAGGAAGGTGCATGTGAAGGACGAGGCACCAGACAACTTCTAGGAGGTGGCGATTCTTACGTTAGCCACCCCATTTTAAGCGGGGGAGTAGGCACATGATGTCTGATGGAGAATCTCATGATCAGCCAAGTATTGCTCGAAAGCGCAATCAATGAATTCCCGGCCATTATCCGTGCGTAGAATTTTAATAGGGGTGGCAAACTGGGTTAAAACCATGTTGTGAAAACGCCGAAACAAAGTAAAAACCTCATTTTTGGCTTTCAGAAGGTAAACCCATGTGGTGCGGGAGAAGCAGTCAATAAAAGTTACAAACCAAAAACAACCTGAAATAGATGCAGTACTGGGAGAAGATGCATGATGAAAGGAAGCACGATGATGTTTACTACGGTCACAAGTATCACAACTAAACTTGTCAAGTAAAACAGTAGAAAAAGTAGGAAATAAGCGTTTCATAGAATGGATAGACAGATATCCCAGCCGATAGTGCCAGGACTCCAAAGTAGCAGCCTGGTCCACATGAAGAGCCTGAGGAGAAGAGACCGGGGTGGAAGAATCGAACACATAGAGCCCATCCACCAGACTACCAGTTCCAATCACCGTTGCCGTCTTCAGGTCCTGAAAGGTACAAGAGGAAGGGAAGAAAGTCACAGTACAGTTCATAGAGTTAGTTAAATAACTAATAGAAAGGAGATTGTGGGTAAAGTTCAGAACATGAAGAACAGAGGAGAGGGTAAGAGAGGAGCAGGGGATGGAACCCTTTCCGACAATCAGAGAGAGGGAACCAACCGCAATGCTCACTTTGTCTCGACCAGACAAAGGAAGGTCGGACACCAAACCTGAAGAGGCGCCGGTCATGTGATCCGTTGCTCCAGAATCGATGTTCCAGTGAGTAGAGGGACGAGAGGAGGCAGCGTGAGCACCTGGTGGTCCTTGATGGGCGTACGAGGACGAGGAAACAGGAGGCTCAGAAGACTGTCCCTGCATCAAGCGAAGAAAGGCAAGAATCTCATCAGATGATAGAACCAAGGTGGGAGAGGACGGGACCGGTGGAAGCTGCGGCTCGTCGAAACCATCAGACAGATGTGCGGAGCGAGGCTGGGTAGAGCGACCCGAAGAGCGCCCAAAACCACGACCGCCACGAGAGGAAGAACCACCACGGGGTGTAGGAAATCCATGAAGCCGAAAACAAGTCTCCCGCGTATGACGGGCCTTCCCGCAATAGTCACAGAGCAGATGGTCCTTGTCACTGGATTTGGGCCTTGAGTCACCATTTTCCCGAACCCCAAACTGAGCCTCCAAGGCAGAGCCATCAGGTGGAGGATTAGGAGTCCAAGTCTGTCGCCGATCAAATTCCTGCTGAACCAGGCTGAACATCTCAGGAAGAGAGGGCAAGGGAGAGCGGCCAAGAATATGCACATTGATTTGATCGAAGTCCCGATGCAGTCCATGTAGGAACCCCAAAACTCTATTCCGATCTTCCCGCGCGCGAACAAGGATCTCATCTTCAGGGGACACCAAGGTGAGAGAGTCAAAATGATCATACTCGTGATACAACCAAGTGAACTCGAGATAGTTGGCAGACGGAGGACGGACGCCTTGACGGAGAAGAAAAATCTTCCGTCGGAGCTGAAAGATCTGGGCCGCATTGCCGCGACATGAGTAAGTAGACTCGGCCCTTCTCCAAATATCTGCAGCAGTATCTAAAAACAGATAGTTCCGAGCGATGGAGTCAATCATGGAATTAGTCAGCCAGGACATGACGAGGGAATTCTCCGACTCCCAGTGCAACCAGTCAGGGAATCTGAAAGAGGTGGCGGTGTAGTGCCCATGACATATCCAAACAGTCTCCTGCTCTTCAAGGCAAGAGTAATAGCTCGAGACCACGAGAGATAATTGGTACCATCCAGACGGATCGTCGTGATCTGAGGGGTGTTGTGGTCATGGACAGGACGGGAGGAGACATTAGACATCATAGTAGCCGAAGGAGCACCAGTAGCCGAAGATAGGGTAGGAGAGTCAGCTGTCCCGGCCATGCAGACCTAGAATACAAAGCGAAGATCTCCGGGGAGCAACACACCAACTGAGAGAGAAACTAGGTCCTCCTCATAGAAAGAGGAATAGTCCCAATAGGAGAATGGACACCAGAAATGACATCACAGGGAACACCCCATTTACGATGTCAAGAAAGCTGCAGGAGGAACAGTTGGGGGCTACGAGCGGCTGGAACGACGAAGCGGTGGAGAGCGGGAGCTGCTGGAGCGGCGGAAGGCAGTGGCGCTGGAGTGCGGGAGCGGCTGGACGAAGCCCTAGCCCGACGCTAACGGATCCGCGGAAACACTGGTGGGCGCGAGCGTTGGATGCGGGTCGGCGAGTGCGGGATGCGGGTCGGCGAGCGCAGGAGGCGGGATCGAGCGTGGAACCGGGATCGAGCGTGGAAGCGGGTCGGCGAAAAAGGGAGTATCAAAAGCCCTAAGGCTCTGATACCATGTTGAAAGGGAGGAAAAAAATTGAGTGTCAAAGTGTGAGAAGGGACTCACTTCCGGTGTAGGAGAATGAAAGAACCCGCCAACCCAACAGTTCATCTCAAAACCCAGGTATCGAGATGAAGGGTGGTGAGGTACATGAACATGGAGGGGAGAAAGCTGCAGGCGGTGTGAGATTAACCCCAACCACAGGCCCGCAGGGATATTCCGCCAGAGGGCCCACCGGGGTCAACACCCAGACCTGGAACTCGGTTGGTAAGCCAAACACGGTCCCACACACACGTGACCTGCTAAATAATTTAATCTCAACACACCCCCGCAGCAGGACAACCTTCCTCTGATACCATGAAAGAACCCGTCACCCCAACAGTTCATCTCAAAACCCAGGTATCGATATGAAGGGTGGCGGGGTACATGAACATGGAGAGGAGAAAGCTGCAGGCGGTGTGGGATTAACCCCAACCACAGGCCCGTAGGGATATTCCGCCAGTGGGCCCACCAAGGTCAACACCCAGACCTGGAATGCGATGGGTAAGCCAAACATGGTCCCACGTACAAACCCGGAAAGGAGTCGGCTAGGGTTAGAGGGGCGGTGATTATCTTTTCAGAGGGTTTACGAAAACCCTAGATGTGATTAACGACCAGCTGGAGCCAGCTACACCACACCCAACGGAGGAGAAAACCAATGTCAGCAGCAACCGAGAGGAACGCCGCTGGAGGAGACTGAAGATGCATTGTCACCCGCGAGAGGAGGAAGGACCGTCGTTTCCACACGGGATCGTGATCGGCTGGGAGAAAACGCAAAAAGGTCCACACTGCCGTCAGGTCGGAACTTCACTAGAAAGACCCAGCGACAGCCAACGACATCTGTGCCGAAGGGAGGAGGACAAATGGTCCATGTATCCCGTTCAGTGAGGGTAGCAATCTCCTCATCCATGACAGTCTTCCAATGAGGAATAGTATGGGCCTTCTGGTAGGAATGGGGGGTGGCAGTGGCCGAGATAGCCAGTGCAAAATCTCTGCGAGAAGGGTAAGACGATCATAGGAAAAAATGACAGCAAGCGGGTGCTGGGTACATGCCCGAATCCCTTTGCGAAGAGCAATGAGGATATCCAGGTCAGCGTGTTCCTCAACATCCGGAGCATCCGTGGTGGAGAGAGCTGACCCGGGAGTAGAGATCGACGACGGCGGAGAAGAGGGAGATAGCGGAGGTGAAGAGAGAGGAGGAGACGACGGAGACGGTGAAGGTGGAAAAACCTCGGTAGGTGTAGATGAGTTGGAGGGAACAATAGGAGAATCAGAAGTTGCAGGAAGAGGAGAGGAGTCGTCAGAGAAATAGAGAGCATTCTCGAAGAAGGTAACGTCGGTGGAGACGAACTGCTTGCGTAGAATGTGGTCAAAAGAACAATAGCCTTTCTGAGTGTTATAGTACCACAGAAAAACACATTTGGTGGAGCGAGGGGAGAGTTTGTCACGGGTGGCGGAGGGAGCTTGCACAAAAGCTGTGCACCCAAAGATATGTAGAGGGAGAGGATCCTTGCCCGGATAGAAAATGGAGAATGAGGTTTGACCGTGGAGAACCGTGGAGGGAATGCGATTGATGAGATAGCAGGAAATGAGAACCGCATAGCCCCAATAAGAGTGAGGGACATGCATCTGCGTTAGCAGAGTGCAAGCGACATCAAAGATGTGACGGTTTTTGCGTTCCGCCACTCCATTTTGTTGTGAGGAATTGACACAACTAGTTTGATGAACAATCACACGTTGCATACAAAATGATGAAAAAGCTTGACTAATATACTCCTTAGCATTATCAGAGCATAAGAATTTAATTGAAACACCAAACTGATTTTGAATTAAATGATAAAAGGATGTCCATACATCGAATAATTAAGAGCGATCTCGTAAGATATACACCCAAGTACATTTACAAAAGTCATCAATGAAGGTAACAAAATACGAACTACCCCAACCAACGGTGAGCGTAGGAGAAGGACCCCAGATATCGGAGTGAATGAGATCAAATGGACGTGTAGACTCACGACCTTGCTTCGGCGGGAAGGAGGAACGGTGATGCTTGTCAAGCTGACAGGCGTCGCAGTTGAGAGGAGAACTGTGCGGAGGGAGGTGGGGCAGAGGCTGACGAAGAAGGCGTGGAGGAGGATGACCAAGGCGGAGATGCTACTGTAGATGATCTGTAGATGAGGAGGAGAAGGCGGACAGAGCAGAAACGTTGTCGAGGAAGTAGAGGCTGCCGCTCTCAGTCCCAATAGCAATCGTCCGTTCGGAGCTCGAATCCTGAAAAGAACAAGAAGTTAGAGTGAATGTGACGGAACACTGAAGCTGCTTGCATAAAGAGGTAACCGACAATAAATTGCATGAAAATTTGGGCACATAGAGAGTGTCCTCCAAGCGAAGAGACGGAGTGACATGAACCACTCCCGTCCCATGCACCGGGGAGGGAGAGTCGTCTGCAACAAGCACCGGGAGCAACCGATCATGTGTTTCTAGGCGAGAAAAGCACTGAGGATTGCCCGTCATGTGATTAGTCGCACCGGAGTCAATTAGTCATTTACCTTGAGAGACCACGTGGGCACTACCTGATGACGTGACCACCGAGGCGGACAATTTTGAGGAGGAGGTGGAAGAGTCACCAGATGGGCGAATATGTGGATGTTTCATCCCACAACGATCCACGAGATGCCCGGTGCGGCCACAATGAGAGTAGAGGAAGCGGGAAGGCCACGCCCACCGGAATGGTGGTTGCGGCTACCAGAGCCACTCCGTTGAGTCTGGTGAGCATAGTTATCTGTAGGAGAAGGAGAGGACAGAAGAGGACGCTGAAGTAGAGAGATGACTGCGGCAATGCGTGCAGCAGTAGCATCCAAGGTGGGAGAGTCCGCCTCGCCCAAGATTTGCTGGTGGATCATGTCATAGGACTCAGGAAGTCGCAACAGATAGCACACAACAAGAAGTTCTTGGAATTGCTTGTGCTGTTCGGCCAAATCCGCAGAGAAGGGGTGATGCTGAAGAATCTCAGCCCCTAGAGCCTGAACCTGTTGATAAGCAACAGTGAGAGACATGGAAGGACGGGCAAAGAGGTCCACATACAAAGTATAGATGCGGGACGTCTGAGCCCCCTTCGAGTACAGAGCAGCAAGATGAAGCCAAACCTTCTTGACCGTCTCATCATGACGGATGACGAGAAGACATTCATCCGAAAGGCTGTTAGCTAGCCAAGTGCGCACAAGTGCGTCGCTAGCGTCCCAGTCGTCAAACTCGGCGGAAGTGAGAGACGGAGGGTCATCAGTGAGATGGTGGCATTTGCATTAGAAGAAGGCACCGAATCAGGCAGAAAAGATCGAGTCCTCTAATACCATGTGCGAACAGAAAACAAACAGACCGAAAATTTGGAGTAACAAATTTTATTATCCAAAAAGGTGTCTATTACAAAGGTATAGCCTCCCTTTTATAGAATGAAGTAGATGAGAGAGATTACAATTAAGCAATGTGAGACTAAATAATTACAGGTGTAAGCGGTTTAACATAAAAACAAGCCGAACAGGCCGCACAGTTAGACAAATAGACAAACTGTCCGGTAACAACCAGAAGGAGAGAACAAGCCGCCATGGGAGACCGCCAGACCGCCCGGTCTCCAAGTCGCTTGAGACAAACCGTCAGATCTCCCGGACACCAACATCAACAGTCCGTCCACCAAACTTTGTCTCTTGTATACGTAGACCCATGCGTGTCTCGATAAGGTTTGAGCTACCTGCAATCTGTGATCACCATTATTTTTACTACAATTTTGATGTTGGACATGGTTCATTACTGCATCGATTATCACCTAGAGTTCTGTGATCTTAGAGCTTGTTAGGGGCTTCTCTTTATGCCCACTTCATTGCACCTAAAGATACTCTTTGTCATCATCGAACCACGCAATATAATTTGGATTGTTATAGGTCTGATGACTTCCGCTTAGTTTGTCCTTCATTACACATTGTACTGATAGGAAAAGGATCTAAATGTGTCTATTCACATTAACAATAGTATTATATATACATGTATAAGAGGGGGTGTTCACAACACCCGGGGTGAGCCTAAGCTTTCCCTACCATACATAATGTACGCTATTTCTAACACCCCCTCAAACTCACGGGGGATCATACACCAAGAGTTTGGACAATAGATAAGCATGTTGGGTCCTCATATACGACTTAGTCATTAAATTTGCAATCTGCTGCTCGGAAAGAACAAAGGAAGAAACAAGAGTGTCACGATCATAATGCTCACGTAGGAAAAAAGTATCTGCCCCGATATGCTTGGGGAATGAGTGCTTCATTGAGTTTAGAGTAATCTGAATGGCACCGGTGTTATCACAATTGAGTGAAGTGAGATCTTTAGAAGAGACACCAAGGTCCTCAAGAAGCCAATAGAGCCAAATAATATCCTCAGCGGTGGTAGTCATGCCCCGAAGCTCAGCCTCAGTGTTGGAATGAGAAATACCAGTCTGTTTCTTGGACTTCCATGCAATAAATGATGAACCCAAGAATATACATAAAGCAGTGATAGAGCTACGGTCAACAGGATCACTATCCTAGGTAGCGTCCGAGTAAGCACGGAGTTGTAGAGAACTACTACTCGAGAAGAAGAGACCACGAGAAGTCATCGCCCGGAGATAGCGCAGGAACCGCATCAGGTGATCGTAATGCACAGTGGTGTGTGCACTAACAAACTGGCTCAACACATGAACAACATGGGCAATGTCGGACCGAGTATTGGTGAGGCAAACGAGACTTCCAACGAGGTGGCGGTAGAAAGTAGGATAAGAGAGTGAAACCTCATCATCCAGACGTAGCTGAAGGTGAAGCTCCAAAAAGGTGTTCACTATGCAAGAGACAGAAAGAGCAGCCTGAGCTAAGAGATCTGATGTGTAGCGCTGCTGCGAGAGCTGAAAACTGCGGTCTGTAGAGCTGACCTCAAGGCCCAATGAGCAACTCAGTTGTCCAAGGTCAGTCATCTGAAACTGTTGTTGAAGGTGATGCTCGACGCTGGCCACATGAGAAGGATCATCACCGGTAATAATCTTATCATCCACATAAAGCAACAAAAGTTTCCGACCATGAGAGGAGTGCGCAAACAGAGCTGGATCATGTGGACTCGGCTGAAAACTGGTGGCTATAATGACTGAGCTGAAACGTGTAAACCATAAGTTTGGCGCCTACTTAAGCTGATAAAGAGTTTTCCTCAAGCGACAGACAAGGCCTGGAGGAGAGAAGAGATCAGGGGGAGGAAGCATGTATACCTCCTGCTGAAGATCGTTATAAAGAAAGACATTCTTCACATCGAGCTGAGAAAGAGACCAGTGGCGAACAACTGCAATTGCAATAAGAGTATGAACATTAGTCATTTGAGCGACCAGAGCAAAAGTGTTGTCGCAGTCGCGTCCCTACTCCTGTTGAAAATAACGAGCCACGTGTCGAGCCTTGTACCTCTCCTAAAAACTATCAAAACGAGTCTTCACCTTGAACACCCACTTGCAAGTAACATGAATAGCATCAGGTGGAAGAAGGGCAAACTTCCAGGTACGAGTATGCTGAAGTGTCTCCAACTCAGCAGACATGGCAACCTGCCAATCAGCTATCTAAGCAGCCTCACGATAGGAAGTCGGCTCTGGAGTATTGCAGACAGTAGCTGGAAGTGCAGGCGGGTCCATTGGTAGAGTAGCACGACTAAGGCGGTCAGTAGGATATCTCTCATGAAGTGGGTAAAGGTGCGCTAGAGGATCATCCATAGGACACTCACTGGAGGGGACAGACCCCAAGTCTGACGGCATTGGAGGAGATGGAGTATAAGGATGATAATGAGTGTAGTTATATGGAAGGGGAGGAATACGGTTCCCAATGGACAACTCATCAACGGGAGAAGTGGGTGATGAATGAGAGTAGTTAGGAGGTTACAGAGTTGACTGTGACAAAGGAAGAGACGGTGACGGAGTAGACTGTGGCAAAGGAAGAGGGGGACATACCAGAGGATAAAATACATGAGCCGGGGAGACGAGAATAGTGAAAAACTGCACGTCAGATGGAGTAACATATGAATGTGAGGTCGAGTGGACAGGAGACGCAAAGAAAGGGTAAGACTCGTCAAAGGTGACATCACGTGAGATGCGAAGCTGGCGTGCAACAAGGTCATAACATCAACAACCAAAAACACGAAGATGAGTGTCTCGAGGGGGTCGAGAGTACAGACACTCATCAAGACTGGCCCTGAAGGAAAGTGAAAGGTTGCAAGTTAATAAGGTAAACAACAGTGGAAAAAGCCCCGGACCAAAAATAAGGAGGAACGTGAGAAGATATAAGAAGGGTGTGTGTTGTCTCAATAATATGGCGATGCTTTCTTTCAACGGTGTTGTACAACCATGTGTTCGCTGAGTGGGTTCATCAGAGAAATCCAAGGTGTTAATGGGCCCTCAGGACCAGGTGAGCGGCGAGTAGGACAAACAGGCTCGCACTCGCGCAAAAACAACAAGTGTAGGCTAACATCGGGCGATAGGGGCAAGCAGGCCCGCACTAACCCAAAGCAGCATGTGTGCAGATAGTCGGGCGAGTGGGGCAGTCGGTCCGCACTCTCCCCAGGTAACGAGTAAGAGGCAGGCGAGTGTCGGCTTCATCGGACACTCGCCCTTAGCTAGGAGTGAGCACGCGGTTGTCGTCCCCATCTAGGCACTCGCCACTCCACAGGAGCATGACATCATGGACGACTCGTCCTAGAAAGATTTTTCATGGATTAATATGTTTTGGCCTGCCAATAATCCCTCCAAACAACAGATTTTGGTTGTTGGCAGATCAATTTGGGGTGCGTTTAGTAAAATCAGAAAGCGGGATTCCGCTATGTGCATAACAAACTTGGAAAACTATAAATAGATCTTGTGGGCACCTTTGGAGGGGACGAGTTCATTTTGGCTTCTTTCTCCTCAGGCTGTTTTTGGTTGGCTTCAAGTGTCATCCAATGTACCCAACTCAAACATTAGGCTTAGGAGGGGAAGCTCTCTAAGATCTGATGGGTGTGTGGTGGGACCTCTGCGTTGTAGCTCAGAGTCTGTTTCTTGGTCCCAAGTCATTGGTCTAGTGCTCTTCCTTGGGAGAAGTAGGTGCAAGATACCCCCGTGGGTCCGACCTCTTCTTGAGACCGAGTTTCAGTTTCAACATTTTTGGTGCAGTGAGCGTGGACCGTAGCCAGCACAAGAAAATCCTAAGCAAATTTCATGGTTGGATATGCAGGACAAAATGCCGACTTGGGCGACTCGTCACCACCCGCGGCAGTAGTTACAGTTGGGATGTTCGATGAATTCAAGAGGGAGATCCTGGAGACCCTGCACAATGCATTTGTCGCGCGTGGCGAGTTCTCGACCCCTTCAGTCCTAGTGGTCGCATCACCATCCTTGGGCGAGAATGCCCCTGTCAAGCGACCTGGGAAGCAGGTGGTGGCGGAAGAGGGCTAGAGTCAAGCAGATCATCTACCAGTTGTCGACGAAAGCATAGCCGAGAGGCGGAAGCAGTCGATAGGCACAACGCAGAGACCTGTGTTGTGGATGTAGGCCAACATGTCCAACATGTCAGACGGCATAAATGCTTCGTGGACAAAACGACATGTTTACAACATTTTTCGCAAAATACCCTTTTGGAATATAACGACTGATATATCAGCTATTGGTCGATATATGGGCCGATATATCGCGACGGTATATTAATTAATTTTTATTTATTTATTTTATTTAGCATATATGGTTTTATAGACAACGAAACAAAATTATTTCATTGTATGGCTTTTTTTACTAATCTCTCGACCCACTTCACGCTTCCTCTGGCTTTCTTCCATACGACGTCGATGTCGATTCTGCTTGACCTTTGGATTTTGGATAGAGGATTCCTTATGTTCGATTGTTGCCGCGACTTCCAGGTTTCTTGCTACTCCTAGCTTTCTTTCTCGTGTTATATTATTATTACTTATGTAACATAAAATGTTTATACTAATTTAGTAGATTTAAAATTTCAATAATGTTAAAATGTTATTATATCAACGTATATACATTTAAAAAATTATTATATGTATATATAATTATGTGTATAAATATTTAAATATTGAAACCCTGTAGTTGAAATATCCCCGATATAACCCCCGATATATTAAAACCGATACGAAAAACCTAAATCGACGTGTCTTCGACATCTGCAACCTTGGCAGAGACGTCAACGGAAGAAGAGCAGAGATGGAAGATAGAGGCTCGTGAAAACCCTAAGCCTCTGATACCATGATATGAAAATGATCCAAATGTGTCTATTCACATTAACAATAATATTATATATACATGTATAAGAGGGTTTGCTCACAACACCCGTGGTGAGCATAAGTTATCTCTACTATACAAAATGTACACTATTTCTAACATTTACCTTAGGAGGCTCCACTCCTATACCATTTATAGCTGTTAGAAAAGCCCATTTAAGGGCCCATGTTGTTTCTTGTTTTTCTTCTTGGATTAGTCCCACATCATGTATTAGGATTTCTCCCTTCTTCTCCTATATAAGTGTGTGTATACTTGTAACTATTATCAAGTGGACATATATACAAGGTTGGTTTTCTCCATTTCTACATGGTATCAGAGCCAGGTTCCGGACTCCTGCAGACTCCCTTTCCTGTCCGCCCTGCGGCCTGCGATCTCTGCGGCCTGCGTCTGTGTGTCCGCACCTTCTAGTCGCTTCTCTCCTGCGGCCTCCCTTGTCCAGTCCGCTGCTTCTAGTCGCATCTCTCCTGCGGCCTCCCTTGTCCAGTCCACAGCCCCTCCTCCCGTGGAACCACTTCTCCCTCCTCTTCCTTCCTCCTCTGGCCACCTATTTATAGCCATCCAGTGGGGCCCACTGCTTCCCCTTGTCCGCTGCGGCCTCTTCTTGTCCGGCGCGACCTCGACGACCTCCATCTCTTGGTCTCCTTCGTCCGCCGTAAGCGCAGCGTCCTGTCCGCAGCTCTTTTCCCTGTCCGCTGCGGCCTCTGCTTGCGGCTGCTCTCCTTCCTCTTCAGGCTGCTCTCCTTGCGGACTGGTCCACCAGCCCGCTGCGGTCGCTCTCTTGCTTCCCGGCTTGTCCTCTCTTCTCAGCTCGACGCGATCTGGTCCAGTCCGCCTCGACCTCTTCCATCCGCTGCGGCCTCTCTTGGCCCGCTCCTTGCTGAGCGTCTGTGCTCATCGCGGCCTCCTCCAGTCCGCCGCTGCCTCCAGTCCGCCGCGGTCTCCTGCAGTTCGCCGCGATCCCTCCAGCTCGCCGCGACTTGCCCCGTTCCCGCGCGACTTGCCAAGCTCCCCCCCCCAGCTTGCCCTCTCTTCTCGCCCGCTGTTGTGCTCTACTTGCCACGGCCGGAACCAGTCCGCCGCGGTCTGATCCAGTCCGCCTCGGCCTCCTCCAGTCCGCCGCGGCCTCCCATAGCCCGCTCCTTGCTGAGCGTGCTTGTACTCGCCGCAGCCTACTCCCGCTCGCCGCGACCTCATCCAGTCCGCTGTCTCTGCTCGTTGCGGCCTGTCTCTATCCGCGCGGACTCTCGTCCCGCTGCGGCCTCTTTCTGTTTCCGTGGCCTCTCTCTGCAGCTGTGGTCTGCCCTACTCGCCTCGACCGGCTCCAGTTCGCCGCGGGCTGTTTCTGCTCGCCGCCTGTCCTCGCCTCTGCTAGCCACCATTTTTTTTCTGCTCTCCGCATGACACCTGTTGCTTCCCCGCTGTCACCTCTGTTGTGTCCTCTACGGAGGTATCACCTGCCTCTCTCATCGTCCTTGTTGGATCGTTGATTCCGGTGCTACTCACCATATCTCCTCCCAGAAGCCCCCAGCATATCTCCACACGCCTCATCCTGCTCGCATCACTGTGGCCAACGGTGAAACTCTCCCCGTCTTTGGCTCCGCTGATCTTCAGCTTACGCCAACCCTTTCTCTTTCCTCGGTTCTTCACGTTCCGGGGTCTCCCTTCAATTTATTATCAGTTAGTGTCGTCTCACACACGACCTTGACTGTTGTATTACCTTTTCACCCAATTCTTGTCTTATGCAGGATCGCCGTACCCGGAGTACCATTGGTCAGGGCAGCTGGTGAATGTGTTGTACATTTTGGATATCCCACCAACTCTTCTCTCCACCATCTCTACTGTTGATTGACATTGTCGCCTTGGCCATGCTCCCCTTTCGATTCTCAGCGGGCTCTTCCTGATCTCTCTTTACAAGAGTTCTTCTGTGAATCTTGTGTCTACGGCAAACAACACCGTTCCTCTTTCCCCCCTGCCTGTACCAGGAGTACTACTCCCTTGTCGTTAGTTCATTCTGATATTTGGGGTCCTTATCGGCTCCCTAGTATTTTTGGCTTTCGGTACTTTGTCACGTTCATTGATGATTACTCCCGTACCACGTGGCTCTACTTCCTACGAGATCGCACTGAACTTCCCTCTGTATTTCGCGCCTTTTTTACTTGAGATGCGTACGCAGTTCGCCACTCCTCTCAAAGTCATTCGCACTGATAATGCTCGGGAGTATACGGGTCGTGCCTTCTCCACTCTCTGCACTGACTTTGGTGTCATCCATCAAACTTCATGTGCGTATACCCCTCAGCAAAACGGGTGGCAGAACGCAAAAATCGTCATCTTCTCGATGTTGCCCCGCTCCCTTATGTTCCAAATGCACGTTCCAAACCGAATATTGGAACTTTGCTGTTTCCACCGTCTGTCATCTCATCAACCGCTTTCCCTCCTCTGTCCTTGCTTTTGCCTCACCTCTCCAACTCCTCTATCCCTCTCTCCCCCCTCACCTCTCTCACACCACGGATCTTCGAGTGTGTTTGTTATGTCCACCTTCTTGGCCCTCCTTCCGACAAACTTGCTCCTCGGGCCGCCAAGTATATGTTTGTTGGCTATTCCCGCACTCAAAAGGGGTACGTCTGCTACTCTCCTACTACCGGCAAAATGGTCGTTTCTTCTGCAGATGTCACCTTCTGCGAAGACCAGCCCTTCCACTTACCCGGCACCACCCCTCGTCTTCTGCTTCCTCGTCTTCTGCTCCCTCTCTTCCCCGGCCCGTTGTACCGGTCACGCCATCTGTGCCGTCTTCTTCCTCCTCTCCCCCTGTTCCTCCTCGGGTTCCTCCACCGCTAATCCGTGTCTACTCTCGTCGCCCATCCAAGGATGCGCCCGTGACCCAGCTCCCTCCTGCCAGCGATAGCTCCGCTACGGTCGATCACGCTCCCGTCTCTACAGCTCATCCCTTGGCCAACTACGTCTCTCTACATCGCTAACACAACACCACCTCTCTACGCATTTGCCACCTCCCTTTCCTCTATTTCTCTTCCTACCAATGTGCAGGAGGCGCTTCACCACCCTGGCTGGCGGGCTGCTATGCACGATGAAATGCAGGCTCTCTGGGCTAACCAGACCTGGGATCTGGTTCCTCTTCCTGCTGGCCACACCCATGTTAGCTGCAAATGGGTCTTTGTCATTAAACATGCGGCGGATGGCACTATCGATCGTCTGAAGGCCCGTCTTGTGGCACGGGGGTTTACTCAGCAACCTGACCTTGATTATGAGGAAACCTTCTCTCCCGTGGCCAAATTGAACACGGTCCGCGTTCTTCTCTCCTTGGCTGTTCATCGTCACTGGCCCTTTATCAGCTGGATATCAAAAATGCCTTCCTCAACGGCAATCTCCAGGAGACCGTTTATATGCATAGCCGCCCGGGTTTGAGACCACGGGGGAGTCTTTGGTATGCCACCTTCGGAAATCCATTTATGGTCTCAAACAGTCCCCGCGTGCATGGTTTGAAAAGTTCAGTAAAGTGGTCTGTGCTAGTGGCTTCACTCGGAGCTCGGCTGATTTTTCTCTCTTCACCCGACATCGGTCAACCGGGACTGTGATTCTTCTGGTCTACGTTGATGATATCCTAATTACTGGCGACGACACGGCAGGAATACAACAGACCAAGACACAGTTGAATTCTGCCTTTCAAACCAAAGATCTGGGCAACCTTCGGTACTTTCTTGGGCTCGAGGTCGCCCGACGCCCTGATGGTCTTGTATTATCTCAAAGGAAGTACTGTATGGACCTCCTTCATGATGCTGGTTATTCTGGGTGCAAACCTGCGGAGACTCCTATGGACGCAAATCACAAGCTCTCGGCCCATAGCTCTGACTCTGACAAGCTACTTACAAATCCGGAATATTACAGACGCTTGGTTGGGAAGCTGATCTACCTTATGGTGACTCGACCAGACATCTCATTTGCTGTGGGAGTTGTGAGCCGGTTCATGCACGCTCCTCGGACATCTCATCTTCAAGCTGTCGAGCGCATCCTTCGATATCTCAAGCTCGCCCTCGGACAAGGACTTGTGTACAAGCCAT
Organism: Platanthera guangdongensis; assembly: GCA_039583875.1. Taxonomy (NCBI): domain Eukaryota; kingdom Viridiplantae; phylum Streptophyta; class Magnoliopsida; order Asparagales; family Orchidaceae; genus Platanthera; species Platanthera guangdongensis. Next base: position 156,717,813 of record CM077160.1, on the reverse strand, counting down.
CCACATCTCTATCTCTCGTCGCGTATTCTGACGCTGACTACGCAGGATCTATTGATGATAGGCGCTCCACAACTGGATTTTGTACTTACTTTGGTGGACACCTCATAACTTGGCGTAGCAAGAAACAGAATGTGGTTGCGCGCTCCTCTGCCGAAGCCGAGTACCGGGCTATGGCCGCTGTTGTCTCTGAGTTAACCTGGCTTGAAGGCCTTCTGAGAGACTTAGGTGTTCGTCTCTCATCTCCGGCAACCTTATTTTGCGACAGTCAGGCAGCAATTCATATTGCCAAGAATCCGGTTTTTCACGAACGAACAAAGCATATCGAAGTTGACTGTCACTTTATCCGGGAAAAGGTACAGTCAAAGAAGATAGATTTGGTGCATGTTCCTGCTACCGACCAAGTTGCGGACATCCTGACGAAAGCTCTCTCTAGGCCGCTATACTATCAGTTCTTATCCAAGCTTGGCGCCTACGACTTGTACGCTCCAGCTTGCGGGGGAGTGTTAGAAAAGCCCATTTAAGGGCCCATGTTGTTTCTTGTTTTTCTTCTTGGATTAGTCCCACATCATGTATTAGGATTTCTCCCTTCCTTCTTCTCCTATATAAGTGTGTGTATACTTGTAACTATTATCAAGTGGACATATATACAAGGTTGGTTTTCTCCATTTCTACAATAGCAACATAGTCTATAATATTTGATGTATTGTTAGGATTGATTCAGCTCAGTCAATAGCTCAGTCAATATTAAGGCTGCGTTTGGCGCAGCTTACCACAACTTATTTGCTTCGGTGAGGTTGGACAAAAACGTCATTGTCATAGAATGTATGTTTTGTATGACAAATGTTACAAAAAGGAAACTAGTTTGAGACATAAGATTTTGGCATGACAATCACATTTTTGTGCAACCTCACCGGAGCAAATAAGCCGCGATAAGCCACGCCAAACGCAGCCTAAGTTAAATCTCACAGTTTTCTCATTTTCTTAAAGTGAACTGTGGGCACTTCTCAAGAGATCATCCACTATAAAATTACTCATACTCAGAGCTCACTTAATTATAGAGTTACTAACAAAATTCCACCACTTGATCATTGATATCACGGGGTTTGTGAAGAAAACGGAATATTTTCTCTTATATTCCGTAGAGGCCCAAACACCTATTTCTACAAGAATTGCACTCCCAACAAGCTAGAGCATATATTTTGTATACACCAAGCTTAGAAAAATTAAAAGCTAATGGTTGTGGCAATGGCTTGGTGAGAGGGTTGACAATTTGAGAGGCATCTGAAATATGTTGAAGCAGGATTTCTCGAAGGTTGATGTTGCTCTTCCATGTGATGAGATTACTCCCAAAGAAGGTACTAAATCCCCTTTTAGATTGATAACGGATGAGAACTGATAAAGATTATTATGTACGTGCTATCATGGAGTAGCATGTACGAATTAGCTCGCAATGCTAACAACAAATAAAATGTCTAGAGGAGTTCTTGTTAAGTAAATCAACTTTCCATTCAATCTCCCATGATAGTGCAGATGAGCTGATATGGGATTTGAAGAAGTTGCTGAGAGCTTCAAATTATCTTTTATAGGAATATTAGCAGGTCTACGTGCCAAATAACCCGCATCTTGAAGAATGTCTATGCAGCATTTATTTGAGAATGGATGATGGAATTATTACAAGAAACTACCTCAATCCTCAAAAAGTAGCGAAGATGACAATAACTTCAGTATGAAACAGGTTAGCCAAGTGGAGCTTGATCTTAAAGATCCTCGCAATACAGTTGCCTATTATAATGATGTCATTGACATAAACTAGAAGAATCACAGTGCTCTCCTAACGACGATAGATAAAAGTGGAGAAGTTGGAATAATTGCGGCTGAATCCATTCCTCATCCACTTGGTTGTACTTCTCGAACTAGGTTTTTGGAGATTGTTTGAGACAAACTATGGATTCTCACAGATGACAAACAAGAGACTTTCTCATAGTATCATAATCAAGCAATTGTTCATGTAAATCGGATCAAACAAATCATTATTAAAAATTGCATTTTTAATATCAAGTTCATATAGTTTCCAACGATGGTGAACGACAAGGGATATCGGGACACATATGGCGTTCAACTTCACCACCTGGGAAAAAATATTCGCATAATCGATACCTTATTGCTATGTAAATCAATGAACCACTAGACACAACTTCAAACGTTCAAGTGAACTATCCGACTTGTGTTATATTGTGGAGATGCGGGCACCCAAAAATAGCAAACATAAGAATAACCAGAAAGTAAGGACACAAGATCCCATGTATGATTGGTTCAAAGAGCTTTGCATCTTCTCATCCATTGGAGCACGTCACCCGAAATGTTGCAGCGCCTCTTCAGCAGAAAAGGGAGTGGTGATTGCAAAGAGAACATACAAAGTTATGAAGGCAAAACAAGCGATGAAAAGAAATATAATTTGACAATGGATGAGCAGTGCATGAGCACTTACCTTTATGAGACGTAATGAGAAGATCCTTATGTGCAGGAGTAGTAATAGTAAGAGGATAATCTGGACGACAAACTCTACAACGGACAAAGTATTTGATGAGGAGGGTATGACAAATTATGAAGTGTTTAAAAGGTAATGGAGGTGATAGGGCTAATGCAAACCTGGTACTATGATGGGCTGGGGATGTTAGTGGGAGTGGAGGAGTAGAGGACTCAACTATAGGTAGCATGAGATGTTGCAAGTCAGTAGAAGTGGATGTGGGGTTGTGGTGACGTAAGACCGTTCCTCGACAAATGTGGCATCCGCAAAAATCACAAGTTTGCGAGTTTGGGGAGAATAACAAGCATAGTCCTTTTGTGCCTGAGAGTATTGACCAATGTTCGCACCGCAATTCCAATATAGAAAGTGTTGGCAGTGAACCGGTCGAAGTAATAAAAATGTCAAGTAAATACTGAGTATCGAGTTTCGAGGAGCACAGAGACAAGATTGCTAAGATACAAATATTTAACTATGTAAGGTTAACGATGGTGGAGGATTGTTTTAACGAATTTGAAGACAAGAAATAAAATCTAAACTACAATTGCATTTGTTCAAGAGCATATCATTCCACAAAAACATGGTATTGAAGAACATTAAAATTATAACAATGATAAAATAAACACCACGATGTAGATTACAATATTGTTCAACCCACAATACAACCATCCATATGATATTTAAGAGAGAATACAAAGATCTAACCCTAGTTTTGCAAGAGAATAGATTATGAATATAGAAATCGCATGAGACTTTGCCTCGGGTACTAATGAGAGCTCTAGGTCGTCAATCAGTGTCTCGACGTGATCCTTGGTTGTGTATGGGTCAGGAGGGGTTGTCACCAACTTCCAATGTTTCCCGTCTTCTTGTTGGATTTGCTCTTTCAATGTTGTCCCTCCGTTCTGTCTAGCATGGCAAGCAAGAACCTTGAAATCCTCTTCTTGAAGCTTGGGATGGTGAAGAATTGCCTAGGGCAGGCAAAGAGGCAAAAACATGCGGAATGAGACAAGAAAATGTGAGATCACGAACTATGCGTCAAAATGCGCTTCTATAGAACGGTTAGAAAATTGGTCACAATGATCGGGCGCACGGTCATGCGCCCTCATCATGCTCGGAGGATTTTCGACAAGCGAAAAATTAATTGAGGCGGTAGTTGAAATTTGCATGATCACGCGAGAAGAGAGTGCACGATCATTCTCGAATCATTGGAAAAATGGAAGATTTTCTCATCTGCGGAAAACACACCTCACACGATCGTGCCAAAATGGCTATATCAAGACCATAGTGCTCCTATCACTTGGGCATGCACGAAGGAGGCACACGATCATCTTCGGAATAAGTATTTCCTGGCCAAAACCTTTGAAATCGGACAATCGTGCGTTTTTGAGGGTGCACGACGGTGCGTTTCACGACAGAAAGCATGTTAAGAAGAATGCGTCGGGGGGAGATGTATTTAGCCACCGGGACTACGCAAACAAGATACGAATGAACTAAAGGCATGAAAAATAAAGGGCGAGGATAGAAAGATTATTTGGGTGCAAATCCTGTGCCCAGCTTAGCACACAGATCTACACCATATTCAGAGTATCAAAGTTGTCTCCCTGCGACCCTTCAGTGCATGATTAACCTCCTTTTTGCTCAACTGCTCCTGTATGAACATTGAGAACTCTAAAGATAAAGCATATAAATCTTAATTGATAGCGAGCCAATATCATAGACTGCAAAGCAAAAAGTATGCCAAAAATGCTATACAAATATCACTCATCAAGTATCCAATAAAGATATATTTGGTCGCAAGAGGTGCCAATTTATTCATAGGTAGGTCGAATTGGTGGGCATAATATGTACAACCAAAGACGTGCGTAGGAAAAGAAAAGGGTGAAGCTGAAGAAATAAGGGTGGAGGTGGGACATGAAGTGGAGAATATAGGAAGTGAGCCGTTTGAGGTAGCATACAATCATAATTGCAAATGCTAATGGGGAATGAGAACATGAATTAAAACATAAGAACAACACTATTTTGTTGCGGCGTATACGAACATGACGATTTGTGAATGATGTCAAAGGTAGTACAAATTTCTTTGAACCCCTGGCTTAATTATTCATTGATATTATCAAAATGAATGGTTTTGGCATTGCCTGAAAACTGAGTATGAATTTCAAGATGAATGATTGAAAAATGTTTAGAATTTCATAACTATGCAGAAAATACAACGTTGTAAATTTGAAGGGGTCATCAATAATGGGTATAAAATATTTAAAATCAGACAAACTAGGGATTTTGTAAGGAACTCAATCATCAGAGTGAATTAAAAAGAAGAACATCATTCATCGGTAACGGGGAGAAAAATAGATTTATGATGTTTTACATAGATATATGGCTCATAACTGAAATTAGAAAATGACACATCAGGGAGAGTCGGGAGGAGGATTGGAAGCGAAGGATTGTCATGATGACAATGTCAGTCAACAAAAGAAATGAAGGCAAGAGCAAAGCTGGAATGTTTAGATGTAGAGCTCGTTCTCCAGTCATCCTCTATTAATGATAATTCGCATCTAAATACCTTGTATTATAAAAGAAGAGAAGAAAATTAAGCAGTAACTATTAACCTAAGTAAGACAACTGACATATGACATTGAAGTGATAACCAGGCACATGAGGAACATAACAGAGATGGATAGTAGGAGTGAAGCACTACTCTAGAGCTATTTACAGGCTCAGGATAGGAAGATTTGGTATATTGCATGGGGTGCCTATGACTATGAGGTCATTTGAACCATAGCACAAAAATCAAAAAACAAGTATGAGATAAGCAAGATAGGCTTTTTTGTTAGTCCAAATAAAAACATGAGCCCGAGATAGTTACTAAAACAGTGAACCACGCAAGTTGCTGATGTCTCATCATTTGATGTCCAAAATCCAAAATCATCATTTGATGACTATGACTATGAGGTCATTTGAACCATAGCACAAAAATCAGAAAACAAGTATGAGATAAGCAAGATAGGCCTTTTTGTTAGTCCAAATAAAACATGAGCCCGAGATAGTTACTAAAACAGTGAACCACGCAAGTTGCTGATGTCTCATCATTTGATGCCCATCAACTTAGCAGGCTTAAGGGCGAGGGTCATGAGAGGTTTGTTCAACGATATGAGTAACCTTAAGGACCAAGGAGAAAATGCCGGAAAGAGATGGAACTATCATACCAGACATGGTTTTGGATTTCTAACCATGGGTAGAGGATGGGGGAGACAAGCCATCAACATTGCAATAATAACAGTCTTATTGGGCTCGTTGAGTGGTTAATCAATGGTCAGAAGATGATGTCAAATCCAGGCCTCAAGGACCCCTTGACCTTGGCCACCATAAGGTCTACATCTCCATTTGCTCTAGAAATGAGATAAAATAGCTCATTAAAAAGATCGTACATGTGTTGCAGATTGCCCTGGAGAGAATAGAATGACTAAATTTCATCCCCCGTATTTTTAACCAAGCCATTCCATGATGAGATCGTATGACACCTATTCCATGGAATTAAGCATCCATATGAATGCATTTATCATCAAGAAGCCACTACCTAGAGGCATTATCAGGAATATGTTGAGTTAGATGATAAGTTGTCAGCACATCTAAAGGTTTCGGCAAAAGGAGTTCGTCCATTGTGGATAATTTTCAACATTAGTTTGAGAAAGATTGATAATTCAAAGCTTCTCGTGAGGTTTGAAAGTATCTTGGGATGAGAATGCTAAAGCGATGTTTGAGGAAGGGTCTGTTGATGTAGAGATAGTAATGAGGGAGAAGGCAAGCATGGCCTATCAGCGGGAAGATCCGAGGACGGGACCTGAGAGAGGTCTCACTCAATAGCTCTAAACGGTTACGAAAACAGTAAGACCTCAAAAAGAAATCCTGAACGTGGGAGACAACGACAATTGTTCTGAATGAAAGACTTAAAGAGAATGGTTCCGAAGGTGGGACTAGAGATAGTGGTCCCAAATGTGTTCCTTGAATACAAAGGTCCCAAGGATAAGACCTGAAAGCAAAGTTCCTAAACACAAAATCTGAAGAGACTCTAGCAAAGTAGTATGGATGTGGTGCTAGAAATGGGATTGCAGGACAAAGGCGATCTAAACACAATTATTGAATTTTGACAAACTGGATGGGAAGGAAGATTTGGCATCAGCCTCAAATGTTGTCTACTTTGATATATAGAGCAGAGGAGGAAGATACGACATCAAGGAGGAAGATTCAGTGGACCTACGACCTCGACACACTAAGTAGAGGGAAAATGGGCCGCAGAATCAGAGGGCTTTGTTTAGGAACACACACTGATATCTTTTGAAGTAAAAGAAGGGGAAGATTTTTCTCATACATTCCATTGGGGACTATAGAGAAGGAGAAAAATCAACCTTGTATATATGTTCACTTGTGTAAAATACAAAAAATGAGTACAAATATATAGATGAGAGAAAGAGAGAAGGTCTTATACATGATGTAGGACTAAAGAGGGGGGAGAAAAACAATAAATGATACATAATGAGCCTAGATTAAATGGCTTTTCTAACACTCCCCTGCAAGCTGGAGCGTATAGGTCATATGCACCCAGCTTGGACAAACACTGGTAGAACAAGGTACTTGATAAAGCGTTTGTGAGAATGTCAGCAACTTGATCAGTGCCCGAAACATGCTTTAATTCAAGTTTCTTCAATTGAACTTTCTCTTGAATAAAGTGCCAGTCAACTTCGATATGTTTTGTGCGCTCGTGAAACACCGGATTCTTTGCTATGTGTATGACGACTTGACTATCACAGAATAGAACAACAGATGAAGGGAGTTTTACTCCCAGGTTAGTAAGGAGACTTTCAAGCCATGTGAGTTCTGAGACAACCGAGGCCATCGATCGGTGTTCAGCTTCCGCGGAGGAACGAGCGACCACGGCTTGTTTCTTACTTTTCCATGTAATGAGATGATCACCAAAATAAGTACAGAACCCACTTGTTGACCTCTGATCGTCCAGGGAACCGGCATAATCAACATCAGAATAAGCAACCAATGCGGGAGCCGAGTCGGAGGTTTTGTAAACCAGTCCTTGACCCGGATCACCCTTAAGGTATCGGAGAATCCGTTCAACCGCCTGGAGATGAGAAACTCGGGGGGCATGCATGAACCGACTGACAACCCCAACTGCAAACGATATATCAGGCCTCGTGACCGTTAGATAGATCAACTTTCCCACAAGATGTCGATAGTATTCCGGGTTCTGAAGAAGCAAATCATCATCAAAGACATAAGCACATAGTTTGTGATTTGCCTCCATCGGGGTACAAGCTGGCTTGCAACCAGACTGACCAGCGTCTTTGAGAAGATCGAGACAGTACTTCCGTTGGGAGAGGACAAGCCCGTCCGGCCGTCGTGCGATCTCGAGACCAAGGAAGTAGCGAAGATGCCCCAGATCTTTGGTCTGAAACACAGTGCTCAGATGTTGTTTGACCTCTTGAATCCCTTTTGAGTCATCCCCAGTGAGTAGTATGTCATCAACATAAACCAACAGAAGGACAGTTCCAGTGGCCCGGTGTCGGGTGAAGAGGGAGAAATCTGCAGAACTCCGAGTGAACCCCATGTCCCGAACCACCTTGCCGAACTTGTCAAACCACGCCCGAGGGGACTGTTTGAGACCATAGATGGATTTCTTGAGAAGACACACACGAGACTCCCCCGTGGTCTCAAACCCGGGCGGTTGGCGCATGTAGACGGTTTCCTGAAGATCGTCATTCAAAAAGGCATTCTTGATATCGAGCTGATGAAGGGGCCAGTGTCGGTGCACCGCCACGGATAGAAGAACACAGACAGTGTTGAGCTTAGCCACCGGAGAGAAGGTTTCCTCATAATCGAGGCCCTCATGTTGAGTGAAGCCACGGGCCACAAGGCGGGCCTTCAGTCGAGCAATAGTGCCATCCGGAGCATGCTTGATGAAGAAAAGCCATTTACACCCAACAGGGTGCTGACCGGGAGGTAGGGAACCAGGACCCAGGTCTGATTGGCCCAAAGAGCCGTCATTTCTTCGTTCATGACAGCACGCCAGCCTGGATGTTGAAGTGCCTGCTGCAAAGAGTTAGGGACAAAAACAGAGGATAATGATGTGGCAAAGTGAAGAATAGGTGGAGAAAGACGATGTAGAGAGACGTAATTCGCCATCGGATGAGCGGTGGATGCGGGAGCCGGAGCAGCTGGTAGCGGAGCACCAGAGGTCAAAGCCGACTGCAGGGGGGCAACGGGATGAGGAGAGCGGCGAGAATAGACCCGGATAACTGGTGGCGGTGGACGGACCAGAGGCATGGCAGGGGGAGGAGATGATTAGGATCGGGGAGCAGGGATGACAGGACGAACGACGGGGTCTGAACCCGGAGCGATATCCAGATCAGAGAAGAAGGGAAGATCTTCGCGGAAAATGGCATCCGCAGAGACAGTAATCTTGCGGGTAGCAGGCGAATAGCACACATAACCCTTTTGAGTGCGCGAGTAGCCCACAAAGATATATTTGGCGGCACGGGTATCCAACTTGTCGGTGGAGGGACCAAGTTGGTGAACGTAGCAGGTACAACCAAAAATCCGGGGAGGAACAAGAAAAGGCGGAGTGGAGGGAAAGAGGAGGCCGAAGGGGGTAGCATACTGGAGGATGGAAGAGGGTAGACGGTTGATGAGAAAACAAGCCGTGGAGAGTGCAAAGTTCCAGTACGGTTTGGGAACCCGCATTTGAAGCATAAGGGAACGGGCGACATCAAGAAGGTGACGATTCTTGCGCTCGACGACACCATTCTGTTGTGGAGTATACGGACACTAGCTTTGGTGAAGAATGTCAAACTCAGAGCAGAGGGTCGCGAAGGCATGACTAGTGTACTCGCGCGCATTGTCAGTACGAATAGTACAAATGGGTGCAGAGAATTGAGTGCGAGTCTCAAGAATGAAGGCCCTGAAGACGCGGGGAAGCTCAGAGCGATCCCGTAGGAGATACAACAACGTCATGCGAGAGTAATCATCAATAAAAGTAAGAAAATATCGGTAGCCAGAAATACTAGTGATTTTGTACGGACCCCAGATATCAGAGTGTACCAAAATAAAAGGAGCGGAGCTCCGAGTACAATGAGAAGGAAAAGATGAACGTGGCTATTTGCCCAAAATACATGTGTCACACTGAAATGCAGGAAGAGAGACATCCGGGAGAGCCTTCTGGAGGACTGGAAGAGGAGCATGACCAAGACAGCAATGCCAATCCGAAGAGGAGAGAGATGCGAGGATAGTAGGAGAGTCATCAAGAAGGTAGAGCCTATTCTGCAGCCCTCCCTACCAATGATAGTCCGCGTCTGCTGATCCTGTATCAGAAAAGAAGAGGAAGTAAATGTCACGGAGTAATTAGAATCAGTAGTAAGGCGACCAACAGAAAGTAAATTGAAAGGAGAGCCCGGAACGTGAAGAGCCAAGCGCAGAAGGAGAGAAGAGGTGAGTGGAATATCAACACATCCAGAGACAGGAACAGAGGCCCCATTGGCCACAGTAATGTACTTCGGATGAGGTGAAGACAAGTACTGAGGCGGCCAAACAGAGGTGATGTGATGAGTGGCACCAAAATCGAGGATCCATCGCGGGCCAAAGGAGAGGCAGACGATACCTTCATTGGAGATGGAGGCAGCGGAGGCAACCGAGGCAGGTGGGCGGCTAAGCAGTCCATGAAGATGCTGGAGCTGAAGACGAACCTCGTCGAGGTCAGTACGAGGGGAAGACGAGTTGGTGACAGCAACAGAGGCCTGCGGACGAGGAGGGCGACCATGTTTGCGATAGCACGTGGCTTCAAGATGCCCGTCTTTGCCGCAGAACGAGCACTTAGGCCGAGGCCGTCCACCCCAACCCCGTCCTCGAGAATCAGAGCGGCCTCCACGAGCGGAAGATGGAAGAGGCAATAAGGGAGCAGGGGCCTGCTGAACAAGGGCCGGAGAAGGGGCCCGGGCACATCCAGAGGCAGGGATACTTTGAGAAGCATCGATCACACATCGGATAAAGACGGGGTAACAGTAGAGGAGAGGATGTGAGTCCGTACACTGTGAAGATGATGCGGTACCCAAGTCATCATCATGGCTATACCCACAGCTTGCTTTTGGGCACGTTGGGCAGCAAGGTCCAGAGTAGGAGGCTGATGGTGGATCCAAGCCTCGACCAGAGACCGAGCCTGAGCAACGAAGGACGTCAGATCGCTCGCGCCACTGCTATCAAGGGCCTGGAGAGCAGTGATAATGTCATACAGATGGTGAAGACTATCCTTGCCAGAGTAAAGGGTATGGAGCTAGTCTCACATGCCTTTGGCCGTCTCATGGTACATGGCCAGGCGATAAGATTCGGCATCAAGAGAATTAAGAAGCCAAGTCTGCACCCGACCATCATTGCGTAACCAATCAGCAGTAGGAGTACCGGTAACGGCCTGAGTCAAGTGATGAAGGAACCCCTTGGATTGCAGGACACGGCGAACGGAGTGCGCCCATTCCACAAAATTCTTCTTGCCGGTCAGAGAGATTGTAGTAATACGAAGCTCATCGCGGACTTCCGGGAGAGAGGTCGGGCGGTCAGCAGGAGGAACCGCCGTGCCAACTGAATCAGCAGAGGAGGCCATAGAGAAGAGAGGCGGCTAGGAGAACAGACCGATCAACAAAGGAGACCGCGCGACCAGAGCAGAGGCCGCTCAGTCACGATGAGAAGACACCAACTGCGGGAGGAGTCCGCGACCAAAGGCGGAGGCCGGGAGAGAGAGTAGGCTGCAACAGACAGATAGAAGCCGCGAGGAAAGGAAAGAGGAGAAGACCGCTGCCAAAATGCGGGAAGGCAAGAGTCGGCACGGTCTGGCTGAGCACAGCAGCGGTCCGAGAAACAGGAGGCCAGCGGAGGGCAGAGAGAAGAGACCGCGAGTAGGGAAGAATCAAGCGGAAAGAGAGAAGAGACCGCAACGACCAGGACCAAACCACAGGAGAGGCAGGCCGCAGGAGAGGCATGTCGCAGAAGAGGCAGGCTGCTGCGAGCTGGAGCAGGCCGCAAGAGAGGCAGGCCGCAGCGAGGAGGATCAGGCCGCAGCGAGCTAGAGCAAGCCGCAGCGAGATGGAGCAGGCCTTGAGAGGGGCAGTCCGCAGCGAGGTAGATCACGCCGCAGCGAACCGGAGCAGGCCGCGAGAGAGGCAGGCCGCGAGAGAGGCAGGCCGCAGCGATCAAGGTCAGGCAGTTAGAGCAGCAGGCCGCAGCGAGCTGTAACAGGCCGTGAGAGAGACAGGCCGCAGAGTGAGAGAACAGGCCGCGTGAGAGAGAGCGGTCTGGAGGAGAGAGAGGGAAGGTGGACCCGATGAGAGAGGGGGGGGAAGGCTATAAAATGTCGGAGGGGAGGGGTGGAACCACGGAGAAGAAGAGGGATCAGAAGAAGAGGAGCGGAGCGGACAGGAATTCAGGCCACAGGAGGCCGATCAGGCATCAGACAGAAGACAGACCGTGCGGGTTAAGAAAGGGGAAGCCTGTTGAAACCAAAAACTTGGTCTCTGTGGAGTTCGGGGTCCCTAGAAAGGGGTGACCTCACACTTACTACACTCAAGAGAACGTCACAGACCAAAGGATCAAGAAGCTAGGAACAGACCCTCGGCTCTAGCGCGGAGGTCCCATCTCACACCCGGAAGGCTACCTGAGCACTTCCCCTCCCTAGCCAATGCTCGAGCTAGGGTGCCTTGAAGAGCTCTCTCAACTCTACCTAGAAGAAGCTAAGGGAGGAGACCACTCCGAAAAAGATCCTCTCCAAGGCACCCAAGGGGGTCTATTTATAGTTTTCCAAATCCCTTGGGCCAAAAATGACCAAAATACCCCTACGGCCAAAAGGCCTCGGGCCAATAGGAAACCGCCACGCCGGGGGGTGGAGAAGGAAAAACGAGTCATCTAAAGCAAATAGGGGACCCACCCTGCGGGACGGGGCGAGCCCCGGCCTGGGGGCCGGTCTCGCCCGGCCTACCCGCCGGGCTCGGCGAGACCCGGTCTGGGGGCCGGTCTCGCCTGGCTGCCCGCGGGGCGGGGCGAGACCTGGCCCGAGGGCCGGTCTCGCCCGGCCTACCCGCCGGGCTCGGCGAGACCCGGCCTGGGGGCCGGTCTCGCCGGGCTGCCCGCGGGGCGGGGCGAGACCTGGCCCGAGGGCCGGTCTCGCCCGGCCTACCCGCCGGGCTCGGCGAAACCCGGCCTGGTGGCCGGTCTCGCCTGGCTGCCCGCGGGGTGGGGCGAGACCTGGCCCGAGGGCCGGTCTCGCCCGGCCTACCCGCCGGGCTCGGCGAGACCCGGCCTGGGGGCCGGTCTCGCCGGGCTGCCCGCGGGGCGGGGCGAGACCTGGCCCGAGGGCCGGTCTCGCCCGGCCTACCCGCCGGGCTCGGCGAGACCCGGCCTGCGGGCCGGTCTCGCCTGGCTGCCCGCGGGGTGGGGCGAGACCCGGCCCGAGGGCCGGCCTGGCCCGGCCTACCCGCCGGACTCGGGGGTTGGTCTCGCCGGCCAGAGGGGAAAAAGGGGGAGGGGGAGGGCCTGCTGATCCCGCCTCCACACCCAATTGGCCCGGGCGGGTGCCTACCAACCTGCCGCTCTCATACTCCAACTAAGGGGCCGCGGGGGGGAGGCCGGTTTCTCCTCCCCCTACTAGTATATTTCCAAGCTAGAGCCAAAATTGGCCACCGAGAGTTCAAAATACTCAAAAAGCTTAAAAACTAAGCACGCCTCATTCAGGGTCCACTTTTCGCGAATACGGGGTTGTACAAAGCCGCTCAAGTAGAATCGGTGGCTCTGATACCATGTAGAGAAGGAGAAAAGCCAACCTTGTATATATGTTCACTTGTGTAAAATACAAAGAATGAGTACAAATATATAGATAAGAGAAAGAAAGAAGGTCCTATACATGATGTGAGATTAAAGATGGGAGAGAAAAATAATAAATGATACATAATGGGCTAGATTAAATGAGCTTTTCTAACAGGGACAAACAGCCTATTTATACGGAAAAAAGACTCATCCAAATCTATATGGATTAAAAAAATAAGCACAGATAAATATAGTTTATAGAGTCTAACTTATTATTCAAGTTCAATATTTATTTCTCGAATTTTTGATACTAGATTTGGTTCATTCATGCATTTTCTTTCACCTAAATATTTGTCATCTTAGAAATTTTCCAGGAGTTGCACTTTTCCGTGCTTGAAAAAAAACCTATGACATCTTAAATCCAATGGGTGGTCTGGTGTGTGCGGGAGACAGAGCAACTCCTTGCTGAATTTTAAGATGACAAATTTCTATATAAGTAATATGCTAGAATGAATTGAATCCAACATCGGAATTAAATGAAAAGTTACTTGATTCAGGAATAGTTTAAACCTCGTAATGTCATAAGCTCCTTCTTAGAGTAAATGACAGAGTTATTGATGGGGATCAACGAGACAACGTGGCATGAGTTTTGAGCTTGTTCGGAGCTGATTTGTCACCTCTCATATTTGGCGTCGCTCAATGGGTGATCTGAGTCAATGTTTGCATCCGGAGTGCCATTTGGGCCTTTCTCTATGGTTTCTTTTATTTTTGATGTATTATTTATTGTGATCAAACACTTAATATGTACGAATAATCATAACAATCCATGTTAGGTGTTCTAAGTAGGTTTTATTATAAAAAGAGGGTGGGAGCAACCGTCCTGACCTTTCTCTATGGTTTCTTTTATTTTTGATGTATTATTTACGCAAACACTTAATATCTACGATCTTCCTGTTAGGTGTTCAATAGGTTTTATTATAAATAAGAGGGTGTGTGCTGCCTCTTCCTCAATCTGTAATCTGTGGTGTTGACTGCCCAACACTAAATGCGGACTGCACGGTAACACATCTATCCTTTGTGTTTTCCTTACCGTTGTTGCTTCCCCTCTTCCATGTTTTCCCCACAACCGAGTATTCAAAACAGAAACCACTATCAATTTCCTACCGAAACTTGTCATCACCCATCAGCTGAACCCCACCAACATCCCCCAACAGCAGCCCCACCTGCAAGTTTCCCCTGCACCCAGCCCTACATACCTTCCCCCCTCCATTTCCAAGCCTTTATACCCCCAGCTGCCCATAGCCTAGCAGTCGACACTCGTCTCCCCATCAAAACTGCCACACCAACCTTAATCCGCCCTGTTCCTCTTGTTAGAGATACGATATATGGTAAATATAGATTAGATTCACCTTAGGTGTTGTGATCACTCTCATGTAGATATATGTGTATACTCTATTGTTGAGAAATGACATTGATTTGTTTCATTCTATCAGGTATCAGAGGCTCAGAGCCAATCCCAATCTAACATTCCCGCTTCCGCAGCTCGATTTGGTTGCAGCTCTCAATCTCGCTAATCCCGATCCAATCTCGTCAATCCCGATCGAGGGCCATCATGTTCTCGCTGGCCGATCCTGATCCCACTTCCGCCACTGCATCCTGATCGCGATCTTCTTCCCGCTTTCGCATGTTAGGATTCCGCTGGAAGGAGGTGGGAACGAGTCACCCGAGGAAGGCCAAGGGTGGCCGGAGGGAGGAAGAGAGACGAACGGAGGGAAATCTGGCTCATTGGACCGTTACATGTATTAAAAGGAAAATATTAAATTAGGAAACCTGGCTCATTGGACCGTTACATGTATTAAAAGGAAAATATTAAATTAGGAAATCTGGCTCATTGGACCGTTACAAACAACCACAGAAATAGGAAAATTGATTAAAATAAATTGTTAAGATCCGGGATCAATCCTGGCCGTTGAAGCTATCTCGGGTTGTGATTTCTTTAGCTGGTCAATGATGAGTCATGAGCCGCGTGATTCGAGCTAATGATGTCATCGGGATCTTCGTTGGTTACTTCCTGGTGAACTGGGGCCGTGGATTTATTTTGATTACTGTCACGGTCTCTACCGTTGGATGAAGTTAGTGATTCTTAGACCATTGAATGAACCCGTCTTTTTGTTACTAGTATGACTGGGGAACTAAACGTCGAGGTCGAGGGCCGGATCTGGCCGTTGCTGAGCATTTCATTTACCATTTTTTCTATTTTGTTTTTCTGGTGGTAGGGGTACCGAAAGGGTCTTAAGTTGGGGGCCGTGGAGTTTGGAAGGAGGGTGATTTTGTGGTCGATTTCCCTAGAGGGTGGTAAAGCCCGTGGTTCCTCAAATAATGGTGCAAACGTTCTTAACATCCTAAAAAAAGGTGGGGGTAGTGCGGTTTTCAGGTCAGACGGGGTTTGAGTTTTTGCTATTGGGGTACTCTTGGGGAGAAGTAGACACATTGTTGAGGGCTTGAGGGCCACCATCCGGAGAAGCTGCGATGATGATATTTGGCCATCTTGGGTCCCTTTTTGGTGTCCCAAGAGTGTCACTTGTCCTTGGGTGCTAACATAGGTCAGGGTAAGTTTCTCATAGTCCGTGGTCACAAGACCTAGCGTCTTAAGCCACCTTTGACCCAGTATGAGATCAGTGCCTTCGATGTCGAGGACATGTAGGTGAACTTTATAGGGGTTGGCTTGTATGAGTAGCGGGACATCTTTACATTTTCCCTTGCACGTCTCGGTCGAGCCGTTCCCAATGAATACTGGGAATTCAGTAATTTTGAGTATGGGTAGTTTTAAGTACTCTGTCATTCTAATTGAAATAAAGTTATGGGTACTTCCCCCGTCGATAAATAATTCTAACGGTTGATTATTAATATGCCCAGTCATCCTTAACACGTGATCGGGAATGGCCCCGGTTAGTGCGTGTAGGCATATTGGAGTTGTGGGGTCTCCTTCCTCTCCCGAGTCGTTTGGGGGTTCCTCTAACTCGTCTTCTGATTCTTCAGTTCCCCCTAAGTACAGTAGGACCCCTCTTCCTTTACACTTGTGTCCTGCGTGGTATCGTTCGTTACAGTTATAACATAACCCTTTTTCCCTCATTGCTTGGAGTTCTGCAGGGGAGAGTCGTTTAATGGGGGCAGTTTGGATTTGGACGTGTTGAAGGTGTGGGTTGTGGTTTTGTTGAGTTTGTGGTGTTGAATTGGGGACGGCCCTTATAGTGCAGGCTTTGCTGGTCCTCATGCATTCTTGCTATGGCAAACGCATCGTGGATTTCAGTGGGTTGTGCTAGCATTACGGACCCCCTAATATTTTCTTTGAGGCCGGACACAAACATATCTGCTATGAATTCAGGCGCTAAACCGGGTACTTTGGTTATTAAATCTTCGAATTCTCATTTATACACTTGTATCGAGGTTATTAAATCTTCAGGAAACCGTCTACATGCACCAATCTCCCAGGTTTGAGACCACGGGGGAGTCTCGTGTGTGTCTTCTGAAGAAATTCATCTATGGTCTCAAACAATCCCCTCGGGCGTGGTTTGACAAGTTCAGTAAGGTTATTCGAGACATGAGTTTCACTCGGAGCTCAGCAGACTTCTCTCTATTCACTTGACACCGGACAACATGAACTGTTTTTCTGTTAGTTTATGTTGATGACATCCTACTTACTGGGGATGACTCGAAGGGGATTCAAGTGGTCAAACAACACCTTAGCACCGTGCTTCAGACAAAAGATCAGGGGCATCTTCGCTACTTCCTCGGTCTTGAGGTCGCAAGACGTCCGGATGGACTTGTCCTTTCCCAACAGAAGTATTGTCTTGACCTCCTCAAAGACGCTGACCTGTCCGGATGCAAGCCGACAATTACTCCGATGGATGCAAATCACATGCTATGTGCCCATGCCTCTGATGCTGATCTGCTTCTCCATAACCCGGAATATTATTGACGCCTTGTGGGAAAATTGATCTACCTAACGGTCACAAGGCTGGATATATCGTTTGTTGTTGGGGTTGTCAGTCGGTTCATGCATGCTCCCCGAGTCTCTCATCTTCAAGTTGTTGAACGTATTCTTTGATACCTTAAAGCAGCTCCGGGTTAAGGACTGGTTTACAAAACCTCCACCTCTATTCCAACATTGATTGCATATTCAGATGTCGTTTATGCTGCATCCTTGGACGATCGGCGGTCAACCAGTGGTTTTTGTACATATTTTGGAGGTCATCTCATTACATGGAAAAGTAAGAAACAAGCAGTGCTTGCTCGATCTTCAGCGGAAGCAGAATACCGATCGATGACATCAGTTGTCTCAGAACAAACATGGCTTGAAAGCCTCCTTGCTGATCTGGGGGTGAAACTTCCCTCTTCTGCTGTTCTATTTTGTGACAGTCAAGCAGCCATACACATAACAAAGAATCTGGTCTTCAACGAAAGCACGAAATATATCGAAGTAGACTGTCATTTTATTCGGGAGAAAATTCAAATGAAGAAACTAGACTTAAAGCATGTTTCAGGCACTAATCAAGTTGTTGATATTCTCACAAAGGATTTATCGAGTACCTTATTTCATCAGTGTCTGTCCAAGCTGGGTGCATATGACTTGTACGCTCCAGCTTGCGGGGGAGTGTTGGAAAAGCCCATATAACAAATGCTCAATGACCTATTCATTTGTATTTTATTATTATCTTCTCTCCTCCCTTTAGTCTCACATCATGTATAAGACTTTCCTCTCTTTCTCTCTCCTATAAATATGTACTCATACTGTGTTTTTGATACTGAAGAAATTACATACAAGGTTCATGTTTTCCTACAGGTACTATGTTCTATTTGTTGATGACTATTCTTGTTATTATTCGATCTACTTTATATATTCTCGTTCTAAATTCTTTCAGATTTATGTTACATTTTTTCTATGTCGCGCACCCAGTTTCTGCTTTCAAATGAATTTTTCGTTCTGACGCAGGGGGATTACCTCTCTCATGCCTTTTGTGATGTGCGCTATCCATAACACTCTACCTCAACTTGTCTGTCCTGGTGCTCACGCTCAGAATGACACTGCTGAAAGGAAGCATCACCACATTATTGAGACATCCCGCACCCTTCTCATCTTCTCCAACGTTCCTCCTATTTTTGGGTTGAGACTGGTTTTACCGTTGTGTACTTTTCTTAAATGGAGAGCTTGATGAAGAGATTTACATGACACAATATGAAGGTTATGTACATAAATATTTGAAAGAGAAAATGTGCAAGCTATACTCTTGACCCCTCGTTAAATCAATCTATGTTTTTGCTTAAACAAGCGCCTAAGATGTGACACATAAAATTTGACCAAGTGGTAAAGAGCGTTGGATTTCAGTCCAGTCTCTCTGATAAGTGCATTTATCACTGCTCAATGTGAAATAAAATAATCATCATGTGCCTGAGAGTATGTGGATGACATGTTGATTTTGGGGTCAAATCTTGTTGTAGTGAGAGATATTAAATCCACTATTACAAAAACATTTGACATGAAGGACCTTTTTTGGTCCTGTTGATACCCTTCTAGGAATGAAAGTTAGAGTAAACAAGGGTCGCACTCATCTGTTACTCTTAGTCAAACTCATTATATAGAACAAACTCTTTCTACCTGTGGTTATAAAGACTGTAAGCCTGTAGAGATACTGTTTGATCCAAATGTCAAGTTGCGTCTGAATGTAGGGACCAGCGTTGACCACCTCTCTAGTTTCCTCAAAGTACTCCCTCTGAAGATCATTGGTAGCCTCATGTACGCCGCAAGTTGTACAATAATAGACATTTCGCCCCCCTCTTCTCCGTTTGCATGTTGAGTCTCTTTATCAGTAGCTCAGGCAAAATGCATTGGGTTACCTTAGACAGAGTGTCTGATGAGATCCTCCTGCGCGCCACAACCACTTTGAGAGATACTAAAGATCGCCTTATTGTTACTTTGCTCTACCTTTCCTGCTACTTTTTGGTTACCCTCCTACTGTGGATGTCCAGATACTTGGCAGGTGATGCCTCGTGATGTCGGAGGCTCCGAGCTCAGTTGATAATAGTTAGTCTCTTCCACCGGTGGATTTATATTCAAGGTCAAGACTCGCTCATGTGTGGAGAGGTGCAAGACTGCTGTTGCTTGATAATTCAAAAGACAGACTTGTATAGCTTTGTCGTCACCCACATGAAAGTCGAGTTGTTTGTATTAGTTTCGGTTGGTGAAGAGGCAGACTGTTCGCCACTTTATTAACATACTGTGGATGGATTCTTCACTTTTATGCCTTGCAGGAGGTGATGTTCTTCCTCCTTCCATCTCCTTCAGACCTTGTCTGCCGCTTTCGATGAACTCTCTATGGGCTCAAGCAGGCGGCCCGCGCATGGTTTGCACGTTTTAGCTCAGCCATTACACCCGCTGATTTTCAGCCGTGTCCACATGATCCATCCCTCTTTGTGCACTCCTCTTGTGGCCAGAATCTTTCGTTACTTTATGAGAATGATATGATTATTACTGGTGATGATCTTTCTCATGTGACATTCGTCATGCATCAACAGCAGTTTCAGATGACTGACCTTGGACAGCTGAGCTACTTCTTGGGCCTTGAGGTCACCTCCACAGACTGTGGTTTTCAGCTCTCCCAACGGCGCTACACATCATATCTCTTAGCTTGGGATGCTCTCTCTGACTTTCGCATCGTTGACACCCCTATGGAGCTTCATCTTCAGCTACGTCCAGATGATGGAGTTCCACTTTCTGACCCTACTCGCTATCGTCACCATGTTGGGAGTCTCGTCTATCTCACTATTACTCTGCCCGACATTGCCTATGTTGTTCATGTGTTGAATCAGTTTACTGGTGCGCCTACCTTTGTGCTTTATGGTCACCTACTATGACTCCTGCGCTACCTCCGCGCGACGACTTCACGTGGTATCTTCTTCTCCAGCTGTAGTTCTTTGCAGCTCAATGCTTTCTCGGATGCTACCTGGGCCAATGATCCTGTTGACTGATAAGAAAAATGATTATTTTTTTCAAATATATAAATGATAAAGGTAAGGACAACTATTATGCATATCATAGGATATAAATATATCAAAGTCGTATTAAAACTCGGGTCTGTCGAGTACTGTTGTTTTGAGAAAACTATTTATTATTTTATCAGAATAAAACGTTAAGAGAAATTATAATTAAACTAAAATACGAAATAAGAAAATTTAACAAATTTCAAAATTAAATAGAAAAGATAATTTATAAACTTCTAATCTCATCATTGACGTGGAGAATCCCGAATTATGAACGCTCCACTCTCGAGGATACGCCCACCTGAGATTAGGTTGATCAATCGAACTCTCATTCTAATCAAAAACCCTAAAACTCGCTTTAACGAGGTGAATCCTTTTATAGAATTTGACTCTTATCCAGAAGATTTATGTCATCATCTCTTGAGTGTTGCGATCAACTCTTTTTATTCTTGAGCGGTCGATTCCTACGCATGAGCCTTTCGGCTAACAAGTATATGAAAACAGATATCAAAATTCACAATCGGAATATGAACTTGATATGTTATAATTCAACAATAAATCCAAGGTAAGACGAGAAATAATAAAGGAAATATGATATTCATTCATTCAAAGTTTGTAATGATCAAGTGCAAGAAATAAAAATCACAAAATAGAAAGACTTTGCCGAAGGACAATGCTACATTTCTATTGCCGAAAAAGAATGGTAAACTTCTAGTGCTAGAGATAAAAGAGGTACATAAAGATAAAAAATAAAGAGAAAAATACAAGAAAAAGAAACGTGGAAACGGGGAGAGGGAGAGAGAGTTTAATCTTAGAACCGGCAAAGAGGTGGGAACATGGGTGGCAATATGAAGGGATGTAAATGGCAGCATTCAAGAGGGGGAATTAATGCGGGCAAGGGGGGAAGAATGGGTTCTTACGGGCAGCCAAGAGGGAATGCAAGTGGGCAGCATCATTTATGAAATGTTGAAGAAAATCATGCACCACGTGCTCATAAAATTTTGCTGGAAATGAAGTCTCTATCCTTACCATTATATGACTTTCGATGAACATAAATACAAAGACAAATACTTAAAAAATGAAAATCCAATTGTCTTTTGATAGAAATAATTACTAAATTTACAGAATCAAGTAACCACGCAAATCCTTTTAAAATTCTTGCATTTGTTAGAACCACACTGTTTGGAATTCAATTAAGGTCTCAAACCATCAATAAAATACATTTGAAAATCTCAGAAGGAAATAGTTAACCAGAATACCTTGTTTGTACTTATGGAGGATCGAACATAAAAACCGCAGGAGCCGCGTGAAGAAATTGAAGAAGATGCTGGAAGATCGCAGTGATTGTCCAGCCTTTTTTTCCCATCAACCTGCATATGCACAGAGCAAGAATGTTGACCTTTTTTCCCCTTTTTTATACAGATACAGCGACAGAGCTTTCTCAAAAATGTTGTGAAACATTAGTGGATGCTGGTGCTATTGGCATTTTACTGAAGCAGATCCAGTTGCTCAACCGAGGGATTCCAGATCAAGAGGTTTTGAAGCGTGTGCTTTCCACTCTCAGAAACATTGGTCGCTATAAGCATCTCTCTCATGTTCTGATCAACACTCCTCGATTCGTGGAGATCATTTTCCAAGAATTGTTAAGGTACCTTGCCTTGCCATTTCTGCTGTTAACTGATGTTTTTTTTTATCAGAATTAACAAACCCTGACTCGAATTACTCGGATGGATGCAATTTCTACAGGAACAAAAGTGAAGGATTTGTGATCAGTTGTCAACTCTTGAGGAGAATATGTGCAATTCGAGAGGGCCTGGAAACTGCCCGCAAGCTACGAGGCTATGCCAAAAGGCTAAAAAATGTCATAGAGAAACTCGAAAGAAAGACCAAGTTTTTTGCGAGGTGAGTTGCTATCACATTTCCTTGATTCATTATCACATTTCATACATGCTTATCAAGGTATTTAATATGGGTAGTGATCTTGTATCGGTTAAGGTTGAAATTATCTGAAATCATTTGTATCATCCCCAAACGTTTTTCTGAAAAGTTTGAGAAGAACTCATAAGTTTTAGTTCTATCATTTTATGACTCGCAAGTTTCTGCGTCCACGTTATGTTTGTGTTACGCGTGCATTTCGGATGACTTTGCGACGCGAGAGGCTGACCAGGAGATTATTAGGACAAGACTATTGTTGCATGCATTTGAATATGATTATAACTAATTAATTTTGTTTAATATATAATGCAGGAAGGCCCAGATAAACAACCACAAGGATCTTACAGAGAGAAAGCTTAGAGAAGCCAATAGTCTCATGTCATTGCTATCAAGATGATCGTTGTTCGTGTATTTTCTTTAATGGACGGATTAAGAAGCATGTTGCAATTAGAATGTTCTAGTAACATGTCGACGGAGATCCTGCCCCTCCCCCCTTTTTTTCCAAATTCCTTTGCTTTTCATGAAATATAGTATATGCATATAGCATGCAAACCGAGAAATCTCTGTATTTTGAACAGATAACGAAGCTCTCTGGCGTGTAAATGAAATTTCTACTTGCTGGGCTTCTCAAAAAGCTAAGGGCGAAGTTGAGAAGAGTTTTGCTTGGGATTGTGGCCGCGACAAAAAAAAGTTCTTTTTGCATTGTCATTATTGTTTTAAGGCATTATATTTTTTTGCCATTTTGAAAAGCTGCATATCATTCCACGTTCAAAAAATTGAAAGAAACTCCTCTTGTAGATTAATAGTTTCCTTGTACAATTTTTCCCATCGTTGATTTGTCGTGTTTTTCCCGGCTGACTGTCGTCCAAAATTGAGCAAGTAGTAGTAGGGGGAAAATAGAGGTTCTTCAATTAATGTAATTAATTGTTACATTAATTACACTTATGCCTTGGGCCGAGTAGTATTCTTTTAAGGTTTTTAGGACATTTTGGTATTTTGAATTGGTCTTGATTTCCTTTTGAGTATAGTTCAGGAATTGAATTTGGGTCTCGTGAGATTGAACGATTGGCATGTGATAATAGTATATTAATTAACATGTTGTAATTAATTAATGTAGGCATAAACTAAACAGTTCAAGAACCTCTTGTGCTGCACTGTTTGTGAATTTGTCCACATGTAATTTGATATTGTAAATTAATTGAGAAATATTAACAATTTACTCAACAAAAACAGTAATATACTTGTTTGCAATACATTTGTATTCTTTGAAATTTAAATAAAACTGATTTTATGTTTTGTAATGACTACAATCTGAGTGTGTTGATTTTTGTATGCCTAAAAATGGTTGGCCCAGTTGTTTCTAAAATAAATCATATGTATAAAACATTCAAGTTAATTTCTCTTTATATGATCATGCATTTTAAGTGAAGGTTTTTTATTGTTACAATTTAAAGATTTTCAAATATATTGTACCTATAAATTGTGGCATATTGATAAATATACGATGTAGTTTTTTTTATAGGTAATCAAAGTTGTTATTTTGTTGACAATGTTAATGGAGAGGAAGATGATGTGACATTTTTAGAAGTTTTTTAAAGTAACCTTCACTACAGTCAATTACGATAGTATTCTTACCGCGATAGGTATAATGCTCTACACTTGTAATTTAATTAATGCAACTTAAAATAAAATACTATCAAATAATGTGGAAAGTAATTATATTGTTATTAAAAAAAATCATCGTTATGCATAAATCACCGCAACCCAACTTTAAGAAATTGATGGATTTATAATGATAGCTTCATAAAAATATCACTAACATGTCTAATAGCAATCATAATAGCTATATGAGTTTTACTAAAAACTTTTTATTTGAGGATAGGTGTAATTACTTCAATGAATATTGAATTTAAATTTATTTTTGAAATAAACTATAATATACATTAAGTCATTAAATTACAACAATAATGACATTTGAAAATTTTGAATGTTTCATTGAAGACAATTTTTCTCTTTTTTATATTGTAAATATATATATATATATATATATATATATATATATATATATTATATATATATAAGAAATATATGGTATTTGAAGGCACATGAAATATTGAATATTGGCCATTGAGATTATGAGAGAGAAGAGGGGAATTTGGAGGGAGAGGGAGGGAGAGGGAGAGAGAGGGATGGGAGAGAGAAGTAGAGAGAGAGAGGGAGTGATAAAGAGAGAGAAAAAAAGAGAGATAAATTAATTTTTATAAATTAAAATTGTAAAATTTTATAAAATAAAAATAGGAATAGCACTTCATATTTTTTGCGGTCATTTTAAATACTCATTTGTATATGTTTTTAAAGAAAAGATTTCGGGTGCGTGCGCAGCCCGCAGCGACACATCGAATACAGGCAAAGCCCGTGCGCAGGCGGGCGAAGCCCGCCTAGATGCGGCCGAAGGCCGCCCGAGAGCTTCGATCCGGGCATAGCCCGTGCGAAGAAGCTCGTATGTGCGTGTATATATATATATGCACAAATTAAAAAATAAAAAATAGGACATTCATCATATTTGAATGTAAATTTATATTGCAATTTAAACTTGTGAGGGAATGTGGAAATATCCACTGTTATTTGTTAGCGACCGCAATAAAAAAAGATGTGATAACTTTTTACATGATCCATACTTGCCTCCGAATTCATCTAAAACTTATAAGAACGACGGTGTGAAGTAGCGACTCTTGCTGCATGCCCCGTCATCTCTATATTCGCGCGCACACAAGATTCGGTTACATATCAATGGAACCAAAGATTAGTCATGCCCAAACCAGAACATTGATGGTAATACCAATTCCCATATACTCCGATCGAGTGATATCAAATAATTGACAGTCATCCAATCCAATCATCAACCGGTGTAGGAGACCGCATTAACCAGAACCATATCTAGTTATCCATAAAAGAGATCTGCTATGTTCCAACATGCCCGACGGCATGGTTCAACGTTCAAGCTGGTATTAAAGGCCGGTATTGCTCAAAACGAGAGCAGTTGTGATTTTAAAAACTTGTAAGATGCTAAACCTAATATTCCCGGTCTCTATAAAACTAAAAGAGTGCAAACTAATATCAACCAAATTTACATCATATGAACTTTTACCTGGCATATGCACATCATATATTTCACCTTTCTCAAGTTCACAAAAGAGTTGGGACTCAACAGCTCCAAAGCAATTGCTCAAGTATTTATAAACATTTCTATATAATCCTGCGAAAAAAAAAGGCAACAGTCATCAATTGTAAGTTAAATGATGAATACTATTGTGTGCAGACATAATATTTATCCCATCTATCTTTAATAATTACCAAAGCATCCCCTCTAAGTTTACATTTTTAGCATACATGTAGAAAATAAACCACTGGAAATGGCAGTCGGTGTTTGTCTTAAAGTATGAGTGATGCCAGATAAGGGCAAAGTAGATATAAAGTGTGGTGTGTGCCATATAAGTCAAGGGATGAAGAAAAACAAAGGAAGTTTGGCAATTTTGAAAGATAGATGGGAGATTTACGTAATCATGCAAAGTTATAGGGGAGGTCGTCACCTGCGTGAGTTTGTTGAGCTTGTCGTTGGCGAAGGACATGTATCGATCGATCATTTCTTGTGTTCGAGGAACATTGGATCCAAGAACACGAATAACTTTGTCCACAACTTTTTTCACAACAGTTTTATGTGCTTCTAAACTCAGGCCTCCTTCTTTCCATGCGGGCTTTAGGATCTTCTTCACAAACTCTGCCAGTGCAAATTTGAACATCCTCATCTCTTTATTGTCTAAAGCTTCATGATGACAATGATGGCAACTTCCACTCTGCAACTTTTTCGATGAACAAGTGCCCGTGCTCGGGTTTCGTTCGCTTGGTGTGAGTTCATTCGCACTTGCTTTTAGTTCTTTGGAAGTTTTAGAAGTTTTGATGGAGACTGGTGAAGACCTGCTTCTACTTGGGAGGTTAGTGGATGAAGAGCCTTCATTATCCTGAACAGAAACTGCGCCAACCGGATCGGAAGATGAAACAGCAGTTGACGGAAAAAAGTTCAAAGGTTGACAAGGGATATCATCATTTTCCTTGACCAACTTGTAGTTTGACACTGTCGGCTGCTCATGATCCTGGATTTGACCATTTGGATTGGAGCTTTTGGGACTAGGAGGAAGTTGAGAGTTGACCTGCACATTTTGAGAATTTTGGATGGCTGAATCAGCAAATCCATCATTTTGGATATCAGAAGGGGAGAGTGTGTTTTGGGGAGTTTGCTGGCTCATATAAAAGTTCTGCTGGGTCTTCCAAACATGATGAGAATTATGTGCATCATGATCTGCCATGGACTTAAAACAATCGCCTATCATCGTGTGAGACTGCCTGAGTTCATCCCTCGCAGTAGAACTGTGAATCTTTGTGCCATTACATGTTGATACCCTGCCTGTATTCTCATCATTGCATCTGTCATAAGATGCGTCCATTCTAGAGAAATTACTTTTCCCAGCACCGTGACCATAACTCTCGTGCTTCAAAGAGTGTGCTTTGTTGCTCTCTCTAAATCCATCCACATCCCTGTCCGAATAATGATGAAGAGCATTACCAATCCCACGGCCTCTTTTACTCACCCTTCGCGGAGAATCTCTATAATTCGCAGAAATATTTGCTTCTTCTCTATATCTGACATTTGATTGGTAAGAATCTCTATAATTCGCAGAAATATCAGCTTCTTCTCTATATCTGACATTTGATTGGTAAGATCCATGTTTGGAAGAACTGGACGTAATCATGTTCCTGCCACTGTATATACAAGGAAAACCATGATATTAATCATACCAGTAAGCCAAAACATGGAAGTTGGTATGCAGAATTTTTTGAAATGTGCCATGAAATACCTGAATGGTCTTTTGCCGCCAAATTTTGGCAAAAAAGTAGTCCTTTTTGGCTTATTAGGTACATCCAGATCACCAAAATTAGGAGCAATGCCAGATGGATAAAGTTGCTTCTTCCATGGATCACGAGCACATTGATCTGAACCTGGACCTAATCTCGACCCATGCTGCTCCGATGCATCAGGATTGCAAAAACGAGGAGCACCGCTCCATTCATGCTTCTTTCTAAGACGAGTTTTTCCCGGAACAGCCCAACTTCCCGATTTCTCCCCACAATCATCCGACAATTTATTGGGACAATGCTGCTTCCAAGGATCGCCTCCAGTTTGATCCAAACCAAGACTCTGTTTCCAACGATTTTTGTTGAAACCATCGCCCTTTGATGAAGTCCAGCCCGCAGATTTGTTCCAGTCACATTTCAACGGAATAGCAGAGCTCTGCTGCATCCATGGATCCTCGCTTTGATCAAGACCTGAATTCCTGGCACTATCCTCCTTCCGGAAGTCTTCATGATCCGAGTCGCGACTCCATCCAGTACTCTTGTTTTGGCTTCTTGGAGAATTCTTAATTTTCTTAGACATGGATCCGCCCCAACTTGGCCATCCATCAATCTCTTTATTCCCCTTTCCATCTTCTTTTTTCTCCCAGCACGAGTTGCTCGAACTTCCTTTGTCCACCATATTTGATTGCTGGCATCCATCAACACCACCAAGAAAAAAGGCATCATCACCTCCTTCACTTGCTTTCTTCTTTGCATTGACATCTTCAGAATCAGTCCAACCTCTTTTACATGCCATGGTAGTGTCCTCCTCTGATCCTCTCCATCCCTGGGACTGTTTCCAGCCACTATTTCCAATACTTTTAGACCTAGCTCCATCCCAACTGGGCCAGCCACCACTCTCTTTCTTCCCACTGCCATCTTCAGACTCATGCCAACCTCCTTTGCCTTTTAAGACAGTGTCCTCCTCTAATACAACAGAACCCCGAGACTGATTCCAACCGCCTCCAATTTGATGGCCGGTATATTGCTCAGTTGGCTTAGACCAAGCTCCATCCCAACTCGACCACCCAACATTCTCTTTCTTCACATGACCGTCTTTTGATCTGTTCCAGTGTACAATTTTTTTTAAACTGCCTTTCTCCATCATGCTAATTTTAGATTTAGGTTGCCTCCATTCATCAATACCATCACGATTAAACGAATCCCATTCACGAGTTCTGCTTTTTGAGTTGCTATATTCAGACTTGCTCGAATTTTTAGACCTAGCTCCATCCCAACTGGGCCATCCAACAACCTTTTTTTTCTCACTGCCATCTTCTCCTCTGCTCCAGCATGACATGGAAGAATCGCCCACTTTGCTTTTTTTACTGGTTTCCCAACTCGACCACCCGCTAGTATTCCATTTAGTATTTTCATTGTCTTTTTTCACCCGAATCAAAGGCGTGTTCCAAAGATCTATGTGAGGCGGGTTAGAGTTACAGTTGTTTGTCCCCTTTCCACCCATCCACAAATCTACATTACCATCTTCTTGCCTGGTGGGGATTGTGGACGGGTTGCAATCAACTATGCTCGACTGTGTATTTTTAGCTCCTTCATCTTGATTATCATTTGAAGGATATTCATCAGTTCTCTTCGAACTGACATCATTTAATTGTATAGAACCACCCATTAAGGGAGATTCCTGGCTTGAAATCTTGACCATATTATTCAAGTACGCTTCCCTCAAGGATTCGTTGGGTTTTAACTTCTTTGCTGTCATGATGTCGCATAAACTTTCACATTGAAAAACTGCATAAAGGTAGAAAAAGGAAAAAACAAATTAATACCGACATGGAAAATAGAGAATCAATCTACAACGTAAAAATGGTAGATCATGGTCCAGGATTTTCTTTATATGCATTGCTGACGGATGTGCTATTCTCAAGGATCAAAAAATGTGAAGGTTTGGAAATAATCCACAAAGTAAATAATGCATATTATCATGAATTGGACTTAGTTCTTACACAGTAAATAATGCATATTAGTATCATGAATTGGACTTAGTTCTTACACAAAAGATAATCACTAATTGTGACGTTGGAAGAAAGGATCCTGGTATACTCAATGTTATTAAAAAGAGAAAATATTTCCTTAGTCGTGGTAAGGAAGAGGAAGGAGGAGGGAACGAGAAGAAAAAGCTAGGGAGCAACCCTAATTTTCATACATCCAAGCATAATGAAAAAGAGTACAACCCAACCCTTTATACGTGTGGGGTGAGGACAACGAATAGACAGTGTGAATAATAAAACGTACGCATAAATGAAAATAACATAACCAATGCAAATAAAATAATCATGTCGGCGGCGCATCTTCGGTCTCTGCTCCTACAGACAAACCCCTCATCATTACCCTCCGCGTGCGGACTCGCCACGGCGTCTTGTCGGCGTGTGTGTGTCCTGTCGGCATACACAACCATAACATGGCGCTACTTAGTCACCAATAAAGAGATGACATGTGGCCTTGATGGGATGGTGGAACAAAAGTGAAATTTTGTGCCTTCCCACACCATTGCCCCTCTTAAAAGTTTTCCTATGTGTAGATGCTTCTTCACTCCTCCCTACATCGACAACATTGATATCTTCTCCACTCAACGATGATGAATACTGTGCTCTCTCTAACAAGCACACTAATGACATTGGCTTACAAGTTACAGCATCAAATACGGGAAACGTAGGATTCTCTTGGTTGCAAAACTTTAATATTCAAATGCTTTTTTGTCTGTTGCCCAACTTTACCGGCAATAGCGCCTAGCTTTACCCCCACTTTTACCGCCCAACACGCCCAGCTTCACCAGACTTTACACCGACGCCCCAACCTTCACTACCACATTTACACTCAATGCTCCTAGCTTTACGCCCACCAACACACTTTACGCTCAATATATGCACACATTTACACCCATTCTTCTTAATGTTGTTGCATCCATTTGACCTAATGTGCCTATTTATTTGTAGATTATATTTGTAGTTGCACACAGTGAGAATGAAGCATATCAAATGTACCGTGAATATGCACATCGTATTTAGTGTTTGAAAAAACCATTATTCGAACTATCCAAACTATACAACAACATTCAAGCCTTTATCCCACTGTAGTGGGGTCGGGTATATGGATCCTTTGTCGTCATTATGCCCTATCTTGTCATAATCTCACTAATGCCTAAGTACATCATGTCTTTCCTTACAGTTTCATTACAAGTCTTTATTGGTCTACCCCTCCCTCGTTTAACATGCCTAGTGACTAGACTCTCACAACGCCTAACATGTGCCTCTAATGGTCTCCTTTGTACGTGTCCAAACCATCTTAGACGAGCTTATCGCATCTTCTCTGCAATTGTTGTTACTTCTGTCTTATCCCTGATACTTTCATTCCTAATTTTATACAATCTCGTATGTCCACACATCCACCTAAGCATTCTCATCTCCGCAACTCCCATTTTTTGCTCATGTACACAATTCACTGCCCAATACTCAGAACCATAGAGCATCGTGGGTCTAATTGCAGTATGGTAAAACTTGCCCATAAGCTTTAGTGATAGATACTTTACGATCACATAAGATCCCTGACGCGCCTCTCCACTTCAACCAACCCGCTTGGATTCTATGTGTCACATCTTTATCAATACCTCCGTCTTTTTGAACTATCGATCCAAGATATTTAAAACACTCACTACGGGAAATATCTTGATCACCCAACTTAATAACGAAGTCATTTGTCCTTCTTGTACTGCTAAATTGAAGCTTCATATATTCCGTCTTTGCCCTGCTCAACCTAAAACCCTTCTTTTCTAAAGTATCTCGCCAAGATTCAAGTTTTGCTTAAATAATAAATTTGGAGAAACATGGATGTTCAAGAGTCAACTGTAAGAAAAAGTCATCAATATTTATGATCGACATTTACTATGACTACACAACATTATATCAAAGTTGAAGGAGTCTATAATAAAGACTATGACTGCAGCAAGAATCAAGCCTGTGGATGCATAGTCTTATCTTGGCGAACAAGTAGGTGGAATTGAAATATTGGCTTCTCAAAGAGAGACGCATACAATTTCATACCAAAAGGAAAGAAGAAACAGAATAAAGGTGACTCATCAACCTTGCAGAAAATAGATTACAAGACTGACAAACTAAGAACATGTTTTATTTTGAAATGCAAACAGACGATAGTGGTTGATTCACAAACTTAGAAAAATTGAATTATGATTATTCTGGAGATGTCATTACATTTGACATGAGCTAACGATTAAATAAGTATAACTTAGCGTGTTTGCTTTTTGTTGTGGTGAATCAACATTGGCAAAAAGTACTTGTTGGTGCCACATTCATAGTAGATCAGTAGATGAGATAATCAAATCAAATCATTTTCATGGTAATGTAAGACTTTCTTAAATTTGCATATCAAGATCAAAGCGATGAAAGTTGAAAATGAAAGTTTTTTCACAAACCAGTCATTGTTTATGATAATGCACAAGTGCACATGGGAAAAAGGCTCCCTCGAAGGTGCACTCATTCAACGCGAATTCAATTGTTCAATCTCTATTTGACAATTGCATGATTGAATGCGACACTGAGGGTCCACAGCTTTTAACAAAAAAATATATGATCTTGGTCTACTATATACACAAAAGGAGTTATTAGGATCGCGGGTGGATCTCAAGCAATATCAATCGCAGCGGTAAACACAAATTTCACAAATTTCTTTGTATTAACAAACTTGGTAAACACTCATGGTGAATAAAACCCAAGCATAACCTGCCACCACAATAATACAGTGCAATAATGAAAGAGAGGACTACGTGCTCCGCTTGACCCTCTACCAGCCAATACTACGAAACACCCTTACATACAATCATCATAGAGACTAGTGAGTTTTACTTAGCCACTACTTGACTAATACCTCAAAGCTCCCTTAAAAAATCAAGAAAGTACAATAAGAGGTATATGGTTTGAGAGGGTGCAAAACCTCAGCTACCGATTGTAGCCGGAAAAGGGCTGGAACACCAAAGACTGAAACCAAAGAGAGAGATCACTCCTTCTGAACAAGGTTGTCAGGATCGAGATCCTAGATGAGATCGTTTCGAGGTAGGATCAGATCTAATAGTAGGGTTGGATCGAGGATCGCTTTACAAAATCAGGATCGATTTACAAAATTTGGATCGTAGGATCGTAAGATCCTATGATCTGAATTGCGATTGTGACAACCTTGCTTCTGGAAGAAAAGAGGAAAGAAACTTCGAGAGAACTTCAAATCTCCTCCCGGTCGGCTACATGGCGATCGCTGACACCGATCTATCTCCTTCACGAGCCTAGTCGCCGAAGTAGACTCCTTCACGATTGCTGGAGACTGCTCTTCTCGTCGTCGAACTCCCGCTCTCCCGATCTCTCGTCGTCTCCAAGTCGTTCCTCTCCCCTTCACACGCTGCTCTCTGGATCGGGTTTTGGAGTAATGGAACAAAAAATGGGGCAAGACGGCCCCTCCTTGCGGGATATAATGTGGAAGCCCAAGGCCGGTTCATTTGAACCGGTCCAGATCAGGACCACCAACATAACAATCTCCCACTTGAGACTGATGCTCTCACAAACAACACATTTGCACTACAAATCATGATTGCAACACTAGTTATCTAGTAGCAATCAACTCAATGGAGTTTCAGCAAAACTCCATTTTCTCACCGGGCAAAATCTGTGTAGAACATATCGCAGGGTTGTCATCTGTGTGTATTTTTTCCAATCTGAAAATACCTTCTTCAATCGAAGAGCGCATGTGATGATATCTATGTCTGATGTACTTGGTTCTAGAATGAAAAGCTGAATTTTTGGCCAAGTGAATGGCACTTTGACTGTCACTAAATAGGCTGCAACCGACCTGCTCAGAACCGAGCTCCTTTAGTAAACCCTGCAGACATATCAACTCCTTGATGGCTTCAGATGCAGCAATATATTCATCTTTCGTTGTTGACATGGCAACAACCTTTTGTAACCTTAACATTCAAGTAATAGCAACACTTCCAAGAGTAAACACATAACCCGTGGTACTCTTACTGTCATCGACCTTCCCAGCTAAATCAGAATCAACATATCCTTGTAAATAAACTTTTGAGCCTGAGTAGCATAACACCATATCTTTAGTACTCGCAAGATATCTCATTATCCACTTCATGACATTCCAATGCTCTTGTCCTGGATCAGTCATATACCTGCTCACAACTCTCACTGCATGGGCAATGTCGGGTCTGGTGCAAATCATTAAATACATTAAGCTCCCCACAACAGATGCATATAGAACCTTCGCCATTTCCTCTCGCTCACTCCGAGACTATGGATTGTCCCTTTTAGAGAGACTTCCGAAGTGACCTGCTAAAGGGGTAGCTACAGGCTTGACATTCTCCATATTGAACTTTTTCAACACCTTATGAATGTAGTCCCTCTGACACAGCTTTAGGACTTTATTTAGTCTGTCCCTTTCAATTCTCAATCCTAAATTTGCTTTGCAAGACTCAAATCCTTCATGGAGAATTCTTTTGTCATTTGCCTCTTCAAATTCTTGATCTCCTCCATATTAGAGTTTATCACTAGCATATCATCAACGTATAAAAGCAGTATGATATAGGATTTCTTCAGCTTCCTAAAATAACAACAATGGTCTGAATGACAATGAGTGTACTCACTCTTCCGCATGAACCTGTAAAACTTCATATACCACTGTCTTGGTGCCTGTTTGAGCCCATAAAGACTCTACTTCAACTTGCACACCAAGTTTTCATATCCTGCTTTTATATAATCTTGTGGTTGAAACATATAAATATCTTCCACCAAGTCACCATGAAGGAAAATAGTTTTTACATCAAACTATTCTAAGTGGAGATTCTCAACAGCAACAATACTCAGAACAGTCCTAATAGTAGATAGCTTCACCACAGGAAAGAAAATCTCAGTGAAGTTGATTCCTGTCTTTTATTGGAATCCCTTCACAACAAGTTTGGCTTTATACCTATAACTCTGTAAGACCTGTCATGCTCATGCGTCAATCTATATAGCCATTTATTTTGAATGGTTTTCTTTCCAGTTGGAAGCTTAACCAAATCCCAAGTTTGATTAATGGATAAGGAATCCATCTCATCATCCATAGCACTCTTTCATTCATCCTTCTCAGCAACTTGTATGGCTTCTTCATAACAACTGGGCTTGCACTATCAGTTAGAAGAAGAGAGTAAAGAGACGGAGAGTAACGTGCTGAGATAAGTCTGTCTAGGACGTTGTGGGTAGAGTGAAAGGCTCATATCAATTTCTTCAGGAGAGTCAGCATGCTCAATGTCTTCAATTTCAGTCGGCAGTAATATTATCAAGTACACATAGGCCATCAGCGAGATCTTTATACATCATATTTTTATTAAAGCAATTCCTGCTCCTCCTTCATCACGTGCATAGCATAGCCAAAGCTAGGGCCCCATACCCCAAGAGAATCAGATTTTTGATTTTGGATCAACTTTGATCTGCTCTCAACATCTCATGAGCATAAGGCGCACCCAAATATTCGCAAGCGTGAAAGATTCATCTTTCCGGACCAAGCTTCTTCAGGTAGATGCAATTAATGGTCTTGATGGGCCTCATTGATCAGTAAGCGGCTTATTAACCCTTCAGTCAAAACTTCTTTGGCAGCTGCACTAACCTCATGCTTCTGGCGCGCTCAATGGTCCTGTTCATACACTCTGCCTCACCATTTTGTTGCGGTTGTCTGGGACTATCTTCTCTCTTCTAATGTCATTCATAGTTCTTCAAACTCTTTGGCATACTCGACCATTATGATCTTAAACACTTCAACTTTAAACTAGCTTTCGTTTCTACCAAGTTTTTCCAGAAAACATCAAAGACATCAATTTGTTTTTCAGAAAGTAAACCAAAGCTTCCTGGTAGAGTCACCGAGAAGTTGACATAATACTGAGAGCATAATAGAGTGCACCTTTGAAGGCTCCCACACATCTCTATGAACAAGATCCAACTGTCTGATTTCAAAGATTCTTCCCTTTTGAAAATTTACCTTCTATTTTCCAAAGACACATCCTTCACAAAACGGTAAGTCGGCTGAGGATATTTCATCAAACTTTCCTTTTGAAACCAACACCTTCATCCCTCACTCATGGCCCAAGTCAAACATTGCATCAACCTTTGATAGCAACACTGATATTTCCTTCAGTAGATATCAGATACTATCTCTTTCCCTTCGATTCCCCTTGCTCACACCTTCTCTTTTCACAGATTTCTTTGGCGCCTTGTTTTAATTTCAGTCCCACGCTTGACATCCCCCCTTCCAACAATCTCACATGGCTCGTCACCTGAGATTCTTTTGGAAAGATTGGCAGTGGCATCTAACATACCACTGAAAGAACACCTCTAGTTTGACTTCTCTTCTCTTTTCTTTCTTTGGACTTGGATTGTCCCTTCCATTGGATGTCCCTTCCATTTGCGTCACCTCTTTTTGAAGACCTTCCCGGTTCTCCAACACTAAGAGCACCACCAGAACTGCTGCCAGTTGAATTGTTCTTCCTCCTTGTGTCATCACTCAAGAGAATGAAGACCACATCTTCAAATTTCAAGGGATTGGATCCAGATGAGTTGTTAATTGCCATAACAAGACTATCCCAACTATCAGGCAGGCTTGACAAAATCAACACAGCTAACATCTCATTCTCAAATGTCAGTCCAACTACTGATTCTAACTGGTTCTTAATAGCATTGAAATCATTCAGATTCTCAGTCATGGATTTTCCTTCAGTCTTTTGCATGTTTAGCAAACGCCTCATAAGAAACACGTTGTTTGATGCAGAGGGCTTCTCATACATCCGCATCAGGGCCGCCATGAAATCTTTTGTGGTTTTCTCCTTAGATATGTTAAAGGCTACAGATGACGACAAAGTGAGTATGATCGCCCCAAGGGCTTTGCGATCTAACACCTCCCGCTTCTTGACGATCTTTCTTCCCGCCAAGAAGTAGAGATCATACAAATAATCTTCCATCTGAACGTCAAGAAAATTGGAGGAATCCTTTAACTGAAGTGGTCGAGGCTCACCTACCACACTAGGTGGAGGGGAACGAGAACACAAACACAAATTTCATAATTTTCTTTGGTAGGGTTTGTCACCATAATAATACAGCGGAGCAGACGGTCGGTCTGCCTCAAGACGGAAGTATAGTAGGAGGTATAGGGTTGAGAGGGTGCCGGAGGAGGGCCAGGAATATTGTTGTCGACGGTCGACTGGCCCCAGGCTGGTAGGTCGGAGGCGTCGATGAGTTGATGCCATTGTACGGGGCAGAGGATGGCTGCCACCGGGAGTTTCACCGGGAGTTGATCTGCACACGGCAAGGCTCATCGAAGTCGTCGGAAGGGAAAAACGGGAGGAGTTGCGGGTTGGAGAGGGATGCCGACGTCGTACTGTGGTCGCTCGATCCCGTCAGAGGTGGCCTGGAGAGGTGTCATCGGAGGCCTCCGGGACAGGGGAAGGCTGCGGCGAGTAGCGAAGTTGCGTGGGAGAAGAGGTATTGGTCGGGTAATCGCGCCGGGTGAGGAAAACGATGAAGTCTACAGTGACTCTTCGCTTTCTTCTTTCCTCGGGCTGCTGTAATCAGGGGGAGGGCTCGGTTTATAAAGAATTCTTTCTTTTAATTCTCATTATTAAAGGATATAAAGTTGGGGGGGTTACAATAGTGGCCGGCTTTAGGGGGTTACAACATGGCCGGCTGTACCATTCAAAGAGATAACTGATATGATTAAATTGGGGGTTTCAAAGGTTTAAATGTTTTGGAATTTTAAAGGGTGGTGGAAAATAATAAAGTAAAATACTAGGTTTCACCCTCCAAAATATTAATTTCAGGATATATTTCGTATTTTGATTTATTTGCTTGCTTAAGTTAACACTACCCCCAATTTTACGGACCTATTCATTCATGATCAAATTTGTCGGTCACTCCAATAAGTCGAACAACAGTGTGCGAATAACAAGTGTGATACAACATGCGTGAAATAAACATAAAATGCGTGAAACAGTGCTCTACAAAAAATACAAAAGTAAACTAAAATAAAGATGCAAACATGAGTTGCATCATCTCCCGCTCACACGCTGCTCTTTGAATTGGGTTTTGGAATAATGGAACGAAAAATGGGGCAAGCGAGCCCCTCCTTACGGGATATAATGTGGAAGCCCTAAACCGGTTCATTTGAACCGGTCCAGATCAAGACCACCAACATAACAGGAGTGAGTCCATCAATAATATATGTTATGGAATGTCTAAGGCTACATGTTCAATAGTTCATTAGAATGGAGAAGATTATTTTTTCATAGCGTCGCAGTGAACAAAAAGAAAATTCTAACTTCAAGCAGGAAGTTGTTTCTTTTCATTACAAACTGGACCTAATATTAAAGCAAGATAAAAAAAATATACACAAGGAAAATATAAACATTCTTTAAGAAGGAGCTGATGGGTTATCATTGGGGGGGGGGGTGGGGGTGGGGTGAAAAGTACTATTCCCTTAGAATAAATATGATGAAACCATCGGTCATAAATATTGAATTGTTAAGTCGAATAAGACTAATATTGTGAACAAAATACCATCGCAGCTAAATAACCATTTGGGTAACCTTTCATTCTCATCACCATTGTGATCAGGTACATTTTTGGGTAAATTTGAGATAACAGACCCCCCTCCCATTCTACGCGCTTTCTATTCTGTGATCCACATGTTTCTATTCCCGATCCCAGTGCAAATCTTTCTCGCCGGCTCGTTTCCCTAAGCATTTGTTTGTAAATATATGTCGCCAATGACAGTGTGGTTTGCTCATTGTTTGCTCATCGAGGATAGCCCGTTGACTACTTATAAACTTCTCGACATGGGGAGGTCGTCATCTACTAACAGATTTCTTGCTGAGGAGCTTTGTTTGCCATGCCAAGAGCTCATCATACCCAACTGTCAGATCTGCGGGAATTTGAAAACTGATCTCTCACAATATCTGTATTTTTGGAAAATCTAAACCAAGGAATGTTGCACAAGATGAAAATACTAGAATGGAATCAATATTTGCAACAAGTGGAAAGATTTCTTGATAATCAACCTCCTGAGTTGGTTGTATTTTAGAGCCACTAATATTGTTGTGTGCCTTTCCATAATTCCTTATTGATTTTGCTAGACAAGAAGACCCAATTGCTATTTTTTTAAGTCAAGCATTTCTTCTTTCATTGCATTTCTCCACTTAGTTATGCAAATTGCATCATGCCAATTTTTAGGAACAAAAATTGAAGAAAAAGTAAAATTGTATGGGCATCAGTCAGGTATCGATATGAGATATGATTAGCTATAGGATGATTAGTGCTGCTCGTTTTACTTTTAAGGAGGGCAATAGATAGAGGGAGATCATCATTAGAATCTAGATATAAAGCAGGCACCTAGAGGTCTTAAACAAGTGGAGACTGCACTTACTCAACAAGAGTGTATTTGTGGCAATAAGCTCCAGAAAGGAATGGTATGAGATTTCTTTTAGGATGAGCAAGAGGTATGGCAAGCATGGGAGTGGTCGAAGGTGTAGTAGTGGGAATAATAGGAGAAGCGGCAGTAATAGGATGAGGAATATCACAAATCTTGCCCACATCCCGCATCCCTCTCCTATGAAAACAAAAAAAAGACTCCGCCTCACGAAACGTGATATCCAAAGTACAAATGCGGTGAGAAATAGGACAGTGGCAATGATAACCTTTAAGAGTAGAGGAATGTAAAATAAACACATGCTTGGGATAGTGCATCTAATGTGTCACAATTTATTTGGTGAGTGTGAACAAAATAGACACCGAAAAACAATAGGAAGTCGATGTGTAGCATACTGAAGGACATGGGATGGAAGATGATAAATTAGGTGTCACAGTAAACATAGCCTCTCCCAAGCTCATTCCATTTAGAAGTATGAGTCAGAAGAAAGGGCATAGACAGAATTAATTTGGTGGAAGATATCGTTGTCAGCAAGGTGAGTCCCAAACACCACTTGGTCATCATACTCACACTTAACATCACTACGAAGCACCTTAATAAATCCCACCAAATTAAGTCACGGTCATGTGATGAAAATTTGTAAACACAAACACTTCATTTCACTTTTTTAAAAGATACATCCAGGCAGTGCAGGAAAAGCAGTCAATAAAAATGTCAAACCAACAATGACCAAATAAAGATAATACATGGGATGAACCACGAATATCAATATAAATAACATCAAAAGGATAAATCCTAGGTAAATAGAAATTACTTGGACACTGAAGAACATGCTTGACATTTCACAAGAATCACAAGTAAAATGCTCATGTAAGGAACAAAAAATAGGAAACAGTTTTTGAGGATAAGGTGGTGAAACATTGGTGCCATTTGCTAACATCAACAAGAGGGGGAACACTAGAGACAAGGAGAGAATTAGGATTCAGCTCCAAGTCCAAGAGGTACCGTATCCCACAGTTCCTACCACCGCCAATGCCTGCCTTCGTTCTGAGTACCTAAAAAATACAAACATCAAGAAAATCTTATTAAATTGTTCAAAGATCTCGTTAACCGATTAATAGATAGTAAGTTGCAAGGAAATGAGAGAACATGTAAATTGTCACAGTATATGAAAATTTTCACTTACCAGTAATAGAGGATAGAATCCGCTAGCCACACTAATTTTATTATGACTGGTGGAAGTGGT
This sequence comes from Platanthera guangdongensis, assembly GCA_039583875.1. Classification (NCBI taxonomy): domain Eukaryota; kingdom Viridiplantae; phylum Streptophyta; class Magnoliopsida; order Asparagales; family Orchidaceae; genus Platanthera; species Platanthera guangdongensis. The sequence goes on along the minus strand of CM077160.1, from coordinate 156,677,797 downwards.
GTAGAAGGTAAAACCTGAAGATGATCCAATCATATGATCAGTTGTGCCGCAAAAATGATCCAGTCAAATTGGTATGCAGATGTCATTAGGAATACCTCTGACAACAAAAACATCGACGAACGAATTCTACGGTTTAAGAATAACTTGAGAGCATGGCATACATCTAAGGGCATCTGACTGGTCGAGCAAGAGGAGAATACATCCAATAGCAAGACTCCCGAGCACGGCCATTTTTCCCTCAATGATCATGTGTATAAGAAGGAAGATGAAAGGTAGGTGGCCCGCAAACAAATAAAGAAAGGTTGAGTGATCAGAGTCATCATAACAAAGATTAGTGGGAGGTGGTAGTCCTTATCACTCAAGACCATGTTGAACATCTCCTGAAGAGAGAGGAGCTGGTGGTGCAAGACATGGGTTTGCACTTTAATAAACTACATGTCCACCCCCATGAGAAAGACGAGCAATTGAAAGCAATCCTCCTTTTTTTGCAAATTGGGAGAATCAACATTACAATCCGGATTGAAGTATTTGAAATAGTCTAGCTCCTAATAAAGTGGTTCGAACTGTGAAAAGTAGGCAGAGACATTAATGGACCCTTGATCGAACTTTAGGATCGTTCGAGTGAGCTCATAAACCTGAGCAGATCTCATAAACCCGAGTAAACCTGCCAAGCTTAAGCATACAATAGTGGGCATAGAGTGAAGTAACCAAGAGACCAATGGATTAACTGATTCCATATTGTGGGGTTTGTTCACGGTGGCTCAACCATTGTTCCCTTGATATCCTCATATATTTGATGACTTTGAATCATATATTGGTTTTCTCGTAATCATTCTAGGTAATTGGTGGCTCCCAATTAATTAGTAGTAATCTTTAGATATCCAAAGGGACCACGAATCAGCAGGGGGTCACTCAACGGAGGAGAATGGACACTTTGACGACAGACCAGAAGATTCCTCCCATGAAGGTAAAAGAGTCGAAGAAGGTCCACAAGGAAATAAAGGACTTGATCACCATCATAAGCCATCCTAAAGCATTGCTCATCAAAAGGCAACTCGAACAGCCGAAGAGGGAAGGACCGTCAGAGACCCAGGATGTTTCTTGCGAGAGTAAGTCATAGTGAGACTCTGAGTGGGTGTTGAATAACAACGAGGGTGGAGTTGGCTGGAGGCCCGGTCGAGGAGTGTCAAGGGTCGACGATACCCCGGGAGGAGTCATCGAGTCTTGCAAATGCTTGGGAGAATCATAGACCTTCTGAGAGTCTCACCGAGGACTGTCACGGGATTGTTGAAGGTTGTTGAGGGCATATGAAAATACTCGAGGAAAACATTGTGGTTGAGAAGTTGAAGCAGCATGCATGCTTTCAGATTTTGATGCAAAGGGGAAAACACAATTAGAGCAGCATATTAAATAAGATACGCCTTTATAGGTAGGTGGAAAGAAATTAATAAAACGAACAATTCAAATAATCACTTAAGTTGATGTTTTTAAGAAATCGCAAATGGTGGAAGTAAGAGCCCCATTGAACATCGACATTTGTTATTCCCGGGAAAGATAGAAAAATCGAGTAGATTTGGGTTCCATAAGTCTTGAGAGGCATTCACAGTTCCATGTTTTTGGTCGTTGTTTGCAAGGAGAAGGATTTTCTACATATAGAGGAGTTGAGAGTAGAAGTCGAAGATCATTATTGCAATCGTACCTTTTTTATTTCTAATTGTGAAGAAAAAGGTAGAAGAAGGCCAGTGCATGCCATAGTTATAGACCTAGATGTGTACTCTGGCTTTTTTCGGTTGTTGTACTCGGAAGCAGCGCGAGGCATGTAAGCAGTGATGCTTGTCTAGTTGTGGTAACTTCACAGAGTTAATTCCTTGCTTTATTTGTACATCAGAAGTTTGTACTTTTCATTCTATCAAATTTATACTTGTTGTATTGTCACGGATGAGATTCTTGAGAAAATTTATATTGCGAATACATTTTCTCGTCCAGTTGTCCCAGAGGTTGGGTTGAAGATCATAAGTTCAACAATAGAAACAAAGAGTATGACGATGCTTGAAAGGTCTAATAGGAAAAGTTTGTTGGTAAAGTTAATATAAGATTGTGGCAGAGACAGATCAAAGACCCCTTAGTGCAACAATCTTCGTAAAGTTTTGTTGGAGAAGTCAAAGAAGTAAATTGTGATGGTAGATATTGTGTAAGATGATGTAAAATTGATGTTACAAGTTATACGTGTTATGTTTGTCTTGCACTATTTTTTAATGGCATAATATACGATCGAGCTTTGAAAGAATTTGGAGAAACTGTGTATAGCGAAGCATGTCACGACAAGATTGTACCTGAAACTATACTTGCTAAGGATGCAGGAATGTGAAGCATGTTAAAATAATTGAATGTAGACTTTTGCAACATATTGTTGGGGCAAAGGTGGGGGAAAGAATAAAATACAATATTTCTTCTTACCGTGTCTCATTCCTCGCTCGAGTGCATACTATGACATCTGGAATCTGATTAAAGCGGTCTGAGGAGGATGAGGAATCATACATGTAATGAGGGTGGAGAAGAAATGCATGAGTTATAGAATAACAGATTTCTATGATAAAAGTAGTACATGAATGAACTAAGGCTGCGTTTGGCGCGGCTTATCGCAGCTTATTTGCTTTGGTGAGATTGGACAAAAACGTCATTGTCATAGAATATATGTTTGGTATGACAAATGTTACTACCATTATAAAAAAAACTAGTTTCGGGCATAAGATTTTGATATGAATGACATTTTTGTCCAACATCATCGGGTCAAATAAGCCGCGCCAAACGCAGTCTAAATCTCACACTAAAAATGAAAAAAATAATGGATTGTAAAAGTAATAACTTATATCCAAGATTTCTAGGTATGAGAGGTGATTTTAATAAAATGTGAAAGAATTTGGTCATAAAGTCTACTAAATGTGCTCGACTGGGAGTGAACGCAAATTAAGTGTATTTTTGAAAAGTTCTCGTAGATCACCCTAAAAAAAAGTTAAATATTGAGGTTCATCGTAGCAATGAGAACAAAATTGTTAAATTGTGAGGCAAGGCGGGGTTTGCTGGCGTCGGTGATATTTTTTGACAACAATAGCAATTGAGGTGCACTCCAGCGAACAATGTAGTAAGTTCGCAGAGGACCCGGACGCACATTTTAACGATTATCATTATGTCGTATCTATGTTTTTCATTTCGCCGCAGGCACGTTTCTTGACGAAATTGCTTTATATTTCCAACAAATAGATGGAAGCGTTGGGGGGCCCCACCCCCAAACAAAAAACAGAAATCAAGATTCCAAATGATGCTCAACAACATTGTACTTAGATGGGCCCCATGTGCTTTCTATTTTGGTATACTTCTTGAGCTTGATTTCCATAAAATCAACTTGAGGAAATTTGAAGTTTGATTAAATCAAGAGTTTGTTTGACCTTTTTGTCATTTTATTTTATCTTCACTGCAACTACCAATCAGAAGGACTTTCAGTTGACCTTTTCCTAATTATCACCTCCAGCCAAAATTAAAAGAAGGAAATACTGGCCCCGCCGCTGCCGCCGTCGATGGGATCCACAAACAAATCAAGCAAGGGGAAAAGGAAAACCATCTACAGCGTCAAAGAGAAACGGCTGAGAGAATCAGACAAGCACGAAGATTCATTGCAGTCAACTATTAAATTATAATGCAAAGCTTGGATGGCTAAACCCTAAACCCTAAAAATCATGGATTCGGGCGACAAGAAAAGAAAAAGAATAAAATTTTGAAATAAAGAAAACTTTAAAACTTAGGCATCGTTCATTCCCCTGCAGATTCAAGATTGCAGTATCACTACAGAGAGCATAGCACTCGAATCATTATGAAAGAAAAGAAAATCAGACAAAAAAATTTGTATGAAGAGGTCGAGGAATCTACCTTGAAGACAATCGAAACCGATGTATCCACAAATCTTCTCCTGCTCTAAGACGTAGTTATCAGTCCAAACGAATGCCGACTTCGGCCGCCGGTATAAACCCTAAAATCCGCATAAAACTGCGTTTCTGGATTAAAAAGGTGAAGGGAAAACTGGGCGGAGGAACATTCAAGTTCCGAGAAATACTTGTTCAGAAGAAGAAGAAGAGGAAGATGAATAATGAATGCAGGTTATGGGGGGTGGGACGCAGAGCAGAGCACTCTCGAGCCGTTTCCTCTTCTCTGGCGATTTTGACAGTCCCGAGCAGGAACTGGAACTGGCTACAGTAATTTTTTTGAAAAATAAACTACATAATTATATCATATATTTATAGTTACGCACTATTATATTTTTTAAGATACAAACTAATTATCTAAATAGTTTTTGAATAAAAATAGGTGATTGTTATCTGCAAGGCTGTTTTGGTTATTTACTTTATTTTTGGTATTTTTTTCTCTCCCACAAGTTAGATAATCGTAAAGCAGTTTTAGCTATCCGCAGTATTTTTTTCTCCTCTTATCTTACATCATTTTTGAGAGGCAGGTTCAATTTTTCTTAAGATCAAATGAGAGTTATATTTGATAAGATCCCTCTTATGAGCGCACCTCATGCATGAGTTATTGTTATCCAAAGAGCCCGCAGTAATGTTGTAACCATCCGAGGTGTAACCGCCGCGGTAACCGCCGCCATCGCCGTAGTCGCCGTCATCGCCGTCGTCGCCGCCATCGCCGTCGTCGCCGCCATCGCCGTCGTCGCCGCCGCCAACGCCGTCATGGTTGCCGCCATTGCCGCGGCAACCGCCTCTACCGTCATCACCGCCACCATTGTCTTCATTGTCGCCGTCATCGCTACTAGAGATTTGAGCCGTTGTAGTTGCAATGTTGAAGATGTTCTAAACTATGTGGGCATGACTCTTTGTGGAAATAGATTATTTCGGGCTGATGAATAGTCTTTTTATGACGACGTTTTATCTTAACTTAGTATAACATATGTTACAAATGTTTGTATGGATGAGAATGTTGTATCCAATGACTGTATTTTCTCCTTTTTATTGGATGAAGTAGTTGTGAATGATTGGTGAAAGCAAAGATACACAGTGTATCAATTTGCGGATATCAAAAGTTTGATTTGCGGATAACAATTTGATTTGCGGATATAGTTTTAACAAAACTGTTTTGCGGATATCAAAAATTTACATATTGTCAAAACTGTAGTGCAGATAACAATTACCACCTAAAAATATTAAATTAAGTGTATTTCCAAAACATTCTTCGAATCCCACTGAGAAAAACAATGCATCGCCCCGCCGAGCAGTGACAATACCCTTGATCAATCATGTTCCTCGTATGCAAGGAGTGTGACAAACTTACAATACGGTTCCATTCAATCTTTTCTCGATCCATCCATAATTTTCGGGCGATAATATTGGCAGACAATATATAACTATTGGCAGCCCAAAGTTAATAGCAGCCTAAAAATGGTTATTCGCAGTCCGATGGATATTGACAGTCCAAAAATTACGTTTTTAAAAGACATTTTTAGGAAAAGTGTTTAACATTAAAGCGACGAGATCTACAACTTTTATGTTGGACACTTTTTCTAAAAATGTCGTATAGGAAGCTTATTTTCAAAAGCCGCGGAATCAGGACAGAACTCGCATAATTCCGCCCGGATTCTGCGTCTTTTGAAAAAAGATCTACTATATGATATTTTTAGAAAAAGTGTTCAACATAAAAGTTGTATATCTCGTCGAGATCTATAACTTTCATGATGAACACTTTTTTAAAAAATGTCACATAGTAGAAATTTTTTTCAAAAAACGCGTGTTCCGCGTTATGGGCTGTTATTAGCGGCCATATTATGCATGTTTTTATTATTTTGTCGGACTGCCAATAGCCAAAGCTGGGCTGTCAATATAAACGCCCTAAATTTTGTGGGAAAAATGTAAAATGTGGCCCTAACACTGTACGGGTTGCCTTGGTCAACATTGAAAGGAAGGACGGTTCCCACAAATGAAACTCTTGTGCGAGACTCCACTATTATGATAATGAGACTCCACTACTGACTCATGTGACCCAATTCATTTGACTATATATAGTCCGACTTGAGAACAATTAAGACACCGGGTTGTCTCTGTAGAGACCCAAATTCTGGGATCTTTAACTGAATCAAGGATCGGACAACAGTTTTGAATAAAAGTGTCACAGAACATCACAATTCAAAGTACAAAAAACATACACCAAGCTTTTTATTCCATTTCTGCATTTATTACACGATCCGTTACACATATACTAGATATGCTTGTTACAATAAATACACGAAAGTCCAGTACAACGAGCTCTATGCCAATCCCGGGCTTCAAGTATTGCTTTTACCAGTTCAGCTGCCAAGATCCTGCATGTTTTGCTTGGAGTTGGTCCTGCTGTCTAAAAAAAATGAATCCACTCTGTGTTAGTCATAAAAATTATGACTATGTGAGATAAATATTTCGTGAAATGTTGTACACGCAAACAATGGGAATACTAGCCCAATATGGATATTAAGCCCACTAAACCAGCAAAGATGAAAGCTCACATATAAAAAAAATAACTCAAACTCATCAAAAAATATCAACATGATAAGCAAAACAAAGAAAAACAAAATTCGTCAAAATATTGCGATAAAGTGCATTTTTCATCATCGGGGAAAATAAAGTAAATTGCGTGCGTGAAATTTTAGGTTGTCACAAATCGTCCCCACTAAAAGAGTTTTCGTCCCCGAAAACTAACTTGAGCGTTACGGTGGTTGGAATTCGCCTGTCGGCGTCAACTGGAATATGCTTGAATAGCAGGTTATTCGTGTAATGTTTTTGTACTATTTGTGACACAATTTATTGAAAACCTGTCCCTCTGATACCAATTTGTAGAGACCCAAATCCTGGGCTCTTCAACTGAATCAAGGATCGGACAACAGTTTTGAATAAAAGTGTCACAGAACATCACAATTCAAAGTACAAAGAACATACACCAAGCTTTTTATTTCATTTCTGCATTTATTACACGATCCGTTACACATATACTAGATATGTTTGTTACAATAAATACACGAAAGTCCAGTACAACGAGCTCTATGCCAATCCCGGGCTTCAAGTATTGCTTTTATCAGTTCAGCTGCCAAGATCCTGCATGTTTTGCTTGGAGTTGGTCCTGCTGACTAAAAAAAATGAATCCACTCTGGGTTAGTCATAAAAATTATGACTATGTGAGATAAATATTTCGTGAAATGTTGTACACGCAAACAATAGGAATACTATCAATATGCATACAGTACAATAATTAATAATTTCATTCTCAAAGCTAAACTCTTAATTTACCCCTTAATTTGAGTTACATAAAATAGGAAATGCTCCGGTGATGCAAACTTGAATTGGGTCCCGCCCCCGAAGGACGTAATTGTAGGCTCACCCCTATTGGTGATTCCATCAGTGGATGCCTCCACATTATTGGATTCGAAACCATCACATTTCCACATGCAGAGTTTTAAATGAATTTTATCTTGTCATGGATAGGAATTTTAAATAAAACTGATCCCCTCAGAATAAATATATCGCTTTCATGTTTTTCCCTCGCCCACATTTTGTCCCACAGCGATATCTTACTGAGTTAAATTCATATGCACAGGCACTTGTTTATTTCATAAAATGCAACAGAATAGGAAAGTAAGTGAATAACTAAATCAAGAAATAAGAAGCTCACCACAGCTTTGACTTTGTTCGCATTTCCGTCACGATTTTCTTGCGACGCCATCCTCTGATTTTGAAGTCTTGGGAACCACTAAAATTATACGCACGTTTATTGGGTTGCGTCACTTGGACTTCGTAGCGAAAAGTGCAAAAGATTTAGAAAGACTCGCAAAATTGTCGGAAAACTAAAACGATAAACCGGAAATTGCAAAAAGACCAAAATTTGATTTATGTCTTGCTGGACAGCCTTAAATATGCCTCGAAATTGTCTAAAACCAGCCCCCAAATGGACTTTCCATCCTCCAGCAAACCATAAAAAGTGAGCCAACAAACAGCCACAAAAACAGTAAGAAAACAACCTAAAAATAGCCCCAAATCTGTCCTAAATAGCACAAAATCAGCACGAAAAAGAGTTGTAAAATAAGTAATAATCTAACCAGCAAAAGAGGAGAAAGAGGGAGGAGGAGAGAGGGCAGCAGCAAGCTTCCAGCACAGAACCAGCAAAGCGGCAGAAGAGACAACAGCTCGGGGCAGCAAAGAGCAGCAGATAGGGGCAGCAGGGAGTAGCCGCTCAGGACAGCAGCACACTATCAGGAAGCAATGGTGTAGGCAGCATGGGAGGGGGAGAGCAACCAGAAATGGGAAGTGAGAAGAGAATCCCTCCTTATTTATACAGGTAGATAGGCGGTGAAGAGGCAGCAAGAGGACAAATAGGTGTCAAATAACAATTAAGCCAACAACCATGTGTCCAGACACATACTAAGTGTCAAACCTCAACAACAAGTGTCAACATACCATCCAACACACCATTTCCAGCCAGCACACAAATCCAACCAGCACAAATCCATATCCAGCAATCAACATATAAGCAGCCAGCATAAATGAAACATCCAGCAGTCAACATATAAGCAGCCAGCATAACTGAAACAGCCAGCAGATCCTTAATACAGCCAAGATGAAAACAAAACTAGCCCAATATGAATATTAAGCCCACTAAACCAGCAAAGATGAAAGCTCACATATAAAAAAAATAACTCAAACTCATCAAAAAATATCAACATGATAAGCAAAACAAAGAAAAACAAAATTCGTCAAAATATTGCGATAAAGTGCATTTTTCATCATCGGGGAAAATAAAGTAAATTGCGTGCGTGAAATTTTAGTTTGTCACAGTCTCCCTCTCTGCTGACTTTCTTTCTTCGAATCCCACTTGGAAAAAGAAAAATTCTGGAGGAGGAGCTCATTTGGCAAGTTTCGGAGTATGAGGTGAGATCTTCGGGCGCATTATTTTTTCTCGGTCATCAGTAGTCAATAGGGTTAACCACCATCGCGAACAAATCAGAGTTCAACACTATTATCAGTATAAATAAAGAGTGATATTATATACATGTCATTTTTTGCAAACATTAAATTCTGTGAGGAGCCGCCAAAGTTTGGGGAGCCAGAAAGAAGAAGAGAGCTTGAACCAACTTGTATGCCTCTTTTTTCCCACATGGCCGCCTACAAAAGCCAAAAGAGAGGATTGTTGGAACACCCTATTACTAATTTGGGTCAGGATCACTATGTCTCTAGGAATTTATGCTTTGACCTTCTGTATAGATAATAGGTCAATTAGAATTGAGTCTAAGGGATCAGGAGTCTAGGTTTGGAAGCTGCCCTGAAGACCCAAGTTTTTCTGGAAACCAAGTCCAAATCGTCGAGCTCAGCACGACGTTTCGTCGAACTCCGGTCGACGATCGTCTAGCCCAACTATTGACAGATCGTCGAGCTCCATTCGACGATCGCTGAGCTCAATCCTCATAATATCGTCGAGCTCTGGTCGACGATCGCTGAGCTCAACTTCTCAACATCGTCGAGCTCTGTTTGACGATCGCTGAGCTCAGGTCGACGATTTTGACTCTGCACTGGATCCTTATCTCTGAGCTCAGTTCGACGATCTTTGAGCTCAGATCGACGATTTCTTTGTTGCTTGCTTTTTCCAATTCGCTGAGCTCAGCTCGACGATAGCAGAGCTCAGTTCGACGATTTCAGTTATCTTTCTGAATTCAAATTCAAATCAGATAGAAGTTATTCTGCATTTAATTCAGAAGATCTGCCAGCCATTTTCATTTACTTCTGGAGCAAGTTTCAAGGGACTTTTCAAGGAATAATTCAGTGGACTTTCCTTCAGAACATTTTATGCAATTAAGGCTGTAATTAATTCAGACCAACGGCTATCTTTGACAGAGCAATTTTCTATTCAGACTCAGAGAATAAAAGACAGAATGTTTTTTGAATCAGACAGAAGATAGACAAGAACAAGAGAATAGAGATAGACAAGTAGAGGACACCTCTCTATACACAGAGACTCTCTCAATCTTCTGTCAACAAGAATTCAGAAGAACACTCATCAAGAGATCAAGCTTTCAAACATTCTTCAGATCTCTTCAGCTCTCAAGTGTTCAAGGCCAACATCATCTCAAGACTCCAGACACTCAACATTTCAGCTTGCTGAAATCATCTTTTGCTGGAGATCTATCTTTGAAGGTCTATCACCCTCAGCAAAGCTCATTTTCCTGAAGATTTCAAGGACTCAGGGGGAGCTTTGACAACATCACTGAATCCACATAGTCTTCTCAGTTGCTTGAGAAAGAGAAGACTGCCATCACTCTCTCACCCCCATTCTGTAAAGGGTTTTTCAAACTCCCTTCAAAAGTTTGAAGCTGGTTTTTGAGCACCTTATCAAAAGCTCATTGGTGCCCAGGACACCTGATCAACTCATCCTGCAGTGGATTCCTACCTAGGGTGGTAGAAGAGTGGATGTACCCAAGTTGGGGAACCACTATATTTCCTTGTGTCATCTGGTTCTGCATGTTTTCTTTTTGTTTCTGGCCTAGATTTTCTTGTGCTTAATATCTGCATAGCTTAGTTTTATTTCTGCTTCCCTGCTTACACTCATTACAACAATTGTTGTAAAGCTTTGCAAAAAGTTTTCTTTGTGTTTTTAAAAAGCACCATATACTCTATTCACCCCCCCCCCTTTAGAGTATATCAGATCTAGTTTCCCCTTTCAATTGGTATCAGAGCCAGGTTGGTTAAACATACCATATCTGTTTGGTTGTACAGGCTAACACCTGAACCCCAAAGATTTCAAACTAGATCCTTCTTTTATATTTCTTTATTAGATTTAGCTTGCACAAATCATGGCCCAGAACAAAGATTATGCTAGCACCAGACCTCCAGTGTGCAATCTATCAAAGTTTGCACTTTGGAAAGCAAGGATTAGACTATACATGAATTCTATTGACGAAGATATTTTTAATTCTGTTTTGACAGTGTGTCCAAGACCTCCAGAGAGCACAAGCACAAATGTTGTTCCACCTCCATCAGGAACAGAGGGTGACATTAAAAAGTGGAAAGTAGCTGATGCCAAGGCAATGAACATTCTAGCTCAAACAATGTCAGATGACATTTTTCAGAAGGTAGCTGAATGTAATTCAGCCAAGGAGATCTGGGACAAGCTCTCAGAGATAGTTTCAGGATCAGCTGATGAGAGAAAAGACAGAAGATCCCATCTCATCTCCCAATATGAGAACTTCAAGAAGGGAGAAACTGAGTCAGTGAGAGACATGTACAACAGACTGAGTCTAATTGTCAGTGAACTGAGGACATTAGACAAAGAGATCTCATTAACAGAACTTAATGATAAGATCCTAATGTGCTTCCCTAGCACTTGGGATTCAAGAATCTGGCCAATTAAAGATGCCAGAAGTCTGAATGAGATCACGACTGAAGCCTTGTTGGGTAAGCTCAAATCTTATGAGCTACTCATCAAGAACAGAGAAGAAGAACAGAAGGCTGCTTCACCAGCCACAAGAAAAGAGAAGACTATAGCATTTAAGGCAGCTGAGGATTTGTCTGAAGAAAAAGGAACAGCCAATGATGAACTTCTCAGCTTGTTGGCCAAAAGATTCTATAAGATGGCCAGAAAGGACTTCAGAAGAAGATCATACAAGGAGCAAGATAAGCCAAGGTATGACAAGTCCATTGGCAATAGCAAAGACATTATTTGCTTTGGTTGCAGGAAACCAGGGCATATGGTTCCTGACTGTCCAGAAAACAAGAACAAGGACAGGAGGGACAGAAAAGAAAGAAGAAAGGAGAAGGACTCCAAAAGGCATGGAAGTAGCAAACCTTCCACCAGCAAAAATAAGCACACAAGGAAAGGATTTGTTGCTGAATCCTGGAGTGAGACTGAAGAGGAGTCACAGGCCTCTTCCAGCTCAAGTGATGATGAGGATGATGCAGAGGAAAAAGAATTCTGCATGATGGCAATCAATGCCTCACAACACAACTCAGAGGAAGAGGAGTCAGAGTCAGACTCAGAGACACAACCTGAAGAAGATCAGGTAATCAGCTCTTTTGATTTCACTTCAGAAGATTTCAAACTTGAATTTAAAGCACTATGTTTAGACCTGCTAAAGTCTGAGAAAGAGATCATCTCTCTCAGAAATCAATTATCTGAACAAAGTGGTTTAAAATCAGAAAACCTCAAGCTCTCTCAGGAGTTGGAGAACCATAGGGAACAGATAGCTTCACTGAAGAGTGAACTCTCTGAGGCCAAGAAGCTTGAAGAATCTCTCAATGGGAGAAGCATCAAGCTGATGGACATCACAAGCACAGTGAACTCAAGATTCAACAGTACACTGGGCTTGGGTGCCTCATCCAGCCAACCTATTGTTCTAACAACCCATATCAAGTTCATTTCTGACAAGGGAAAGGGAGTTGTAGAGGTTGCCAGGAAAAATTCTGATCTGCCTCAGAAAACTAAAGTCCAGTACAAATCGTCGAACGGAGATCGACGATCGCCGAATGAAGATCGACGATCGCCGAACGCAGCTCGACGATCTCAGGACAAATCGTCGAACGCTGATCGACGATCTAAGCCAAGATCGTCGAACGCTGGTCGACGATCCCATATACCTGACCTCAGCCATAGTCGACCGTCGAACGGAGCTCGACGATCTGACCCAAGATCGTCGAACTCAGCTCCAAGATCGTCGAACAGAGGTCGGAGCTCTGGAAATTTTTTCAATGGCAAGTCAAAATTGAATCCTGAGGGTTCTTCATCCCAAACATTTAACCCTTATACTGAATGGATTTTACCTCCAAGGAGATATCATCCTGAAGGATATAAGAGTCAGCCAGGGATGTCTTTCATTTCTGAATTTAAAGGTTATCAACCTAGGCCCAAGGTAAACTGGGTCAAAAACAAGTGAATTGCTTAATGTGCAGGTGAAGACCTATCCAACATCTAACCAGCAATGGTATTTGGATAGTGGGTGTTCTAAGCACATGACAGGGAACAAGGACAACCTCAGTTCCTTTAGAGCCAAGCTTGGACCCAAAGTTATCTTTGGTGACTCCAACTTTGGACAGACTAAAGGATATGGAGAAGTCCAGATTGGTTCTGTAACCTTCAAGAAGGTAGCATATGTGGAAGGACTGAAGCACAATCTAATCAGCATCAGTCAGCTATGTGATGAAGGCTACCAGGTGACCTTCAGCAAAACCCTATGCAAGATCAAGTCAGAGGACAACACCACTGTGTTGACAGGTAAAAGGAAAGGTACCATGGCCGTTTCAGTTGTTGTACTCTCTGCAATGAAATTTGATGCAGGCTTTGACATCGATCTTGACTCCTTCAACACAACCGATCAAATCTTCCAAGATATTCTCAGATTGTTCAAAGATCAACAATCTCCCCCTTATGGGAGCTCTGGTAGATAGAAAAAGCTTGAACTGGGGAGAAGTATTTTTTGATCTGCTGAAGAAAAAGATAAACAAGACATTTGTGAACTTTGGAAGAATACTGGGAATCTTCCTCCAGGCTAAGTGCCCTGCCCTGCTAGTCTCCTCTGGAGTGCACATCAATGCCTCCAAGAGACTCACCTGTGCCCTTTTTGGGAAATGGGACAGGCAAATCTCCAAGCCCAGCAGGCCCTCCTCTTCTGGCCCTTCAGGCACTAGGACTCTAAGAGTCACTCCACCCCAGGTCTCTGCCCCTGCAGAAGACCTGCCTGCTGCCAGTGCTGCTGCTTCTCCTCCTCCAAGCTCAACCCTACCTCCAGCTCCATCCACCTCTCCAGCCACCTCCACAATTACCATCTCCAGCCCATCTCCAACTTCTATTCCATCTCCAGCAACAATTTCCTCTCCACCAGCAGACCACTTCCACCCCCTATTCTCTTATCCCCCTCCAGATGTCACCTCATCCCCATCCCTTCCATCCTTCACTCTCTTGGATGAATCCTACATGGATGATTCCCCCTCTTCTCCTCCAGACTTCCCATCCTCCTCCACATCTTTCCAAGACCTTCTCCACCAGATTATTGATCAACCCACCTTCACTCCCTCCATTTCCATCCCTCTATCCTCCATATCTACCATCCCCTCTCCTGAGCCATTCATTCCACCCTTCAGCCCTCCTCCTCCAGCTCCCTCAGCCATCCCTCAACCCTCTACCTCTGCTCCTCTCATTGAGCATGTAGATCTCCCAGCCCTTGCTGATCAGTTGTATGAGCTCCTTGCACCTAGGCTCTCTCTTCTCATGGAGGCCTCTTTAGCTCCTCTACAACAATCAGTGGCAGCTCTCTCTGCCAGGCTTTCCTCTTTCCTTACTCCTCTAGTAGCACCCCCAGCAGTGTGCCTTGATGCACAGGTATCTGCATCCAGGCAGGGGGAGATGCCCTATGACGATGTTGCTGCTGCTGCTGCCCCTGCTGTTGTTTCTGCTGCTACTGCTGCTGTGTCTGTTTCTGCTGCTGCTGCTACACCAGTACTAGCAATAGACCTAAGGTCTCTGCTATCTACTTTTGATACTGCTTACTTCTGCTGCCTCCCAGAGCCATATCCTGTCCAGCCTCCAGAGGTTCTTGCTGCCCAGTCAGAAGATTTGTCCAAGGCTCTAGTGCCCTTCTCTTGCTGTGACCCCAGAATCATTTCTGATTTTATTTTGTCAGTGACTGCTGCTTCTGATGTTACTGCTGCTGCTGCTGCTGAAGACAATGCTGTGTCTACCTCTGAAGTTATATCTGCTGCTGAAGTCACTGTTTCTGCTGAGCCCTCATCTCAGGATGTTTTGATGACAGAGGCTGTTGATTTTGAGCCTGCTGTAGAAGTTGTTGTTTCTGAAGCTGCTGCTGCTGCCCTCATTCCTGAAGCAATATCTGTTGTAACTTCTGCTGCTCCAGTACCTATAGTTTCATCTGCTGCTGCTTCTGTTGCTCCTCCTGCTTCTGTATTTGTTTCTCCATCAGCTGCTGTTAAACTGAAAGAAGATTTGATGAAACAGCTTGATGCCTTGTATGATGCACAAAGTTCTGAATCTGAGGATTATAACACTGCTTCTGATGACTCATCTGCCACAATTGCTAAGAAAAGGAAAGCAAGAAGTAAGGCCTTGAAGAGAGTTCCTCCTGCCAAAGTTAGAGATGATAATGATGTTCCATACTATATTCTGCATAATTGCTCAATCACTGAGCATTGGATGCAATTCTCTAAGAACCAGTTGAAAGCTATGAAAAAGAAGAGGAAGTATGAAAAAGATTCCACTCAGTTCAAGCACCCTCATCCTCCCCCACCACCTCCACCTGATGCAGGTGCAGGTGGCAGCTCTGCAAGATCAGGCTCTGCTAGAAGCCAGGCTCCCTACCAACCTCATGCAAGAACTTATCAAAGGGAAAGCCAGTCTAGGGGGTCTTACTCTAGAAGGGGAGGATATAGGGGAAATCAAAGAGAAACTCAGGTTTACTCTAAAGGACACTCCAGGCAGCATCCTTACTCAAGGGGAGGACATGTTTCTGCTGATACATCTTCTGGTCCTTTCCCCTACAAGCTCAAAGATACTGTGACTGCCAGGACTCCTCAAGATACTACTTCCAACAGGTATGAGCCACCTGTTCTATTTGAGGACCCTGAGAAAAATCCTATGGCTTGGACTGCAAGGATGAAAGAGCTGGCTGCTTTGGATCAGATAAAGAAAGCAAAAGAACAAGGGCTAGACACTTCCAACATATCTACCATGTCAGAACAAAGACAGAAGGGATTAGAAAGATATGCTTCAAGCAAATTTTTTGATGCAGACAGGTACATGGAGTTGCATCCAGCTGCAGTGGTTCCCAGAGCTTCAAAGCAAATTTATTTGGGTGCAGCTGATGATACCAGATCCAAACAACAAGCTTTAGATCCCAACAGAGAAATTAAAATGGTAAAAGGCAAAGAAAAGGAGTAACTCTGTAAGGTGACAACTTTTGGTTCTTCTAACTGCTATCTGGATAACACATATATATATATCTCTGTGATGGTTCTGCTTTGTGTCTTGTTATTGTTGTTTTCATGTTTTTCTGACTGTATGATGTTGTTTGTTTTTCAAAGTCTGTAAATAGTTTTCCTAACCCAAATAGGGGGAGATTGTTGGAACACCCTATTACTAATTTGGGTCAGGATCACTATGTCTCTAGGAATTTATGCTTTGACCTTCTGTATAGATAATAGGTCAATTAGAATTGAGTCTAAGGGATCAGGAGTCTAGGTTTGGAAGCTGCCCTGAAGACCCAAGTTTTTCTGGAAACCAAGTCCAAATCGTCGAGCTCAGCACGACGTTTCGTCGAACTCCGGTCGACGATCGTCTAGCCCAACTATTGACAGATCGTCGAGCTCCATTCGACGATCGCTGAGCTCAATCCTCATAATATCGTCGAGCTCTGGTCGACGATCGCTGAGCTCAACTTCTCAACATCGTCGAGCTCTGTTCGACGATCGCTGAGCTCAGGTCGACGATTTTGACTCTGCACTGGATCCTTATCTCTGAGCTCAGTTCGACGATCTTTGAGCTCAGATCGACGATTTCTTTGCTGCTTGCTTTTTCCAATTCGCTGAGCTCAGCTCGACGATAGCAGAGCTCAGTTCGACGATTTCAGTTATCTTTCTGAATTCAAATTCAAATCAGATAGAAGTTATTCTGCATTTAATTCAGAAGATCTGCCAGCCATTTTCATTTACTTCTGGAGCAAGTTTCAAGGGACTTTTCAAGGAATAATTCAGTGGACTTTCCTTCAGAATATTTTATGCAATTAAGGCTGTAATTAATTCAGACCAACGGCTATCTTTGACAGAGCAATTTTCTATTCAGACTCAGAGAATAAAAGACAGAATGTTTTTTGAATCAGACAGAAGATAGACAAGAACAAGAGAATAGAGATAGACAAGTAGAGGACACCTCTCTATACACAGAGACTCTCTCAATCTTCTGTCAACAAGAATTCAGAAGAACACTCATCAAGAGATCAAGCTTTCAAACATTCTTCAGATCTCTTCAGCTCTCAAGTGTTCAAGGCCAACATCATCTCAAGACTCCAGACACTCAACATTTCAGCTTGCTGAAATCATCTTTTGCTGGAGATCTATCTTTGAAGGCCTATCACCCTCAGCAAAGCTCATTTTCCTGAAGATTTCAAGGACTCAGGGGGAGCTTTGACAACATCACTGAATCCACATAGTCTTCTCAGTTGCTTGAGAAAGAGAAGACTGTCATCACTCTCTCACCCCCATTCTGTAAAGGGTTTTTCAAACTCCCTTCAAAAGTTTGAAGCTGGTTTTTGAGCACCTTATCAAAAGCTCATTGGTGCCCAGGACACCTGATCAACTCATCCTGCAGTGGATTCCTACCTAGGGTGGTAGAAGAGTGGATGTACCCAAGTTGGGGAACCACTATATTTCCTTGTGTCATCTGGTTCTGCATGTTTTCTTTTTGTTTCTGGCCTAGATTTTCTTGTGCTTAATATATGCATAGCTTAGTTTTATTTCTGCTTCCCTGCTTACACTCATTACAACAATTGTTGTAAAGCTTTGCAAAAAGTTTTCTTTGTGTTTTTAAAAAGCACCATATACTCTATTCACCCCCCCTTTAGAGTATATCAGGTCTAGTTTCCCCTTTCAAGGATGTTGTACTATTTTTTGGGGGCGTTTATATTGACAGCCCGGCTTTGGATATTGACTATTGACTAGATCGTCGCGGTTCCGATTCGATTCCGGTTCTACTAAAACAATGAACTGAACCACTAAGGTAACAGTTATTCAAATTAGAACCAAAACCTTATTTGATTTGACCGGTTCCGGTTCTGTTTCAAGTTCCAGCTTAATTTTTTAAACCGTCATGTCAACGGTTCCGGTTACGGTTCAACAAGAACCAAAACCAAACTGGTCACTATCGGTTCGGTCCGGTTCCATGCGGTTCGGTCTGGTTCCAATCGGTTTCAACCAAAACCAAGATCAAACTTGGCGGAATGAAATAAAAGCGTGATGCAAATATATAGTAAAACTCAAAACAATATCGAAATAGAAATAATTATGTTGCGCACTTCCTGACAGTCTTTTCCACGATCGGTGGGATAGTATCAATTGCTTTCCTACGTGTGTAGACTTGCCACAAATTCTAGTTGGCTTGCGTACATCTCGTAGGTATGCTCAACCGTAACAACCGCCTACAATTAGTTGTTTTTTGTGATTATTAATAAATAGTAGTTGTATATCTTCTATATTTTTTAAATAAAATATTCCAAAAAAATATGTAAGTAAAATTGAAAATATATTATATAACTGTATAGAATTAAAAAATGCACTGCAAAAATTGACTTCAAACCGCAACAATGTCAAACCATACCATACGGTTTTTATGCGGTGAAGTTTTGTTCGGGCCAAAATCGATCCCCTTTAGTGCGATTGCGATTTGAGTTTAAACTGCACCAGCTTCACTCGTGACAGTAAGTATAAATATTATAAATTAATTATAAAATAATAACAATATAATAATAATAAATGAGCTGCGGTTCGGTTCTACTTCGGTCCGGTTCGGATCGTGTCTAAAAATCTTGAAACCGCTTGAGATTTGTATGTTGCGGTTCCGGTCCGGATAATAATATGTAAGAACCACATCCGGACCATTGTTGTTCACGATTCCAAAATTCAAACTGGAACTCGACTAATTTGTCAACGGTTCAGTCCGGTTCTTTGCGGTTCTGGTTCGGTTTGCGGTTTTTCGGTTTTAAGTGTCAACTCTACTATTGACAGCCCATGAAATCAATATTGGCAGCTCATTGACTATTTGCAGCCCAATTTTTTTAAAAGCAATGTAATCGCATTATCGACATTCGTGATGATTACAACAAAACTCAACTCTTTACTAATTTTTCTCGCTCTCTTTACTAATTTTTCTCACTCATTCAATAAATTCCTTTTTGCTACAAAATGATCTTTTTGTAATGAAATGTAATCCGACATTGATTGAATTTTGTTGAGGGCAATCTCCATACGTCAAGAATTTCTTTTCTTCATCGAAACTCATTTTAAATATATTATTTCTAAATAAAATTAATTTTTAAATTAGTATGTATATTTACATAATCGGAAAAGTGTAAAAATGTGGAACCCGAAATTAGCTAAATACAAGCTTCAGCGTCTTTTGAAATAGCCTACTATATTGTTTTTTAGCAAACGTATTCAACATGAAAGTTGTAGATATCGACGAGATCTACAACTTTCATGTTGAACATTTTCTCTAAAAATATCATATAGTGGGTCTATTTTTAAAAGGCGCGGCATTAGGCGGAACTATTGCGAATCTCATAGTTCCGCCCCTTTTGAAAATCGGCTACTATATGACAATTTTAGAAAAAAAATGTGTTCAACATGAAAATTGTAGATCTCGCCGAGATCTACAACTTTCATGTAGAATATTTTTTTAAAAAATGTCATATAGTACCCCTATTTTCAAAATGCGCAGAACCGGCCGGTCTCGTCCGAATTTTAAAAACTTAGGCGAAGTTTGTTTTGCGGCTGCTATTAGCGGACATATTATGTGTGTTTTTATGTTTTGTCGGGCTGTCAATATTGAAAGTCGGACTATCAATATAAATCTATTTTTTAATACCAAAACTATGGCAGATATTTAGCAAAGCCTACACCGCTCATGAGGAACTTTGTGTGTGACAACTATTGTATATTACAATATATATTAGAAATATTAAATTAAATAAAATTTTATTATTAAAATAAATTATATTATATTTTTATATTCCAATTATATTATTATGGTATCTATAAAAATAATATTTATAATCCATATATATTAATAATGGAGTTTTTACTAAAGATTAGTGAACCAAATCGGTAGGACTTCGACCAAAGCGCGGAAGCAACACAACCTGACCGAGCACGCCACGGGCATGAGCCGTGCCCGCTTTAAGGGTCCAAAGTCACCCCGAACGGGGGGACAAAACCAAGCACACAAGGGCGTTGTACACGTTTGTGGGAGCGCACGCACACATTCTATGTGGGTGCATGGCCAGCGCGTGCACGCACGAACAGCGAGCTCGCGACCAGCCTTTGTGTGCGCCGCACAGGCATGCACCTCGTCCGGGCGTACGTGGATCTCATGCACGCGCACCAAAGCCGAACGTGTGCACGCATGCGCCCCGTGAGCGCTCGCTCAGCACGGGCATGTGCGCACGTTGGCAGCCACCGCCGTCGTGCACCCTACCCGGGCTTCCCGGACCGCATTTGATTATCTAGGTGACCAGAACGAAGCAACGTCATTCATTGACTTAGAATTCAGCCAGATGCAATTACCAATGCGACCATTCAAAAAACTACAAAAAGACCCTCCAGACCTTCATTTAAAGACAAGCAACTCACAAGACTAGAGAGAGCTTTGAGATTTTTTCGACAAGGACATGAGACTTAAACCGTTCATTCGTCTAAAATTCACTATGCTCTCTCTCTGGTTCACTCACGCCCAGCACTCTCGTGCACGCAACAGCGGGCACAAGAAAGCACTCAGAGGAACGCGCTTGTGGAAATTCCGGCGGACGCTCTCTTCAAGTCTTCGTTGACTTAACTACTTTTCTTGTTTTCTCAACTTAAAACTTGTAACGGAGAGATGACCTATCATCATTCAAGAAAGTCAAAAACCTGTAAACAAAGTGAATATAGTGGATTTTGGCCAGACACAAATCCGACAATATGAGTTTTCACTCTTTTCGAGTTTTTCACGTTAAAACGTCTTTTGTCATTGCGACTTTTTTCACTTGACTATTTGCACACTCAATCAGACACAGAGCTATGATTGTCTGATTCTCAGGACCAGAGAAAAATCGAGAGACCCTCGATAACTATATTATTAGACATACTGTGATATAATGATGTGTTTATGTAAGTATGAGTATCATCAAGCTAATTGTTCATTCGGTATTCAGCGAGCCAAATCCAGATCGCATTCAGACAAGCTATTGTTGAACCCCAGCCAGGAGAGCTCAAGATAGGCATGCTCGGGCCAAGACAGGCGACCTCTGGCCAGGCAGGCTCAACTCGGGCGAGTTTCGGTCAGGCGAGCTCTAGCCATCCCAGGTCATATACTAGCCCAGATCCATAAGCCATGATTTGTGTATATTTAGCTATCTACAGGCCCTCAGGGTTTGCTTATATTATTCTCGAAAAGGCGGAGGTTGTTGTCCACAGACCATTTTGGTCTGCGAATATCATTTTAATAAAGGTTGTGGGAGCAATCCGAGGTCATAAAAGATCGTTTTATGCTCGAGAAGTTTTGCCTATAAATACGACTCAAAACAACTCGAAGAAGGCAGACCCAGCCTCCTAGAGCTCCCCACTTTTGAGCTTTTCTCCGTGTTGTCTGAGGTGTCGTGCTCAGTTCTTTGGTTTTAGGAGAGGAAGTCGAGATGAACTTCTGGGTGTGTGGCGGGATCTCCTCGTTGTAGCACGCGGGTCTATGTGTAAGCTGTAATACCATGTAATTACTTAATCATGATTAGTGTTAAAGAATTCAATTATTAAACTGAGTTGAATATCAGAAGACAGAGTCCACGGTTAGACTCAAATGATCGAAAAACCTATAAATCGACATTTTATTTATCGAAATCAGAGTGTGACAAAACGTACGTTTTCGGTGCAACCAGTGTGAATTATGAACATCTAGTACGAATTTCGAGAAAACTGGGTCCGCCAATAGACTCAGAACGTCATAGGAATCAACATATTAATTGTTGAAATCAGAGTTCGTCAGAAAAATGTGTTTTTAGTGCAATCAGTGCAAATTTCGAGAAACTGAGTCTGTCAACGTGCTCAAAATATCAAATCTACTAAAATACTTATTTTATTTGTTAAAATTGGAGCACATATGAAAAAAGTGCAATTTGGGCACTAATTGCTCAGAATTTGTCGAAACAGAGTTTGTAATCGGGTCCGGAATATTGAAAAATCATATGGTAGGCATTTTCATATTTTTGGGTGGACTTAAAAAAGACCCTAAAAATCCAAAAACATGAGATGACGCCACGTGGCAGCCTCCACACCACGTGGCAGCGCCACATTCTGCGCGTGTAGAACGTGTATCATAAGGAGGACCGGATGGACACCACGTGGCACCATCCTAGATGTATAAAGTTCAAATTGAACTTCTCTTGGTTTTTTGTGTTTTTAGGAGCTACATAACTTGGATTGAGGTGATTTTGGTCGTGTTGTGAAGCCCTTATAAATGCTCTTCTAATGGGCTGCCTTTGTCATTAATTCCAATTCGCTTCCAATCACCAAAAAATTAAGAGAGAATGTGTGAGGGAGGAGAGAGAAAGTTTTTGATAGCTGTGAAACTTTCGGGGAAACTTCGGGAGGAGAATGAGAGCTAATTTTTGGGCTTGTCTTGTTACGAAGTCTTTCTAGGTGTTGCAAAAGCAGTGCCAAAGTATTATTTTTTCGGCAAGCGTGCAATTAATTGTCAGGTGCTGTCGGATTTCTACTGAAGTGTTGATCTTTCTAAATTCTAAGAGGAGGTTCAAAGCTCAGATTTGAGAGCGCGAAGATTAAGGTAGGTGAAAAGTAATGCAATACTTATATGTTACGTTAGTATTCATTAATGTTGTAATTAATAGTCAGTCAGAGAGAATAATGCTGAAATTATGACATAAATCTATTAGCATGCAAGAAAAAATGTCAAATTTTTGTTAAGTATAACAAATGGTAGAATTGTATGTATTCACAAGATAATGACATCCTGAGTTTAAATATGCATGCATGCATTTTGAAAACATGAAATTTTGTATATTAAGAATATGAAAATGTCATTGTGTCATAACACACACGATGCTATGTGAATGACATTACGTGGTAATACGCATGATGCTATGTGACGTCACGGCGTCGTAACACGCACGATGCTATGTGAATGTTATTATGTAGTAACATACATGATGTCATGTGAATGTTATTGTGCAGGAACAACACGGTACTATGAATAATATTGCACCATGTGATCATTGATTTCTTGGGATTTTCTAGTGTCAACACTGATTTTTCACTACTCTTTTTTTCATCACCCCCCCCCCCCCAAACAAAGCTTTAATTAGAAAATTGACAATGAAAAATCTGCAGTGGCTATATTCAATAAATTTGAACACCCCACAGCTAAGGCGGTCTGATTCTTCGGACCTCTCCGTCGTGCGTGAGCACACGAAGTACCTCCTGCATTCTCGCATCCTCTTTCTCCACACTATTCCCCATCATGAGATGCGAATAGTCAAGCCCTTCATCATGGGGTTGTCCATAGTAAAATGCTTATTATGGGGTGTAGTTAGTAAAATTCTTCTTCAAAAGGGGTCCACATAGTAAAATCTCCCAACATGGGTGTGCGGATAGTAAAATCGCCCATCATGGAGTGTGAATAGTAAAATTCCTTACGATGGGGTACGAATAGTAAATTTCTCTGCCATATGGGTGTGAATAGCAAAATCCCCCACCTTGGGCATGCAGGTACGAAAATCGTTCACCATGAGAGTGCAGATAGTAAAATCTCCTACCACAGAGGTGTTGTCAGTACCCCCCCCCCCCCACACCATGGGGTGTAGATTGTAAAATCTCGTATCATAGAGTGTGAATAATAAAAACCTCCATCATGGAGATGCAAAGAGTAAAATCCCCTGTCATTGGGTTTGAATAGTAAAATTTCATATCATTTTGTGTGAATAGTAAAATCCCTCATCAAGGGAGTACATATAGTAACATTCCACATCATGAGGTGAGCATAGTAAAATCCTCCATCATGGGGATGCGGATAATAAAACATTATATCATTGTTGTGTGGATAGTGTTGTGCGAAACGATGCGGAAGAATCAAAAATCACACAACCAAACACAATAAACACGATGTGATTTACGTGGTTCGGCGAGAAACGCCTACGTCCACGGGGAGGGGTCGTTCACTATCACCGGTGGGGGAGAAAAGAAAAGGCCAATACACAATATAACTCCAAAGTCTCTCTCAACTCTCTCTCTCTCAAAGAACCCTAACCCCTTTATATTTATAGGGGAAATTAGGGCTTACAAAAAAGACCAAAATATCCTCTCTTAAACAACAACCTCCACCTCATCTCTTATTTGACACAAAATAAATAGGAGATGGCACAATAAACAACAACACCAAACCGGCTGCGCCAAGTAGGCTGCCTACGTACCCCCCCCCCCCCCCCCTTCCATGGGATCAAGCCACATATAGTTCTTCAAAAGTGCCTCTCAAGGCACTCACCTCTGAGCTCGAACGTTCTTCAATCCTTTGCAATATGTGAACTTTTGGACTGAAAGCACCTTCATGAGTATGTCGGCTAGATTCTCCTTAGTATCAATCTTTTTCAAAAGAACCTCGCATGTCTTGATCAAGTCTCGAACAAAATGGCACCTGACATCAACATGTTTGGTACGAGCATGATGCACTGGATTGATCGCCAAGAAAATCTCACTTGACTGTCACAAAAGACGGTTAAAGTCTTATGCTCCACACCCAGATCATCCAATAGGCCTTGCATCTAGATGGCCTGCTTCATAGCTTCTGTCACTGCCATATATTCATCCACTGTCGACCACCAACTCATTGGACCTCATGTCAACGTGAATAAATATTCGGTCATAGACCTGCGCCTATCTATATCACCTGCATAGTCTGAATCAGTGTAGCCCAAACACAACCCAACACTGGACTGCTGCCGCTCGTACACTAAACTAACATCAACTATACCCTTGAGATACCTCAGAATCCACTTAACTGCCTGCCAATGACCCTGACCGGGATCATGCATGAATCTACTCACCACGCCAACAGCTTGTGCAATATCTGGCCTTGTACAAACCATGAGATACATCAAACTGTCCACTGTACTAGCATACGGAACTAGCTTCATTCACTTCCTCTCTTGGTCGTCTTTAGGACACAAGTCAGCACTCAATTAAAAATGTGCTGCCAGTGATAAAGTCACTTCCTTAGTAGTGTCATCAATCCCAGACCTCTTCAGCACCATCTCAATATAAGATCTTTGAGTGAGCCAAACCTTTCCAGCCTCCTTGTCCCTATAGATTTCCATCCCGAGGATTTTGCGAGCCTCACCTAACTCCTTCATCTCAAACTGTTTTGAGAGTTGTCTCTTCATTCTACCAATCTCTAACTGACTTGAAGCGGCAATCAACATATCATCAACATACAATAGAAGATAGATGAACTCACCAGTAACCAATTTCTTGAAATATACACAGTGATCATACTGACTCTGTGTGTACTTCTATCCCAGCATAAACTGATCGAACTTTCTGTACCACTATCTCAGTGACTGCTTCAGACCATAAAGCGACTTGTCTAATTTGCATACCAAGTCACTTTGAGTGGCTACTTCATAGAGATCTCCTCCTACAAATCTCTGTGAAAAAATGCATTCTTCACATCAAGCTGCTCCAAAATCAGACCATATTGCGCTACTAAGACCAAGAGAACACGGATCGACGGATACTTGACAACTGGCGAAAACACCTCATCATAATCAATACCTTCACGCTGAGCAAAGCCTTTGTCCACCAATCTTGCCTTGTAACGTACATCAGCAACTCCATGAGATCCTTCTTTCTTCGCATACACCCATTTGCATCCAATTGCTTTTCTACCTGGAGGTAACTTCACTAATCTCCATGTAGTATTTTTCTTTAGAGAAGTCATCTCCTCATCCATCGCATCCCTCCAAAAATCTGCATCAGGACTCTCTACAGCCTCCTTGAAGAGACAAGGGATTTCAGTCACAGATGCTGGAAGTGCAAATGCAATATGGTCACTTAACCAAGCTGGCTTTGGGACATTTTGCCTCCTGGCCCAGCTTCTGGCAATAAAATCCTGAACTTGACTATCTGCCTCTGCTTCCTCCACCTCCTGATCATCAGTATCAGGTACCTCATCTGCAGTCTCATCATATACTTCATCATGAGTGTGAGGAACTGGTGGAACAAATGGAGTCACATCAAACTCCATCTTCTAATCAATAGTAGTGATCGGCTTCGAACTCTCCACCTGCTCTGAGTTTCGAGGATTTAGCAAACTCGCCTCGTCAAATGTAACATCCCTGCTAATAACAATCTTCCTCTCTACCTGATTATATAGTTTGTAGCCATTGACTCCACGCCTGAAGTCAATGAAGATTACTTTCTTTGTCTGTAGTTCCAACTTATCATTATTCACATGATAGTAAGCTGGACACCCAAATACTTTCATATGCATATAATCTCTAGCAGGATGCTCCGACCACATCTCTTTTGATGTCTTCTTCCCAATAGCTGTAGAAGGCAGACAGTTCACCAAGTGACAAGCATAGTCAATGGCCTCAGCCCAGAAAATCCTGCCTAACCCAGCATTAGACAACATGCATCGAACCTTCTCCACTAAAGAATGGTTCATGCGCTCTGTCACCACGTTCTGCTGCGGTGTCTCACAGATTGTGAAGTGATGCTCTATATCTGATCTCTGGCACTCTTGCAAGAACGCTTTCGATGTATATTAGACTTCATTGTCTGATCTGATACATTGAATCCTTTTGCCAGTTTGGTTCTCAAACCATCTTCCAAGTCTCAAATATCTCCAGAACTTCGTTCTTATTCTTCATGGTGTACACCCAAACATATCTGGAATAATCATCAATGAAGGAGACAAAGTATTGCCGCCCCGTAAAAGATTTCGTCTTTGTAGGGCCTCAAACATCTGTGTGAACATAATCTAAAATACCTTTCGTATTGTGGACGGCAGTGGCAAAAGATACTCGTGTCTTCTTGCCCATCACGCAATGCTCACAAAAATCCAATTTGCAGCTTTTTGCACCCTTGATCAATCCTTGTCTTGAAAGAGCATGAAGGGAGGATTGTAACACCCCGAAGTCAAGCGGATCAATTTGAGCAAAATCGGGTTCAGGCCTGGGTGACACGGCCTGGGACACGGGCGTGTCCCAGGGCGTGTCAGGCCTGGGTAGTGTCGAGTCGTGAAGTCGACGAAATTTGGAGTCGACACAGCGGACACGGCCTGCGACACGGGCGTGTCGCAGGGCGTGTCGGGGCCGTGTCGACGATCGGCCTGGATGTCGACGAATTTTCTCGACGATCGTCGAGTGTCGAGTGTCGAGTGTCGAGTGAGGACACGGCCTGTGACACGGGCGTGTCACAGGGCGTGTCAGTGGTCGTCGAACTCAACTCGACGTTTCGAGCTAGGGCATGTTTGTGGGACACAGGTGTGTCCAGGTGCACACGGCCAGGAACACGGGCGTGTGCCAGGCCGTGTGAAGTCTCGGGTTGTTTTGGGATTATTTTCGTTGAGGTACACGGCCTCAGACACGGGCGTGTCGGAGGGCGTGTCGGGGACACGACACGTGTCACGGGCGTGTCCCATGGCCGTGTACTATTGGTTTTGAGTCGGTTGACTGCCGCTTAGGGGGACACGGCCTGTGACACGGGCGTGTCACAGGGCGTGTCAGGCCGTGTTTTAGCTTTTCTGGTCAAATCTGAGTCGTTTGTTTCCCTCTTCCTGGATCAAGTGGCTGGGCTCTGTCCAGGTGTTGTGAAGGCCGAGAAAAAGGGGATTTAATCCCTCTTTCTTCTTCTTCTCCTTCATGTTTTTCCAAGCAAGGGAGGAAGAAAGGCTAAGGCAAGAGGGAAGGGAGGAGTCTACCAGCTGCTGTAGGAGCTGCGGAGTGCGGAGCGAAGATCCGAGAGCGGATTCGTGAAGGCGAAGCCGAGGCGGTGATTTCCATCCGGCTACTTCATGGCGCCGAAGCGGTCTTCAAGGGTAACGATCTCCTTCTTGGACATCGAAGTCCTTCCTTTATGCATGTGCTTGGAATCCTCCACCAAGAGGTGGATTTGCGGAAGTGATTCCTTTGTTGAGTCTGCATCTAGAGCCGGAATTTTGGAGTACGGCATAGGCATGCTGTGTGAAGCCCATCTGGACTGGTAGTCTGGATTGGTGATGGTCATGGGTAAACCGGAGGAGACTCCGTGGATTTGATGTGATGTAAATGGTTTTCTATTGTTATGAATGTATGGAGGTGATGTTGAATGTGAGGAGGCTTTGGCAAAGCTCCTGGTTGTGATATGATCAATTGGTAGCATGCTGGGGAGCTCGTGATAAACCCGGCCTGTTACACCACTAAGGTGGGTTGCTCTAGTTAGTTAGCGGGGTCGATTGGTGGCAATGCTTGGGGAGCCGAGTTAAACCCGGGTTGCTGCACCACATAGTGTGGGTCGATCGGATTAGGAGGGGGTCGATGGGTAGACATTGCCTGGGGAGCTTGGATAAACCCGACGTGCTACACCACAGGTTGTGGGTCGACCTACTCTGGTTGTTGCTGTGAGGTTGTACCTCTGTGTGGTTTGGGCGGGATGTCGCCAGCTTGCGAGACTGGTGGACTAGGGCCGGTCAACCAACAAGTTAAAACCTCAGATCAGCGGTGTATGACTGGTGGATTCCGGTACGCCAAGAAGGTGCCCTGAGTGCACGGAACGTCTGGTGGATTCCAGCGTTCGTGACGTCGTGTGTTTGCTAGTGGGATAAAGGAACTGATATACATATACTGTTGGATGATGTTTGATGATACTTGATGAGCACTGTATACAGGGAAGGAACCACTACCCCGGGTAGGGGGTAGGGTCGTTATAATGGGTCAGCCAAATGCTGACCGTTACGTTGTTTTCTGGTTTATCTTGGATGTGGAATTGCAGGTGTTGCGGCTTGAACTGAATAAGCGGAATGGCTAGCTTGCTGAGGCCCTTGAAGGCCATGCGAAGAGTTGTGTTTGGGTGTCATGTGTGGCCGGCCTGCGTGCCGATGTACGAAATGATTGTTGTGTAAAAGAGGAACTTGTAAGACCATAAGGTCAGTGTGTGTGGGTTGTATACATTCCTGGTGTTGTTATATATAAATGTGATCTTTATATATGGGTGAACATTCTGGTTTGAGTTCATGCTAACATAAAATATGCTGCGCTAGAATGGAATGAGTTAATGATTCGCATAGATTTTGATTTCCACACGTGATTCTTTCGCTTGTCTGTGATATATGGCGTGGGGCCCCGGCCGGACCCACCGTTATATGTCATGTGACAGGTGGGGGCGTTACAAAGCCTCACCAGCATAAGTCAATCTCATGTGACATAAAGTACTGTCATCCAAAGAATCATCAGCCACAACCACAATCCCGGTAACTGTACTCCCCTGAAGATAATATAAATTGTGGTGTCGAACTCCTCTCATGAAAATCAAAGCTACGCGACTGATCTTCAGAACTCCTGTCTCGATCACTACCTTGTAGCCTTTGGCTTCTAAAGCTCCAACATACAGTAAATTCTTCTTGATCTCCGAAACATGTCTGACCTCTGTCAACTCTCTCACTGCTCCATCATGCATCCGAACCAGAATACTCTCAACACCAATAGTACGACAAATCTAATCATTGCTCATAGCAACAACACCAGTATCCAAAGACTTGTAAGTACAGAACCACTCCTGATTAGGACAAATGTGATAAATAGCACCCGTGTCCAGAATCTAACATGAATCATCACTAAATAAACACTGCGGAGTGACAGAGAGAGAAACATCGGACTCATCACCACCAGTAGTCTCCTGAGTAATATGTGCATTCGCCTCTGAGGGAAGACCCCTATTTTTCTCTTTTAACTTGGGGCAATCCTTCTTCCAATGACCCGTATCCAAACAGAATGCGCACTGATTTCACCCAAGACTGCGGCCACGTGATTTACCACGCTTCCGGAATACCGTTATTATTCTTCTTGTACCAGTTCTACTTTTTCTTAAATCTGCCTCGATGAGACACAAGTGTTTCGACCGACTCCGCCTTCGATGACTCTTTATCTTTTTGACGGAACTCGTGATTCAGCAATATCGTAGACACTTCACTGTACTTTAAGACCTCCTTCCCATGAATGAGAGACATCGTGAAGTTCCAATGCTCATCTGGAAGCGAATTCAATAGAAGAAGTGTCTTGTCTTCATCGCCAACATCTTCGTCCAAATTCAATAGATCTGCTAACAGCTTCGTGAACTCATTCAAATGCTCATCAATTGATACTCCACGCCTCATCTGATTTTGGTACAATCGACGCTTCATGTGGAGACGATTCTCCACGCTCTTCGTAAGATATTTATTCCTCAGCGTCCTCCAAAGGTTTCCCACATGCATCTCCAATATAACTCCATATTTGATCTCCTGAGTCAGATAATTTCTGATCAACTCGCAAGCGCTCTGATTCATCTTCGCCCAAACTTTCTCAGTCATCCCATCAGGACATTTGTCACCATCAAGAACGTCCTCCAAATTTAGAGATCACAACGCATCCATCACTTCGCACCGCCACATGCCAAAGTTGCCCTTTCCGTCAAATTTAGTAACATCAATTCTGACCGGATGCAGACCCGTATGATGGATCGTAGATTCTACTGCCCCCGAGGATGAAGAAACGACATCAGAATCTCCCATTTTTTCCGGTTGATCACAACAATAATAACAGAGAAATCCAAACAACACAAAGCAACAATTTTTTCGTTAATTAATCCAAAACAAAAATATCTGTTACCTCTTCCGGATCACGACTCAAACACAACCTCCACAATCAAAAGATCTCGTCGCCTTCGCAACCAAGAAGATCCGCAAACAAAAATTTCTCGAGCCACACAACTCCGCAATCAAGTCGGAAGATGCATCTCTTTCTCGATTTGTGCGCTGCCATAACCAAAAGATAACCCTTTTCTTTAATCCAGGCGCAGCTCACCGCCTCCTGTACCGCCGGTGAGAGAGAATCGAAGAACAGATTTTTTTTTAATCGTTGTGCTTGCCCTGCTGCTAGAGAAGGAAAGCCAAATAAAGAAACTTTTTTTTCTTTTCCGATATTGCCGCCAATCTTCTACCACATCAAATCAAAAGTTGCCTTTTTATAGGTGATTGTTAATCGCAACCCATTTTTGATTAGTGGCACCGCAAAATTTCATATTTTTTTGCGCCTTTTCGAAATACGTCTTGTACATGCAATTTTAAGAAAAGTGCTCAATACAAAAGTTGTAGATCTCATTGAGATCTACAACTTTCGCGATGATCATTTTTCCTAAAAATGCATATACAAGGCGTATTTTGGAAATATGCCCAGATTTTGCGCCTTTCAGAAATACGCAGGGGGCTCCAACAATTTAGGAAAGTGTTCAACACGAAAGTACAATTTCAAGAAAAGTGTTCAACACGAAAGTTGTGTCGAGATCTACAGCATCTTAACAGCAGGGTGGTCCAACAATTTGGTTAAAATGTTGTGACCAATATTTGGATCAAGCTAGACTTTACTCTTATGAAGAAAAAAAAAGTGGCCAACAAGTTATACAATGGATGATAATTATACTTTTGGAGTATCATTTTTTCCTTCTAATTAATATGAAATATTCTCTTTTGTTTTTACATTTTTTTTAAGACATTGCATATGTTATTGTTTATAAGTTTCAATCTTTGGAGGTTTGTTTGTTTGGATGAAATTGAAATTGGATGTTGAAATTGAGAATAATTTTAATTTTCTGGGAATTGAAATTATTCTTAATTCATTTATGATGTTCACCTAATTAATAAATAAAATTTAAAAATATTGTGCAATTGATTAGTTTTAATGTTCATTTGTTAGATAAAATTCAATTTAAGAATTATATTTTATCATTGATGATGAAAATAAAACATCCTTTTAAATATATTATGAAAAACATAACATTTACTCACATGTATTTTGAAGAATCACCTAACATTCTCTCACATATTGACATTATTTATAGGATAATTCATTTAATAAGAACCTAACATATTTGACCGGAAAAAAATACAAATCCGGTCGAAAATGTGTGTAGATTTAAAACGTGCCCCCCCCCCCCCCCCCCCAACTTTGTTGAGGTACTTTTTGTCGTGGAGACGGAGCCCCGTGCTTGTCAATATGTGAGAGAATCAGGTCGATGAATGCAGTACTCTACTCGACGATTCCTGAGTTCAGAAGATTTGTGTCGACACCAAGATCAATCAGTCGACACAAACTTATGTCGACACAGAATATCAGTCATACAAAATATTTTGACCAAGTCCAGAACTGTTATTTTGACCAGGTCCAACTTGAGATCCAAATTCGTCGGACAAAGAACAGTTCTGGACTTGGTCAAAATATTCTGTATGACTGATATTCTGTGTCGACATAAGTTGGTGTCGACACAAATCTTCTGAACTCAGGAATCGTCGAGTAGAGTACTGCATTCATCGACCTGAGAAGTTTTGATCTTGGTGTATGACAGAAATTGTCTTTCGTGAAACATTCAAAATTGTCAAATACAGCATTATTATGTTTAATGCAATTCTTATTTAATTACACTTTATTATCAAATTTAATTAAATGATGAAAATCCATAATCATTTTTAAAAAAAAAATAGTTGAGCTCCTATGGCTATAACTACTAGAATATGATATTATTAGGCATGTCAACTTATTTAAGTTGATTAGAAAAGCAACCATGGGAACAAATTATTTTAATTTAAGAAAGCAACGTTGAAAAATTAATAATGAAGAATTTTTTTAACAAAAAAATAAAAAAAATGATGTATAATTATTTTTCACATTAATTAATAATGTGTTTATTTTAAACTGCATTAATTAATTGATATGAGCAAAGCTTCGTACCTGCTGCAATCTGAGTACTGTTACAATCAAAATACAGTCATGATTGGCCGTAAGAACGAAGCTCAGCGTCTCGATCTCGCTCCTGTATACAATGATTATATTATATGAAACAAAACTCATAAAATTTTTAATATCTTCTTCAATGTACATATTATGTGATATTTTATCATGTCTATTTAGTTTAAAAATAAATATATTATAAAACTATTATTTAACTTGAGAAAATAATAATAATAACAACAGGAAGATTTTGAGACTTGCACTGGAGATTTACTCGGGTGAATGAAAGGTTCAATGACCAATGGTGATAATTTTTTTTTTAATAAATACAGAACATTATAAGTATTTAAATATATATATATATCAATATCATTTATGTTAAAATGTTTGACCCTTACAAATTTATCTAAAAGAATTAGATTAATCAACCTGCGAGTTAATCTGCACCGTGAAATAGATACTTTTCATTTGAACTCAAATGAAAAGAACCCTAATACGATATTAACTATAATCTTTGAGTTGAATGCTCCAACTAAATTTAATTTATTTTAAATGCAGTCACAAACACAAGATGTTACAGAGGTTCACCCAAAACCGGGCTACGTCCTCTCTCCCCTTCTTCTTCCTTCTTGTATTCACCAAAAAAGAAACAGATTACAAAGGTTGCAAGGATCAAATCCGATCCTACCTCTTCTCCTCTCTTCTGGACAAGAAAACCATAGAAGAATACCTTCTGGATCGATCTCAACGAGATACCTCGTATCGCCTCCAAAAGAATACGCCGCCGCAGACTGCAATGAATCCGTATCCCTAAATCGGGAAAAACAACGTATATAAACGTCTGCCGGCAACCACGATCGTCGACCAAGCAAGACCGGTCGACGATCGCCGATCGTCGACCCAAAAGGCCGGTCGACGATCGCGACCCCGATCGTCGACCAAGCAAGACCGGTCGACGATCGCCGATCGTCGACCCAAAAGGCCGGTCTTCAATAGCCGAGTGCAAACCATGGCGTACATCAAGCTTCCCACTGCACTAGCATATGGAACTTTAGCCATGTCTTCAATATCTTCATGTGTCTTGGGACACATCTCCGCAGATAGCTTTTCCCCAACGGGCATAGGGGCACCAACAGGCTTGCAATCAGCCATGTTGAATTTCTTCAACACCTCTTCGATGTACCTTTGCTGCCCCAACCAAAGCTTCTTCTTGCTTCTTTCCCTGGTAATCTGCATCCCCAAGATCACACTTGCTGGCCCCAAATCCTTCATCTCGAACTTGGCAGAGAGCAGCTTCTTCAACTGTTGGATCATCTTGACACTATTCCCTACGAGCAGCATGTCATCTACGTAGAGTGTCAGAAAAGTGAAGTGCTCTCCCTTCCTTTGGAAATACACACAGTGGTCAGAATTCGACCTTTCTAAACCCAACTCCAGCATGTAGGTGTCGAACTTCTGATACCACATCCTCGGAGATTGCTTAAGTCCATAAAGGGACTTCTTCAACCTGCACACCTGATCCTCCTTGCCCTTGGCCTCGAATCCTTCAGGTTGCCGCATGTAAATCTCCTCCTCCAAATCCCCGTGAAGAAACGCCGTCTTCACGTCCATTTGTTCAATCTCCAGATCATGCACAGCCGCAATGGAGAGAACCATCCTGATAGAAGTGAGCTTGGCCACCGGCGAGAAAATCT
The DNA here is from genome assembly GCA_039583875.1 of Platanthera guangdongensis. Taxonomy (NCBI): domain Eukaryota; kingdom Viridiplantae; phylum Streptophyta; class Magnoliopsida; order Asparagales; family Orchidaceae; genus Platanthera; species Platanthera guangdongensis. The sequence continues at coordinate 156,643,318 of CM077160.1, read as the reverse complement.
CGTCGTAGTCCACACCTTCAACCTGTGAGAATCCCTTGGCAACCAACCTTGCCTTATATTTCTCCACAGTGCCATCAGCCTTCACCTTCTGCTTGAAGACCCATTTGCTTCCAATGGCCTTCCTTCCTTTCGGAAGCTTGCACAGACCCCAAGTCTGATTCTTCCGCAAGGAAACCATCTCATCCTCCATAGCAAGCTCCCACTGATTTGCATCAGCCCTCGACCTCGCATCCCTGGCTGAAATGGGATCTTCTCCAAGCATGTTCAAGCAATATTGTGCTCCAACAGCACTAAGGGAAAACCGGAGTGGTGCCCTCCTCTCCCTCGTTGAGCGCCTCAGAAGTGGAGCATCAGCAACCTCCTCTTCTGACTCATCATCAAAGCCCACCTCTTCCAAGTCATCAGATTCAGAATCTGAATCCGAACCTTCTGTAGTAGTAATCTGAGCATCCTCCAAAGAGGCTTCCATGTTCCCTTCCACTACCACCTTCTCTGCATCCTTCTCTTCTTCCAATCGTGTAGTGACTTGAGGACGGACTTCATGAAAGACCACATCCTTGCTATACGTCACCGTCTTCGTCACCGGGTTCCAAAGCTTGTATCCCTTGATGCCATCTTTGTAGCCCACAAAGATGCACCGCTCGGACTTCATATCCAGCTTCCCCCTTTTCTCCTTTGGAATGTGAACGTATGCATCACATCCAAAAACACGAGCATAAGCCAATTTTGGCTTTTCCTTAAATATGGCCTCAAAGGGGGTACACCCCTTCACTGCAGATGTAGGGGACCTGTTCTTCAAATGATTAGCGGTAGCTACCGCTTCAGCCCAGAACTCCTTCCCCAAACCGGCCCAACTGCGCATGCACATCTCTTTCTCAATCAAGGTCCGATTGAGCCTTTCCGCCACTCCATTCTGCTCTGGAGTATACGGCGTGGTCTTCTGACGTGCAATCCCCTGCTCAGTACAGTACTGCTCGAAGGCATCCGAGCAATACTCCCCTCCGTTATCAGAACGGAGGACTTTCACCTTTCTCTCCAACTGGTTCTCCACCAGGTTCTTAAACTCCTTGAACCTGTCTAGAACTTCTGCCTTGGACCTGAGAAAATAAAGCCAGAAATAGCGAGAATAATCATCAACGAAAGATACATAATACCTAGCTCCACCAAGTGATGGAACTGGAGTAGGTCCGAATACATCGCTATGAATAAGATCCAGTAAACTGGTGGCCCTCGTCCCTGCTCCCTGAAAGTTAACCCGGTTCTGCTTGCCAAGTAGGCAATGCTCGCAGAACCCAAAGCTCGAGGTGCACATGGGCACACCCACCACCATCTGGCTCGATGTCATAGTCGACAGTCCCTTCTCACTTATGTGTCCAAGCCGTTGGTGCCACAGCCTGGACTGCTCCTCCTGGTCCTCCTCTTTGCCTTCAGAAATAAAGGCCCCACTAGGCACCACTGTATCAGCAAGAAGTTTGTACAGTGTTCCATGCCTAATGCCTTTGGCAATCACCATCGCTCCTCGGGTCATCCTGCACGAGTGCATGTCACACCTGAAGATCACACCCGCATCCGCCATAGATCCCACCGAGATCAGATTCCTGCACATTCCAGGAATGTGCATCACCCCCGGAAGGGTCTTCATGGTGCCGTCGGCCATCTTCAGCCTCACCTTGCCACGCCCAATGATCTGAACAACAGTATCATCTCCAAGCATGACATCACCACCCTCAAACCTCTCATATTCACAGAACCAGTGTCTATGAGGAGTCAGGTGGTAAGAGGCTCCTGTATCAACATACCACACATCAGCATCCTGATGGGCAACACAAGCAGCCGCAATGTACATGTCACCGCCATCGGTCTCCTTCTTAGCACCCGAAGTTGACCCTGCCTCCTTCTTCTGAATAGCCTTGTTTGGACATTGAGACTTCACATGCCCAACCTCATTGCACTTCCAGCAACGTACAGGCTTCTTCTCTTTCTCTCTTTCTCTGCTCTTGGATCTACCCCGAGACTTGTCTCTAGATCCACCTTGCTTATTATCCCTCCATTGAGGGCGAGATCTGGATACACTCAATGCACCTTTGCTTGTCTTCTCGGAACCTGCTCTCCTGGTTTCCTCCGAGAGAAGTGTTGCACACACTGACTCACAGGTTAGAGCCCTATCTCCATTGCCCCAATGGCAACAATAACATTGTCCCAAGAGTCTGGCAATGAACAGAGCAAGGTAATGGCCCTATCTTCATCAGAGATTTTTTCACCAATAGAGATCAACTGACCCACAACTGTGTTGAAATTGGTCAGGTGTTCTGAGAAAGAACCGCCATCATGCATCTTCAAGTTGTACCACTTCTTCCGCAACAGCAACTTGTTCACCAGAGATTTGCTCTGGTACAGAGTCTCCAACTTCCGCCATAAACCTTGGCCCGAAGTTTCCTCCATGACGTTTGTTAAAACAGAGTCTGTAAGAAACAGCCGGATCAGACCTTTGGCTTTCCGATCGGCTTTTGTCCAGGCTGCAACAACCTCCTCCGTAGATTTCTCTTTCGGTGGAGCATCCGCTATTGCTCCCCACAAATCTCGATCCACCAACAGATCTTCCATCTTCATCTTCCACAGATCAAATCGACTGCCATCAAACTTCTCTATCTCGATCCGCACTCCTCCTGAACTCATTTCCAAGAATCGAGAGAACCTCCCTCTGATACCAAATGTAGGAAATCCGGGGTGCCGAGAAGCAGAAATCCGAATATCGAATAACAAACACAGAACAAAAAACAGAGCAGTCACAAACACAAGATGTTACAGAGGTTCACCCAAAACCGGGCTACGTCCTCTCTCCCCTTCTTCTTCCTTCTTGTATTCACCAAAAAAAACAGATTACAAAGGTTGCAAGGATCAAATCCGATCCTACCTCTTCTCCTCTCTTCTGGACAAGAAAACCAAAGAAGAATACCTTCTGGAGCGATCTCAACGAGATACCTCGTATCGCCTCCAAAAGAATACGCCGCCGCAGACTGCAATGAATCCGTATCCCTAAATCGGGAAAAACAACGTATATAAACGTCTGCCGGCAACCACGATCGTCGACCAAGCAAGACCGGTCGACGATCGCCGATCGTCGACCCAAAAGGCCGGTCGACGATCGCGACCCCGATCGTCGACCCAGCAAGACCGGTCGACGATCGTCGATCGTCGAACCATAAAGCCGGTCGACGATCGTCGATCGTCGAACCATAAAGCCGGTCGACGATCGTCGATCGTCGAACCATAAAGCCGGTCGACGATCGCCGCCCCCGGACCCCCGCTGTCGTGGGTCCCAGAGATGTCGAGGGGGGATCACACTTCGATTCCTCTAAGCTCACGTGGGCGAACCCGGTGTGAGAAACAAGAGGACCGGAAGTGTTCCACAACCCCAACACCCTCGAGGAAGTACATGGTGGATTTGGATTCATCTCGTCGAGCAATGAATTTTAACTATTTGCACGTTAAAAATGATGTCAAATATGAGAGAAGTAACTCTAACAAGATGAAGACGTTCAAATTGCTCGTTAACTACAGGAAGACGATTATTAAACATGTTGGTTTGATGAGACCGCAAAATATCGAAGTGCAAAGATTATTAAGAATAATGAAAATGAGACAAAATAAGGATCTGTTTGTCACGGCGGTGATGGACATGAACGCGGTAGTTATGAACTTTCGTTTCTGAATGCCCGCCTCACCTAAAGAACCTCATTCATTTTTATGTTCAAAAATATTGTTTTTCATGGTGTCAGTCTTAAATATTGTCAATAGATTTAGGCTCCGTTTGGCGGGACTTATTTTCACCGGTCAAGCGGTTACGACCGCATGAATCAGAACTTAATTAAGGTCCGGTTCATGCGGTCGTAACCGCTTGACCGGTGAAAATAAGTCCTCCCAAACGGAGCCTTAATAATATAATTTTCATCTTAATAACTACATTTTGATACAATTTAAAATTTTAACAGTATTTGAGACGGTAATGATAGAGAAAGGAAAGGAATTTTAAGATGCAGTAGATAAGAACTTAAATTTGTGTTCTACCTAAATTCAATGCATTTATTTTTCTTGATTTTTATATAATATGATTTATTTATTTATATTATACATACAAACATTTTCGGAAAGGCTCGAAACTCTAGGTTGGCCTTAGGCCACCTTCCCACAGGGTTCGTCCATGTTTGATGCTCCGGGCGGCCTTTGGCCGCCTAGAAACGAGCTTCGCCCGCTTCCAAGAAATCCACCAGCTCGGCGACGCAGCCGTCACTCGAGTCCCTCCAGAGTGCATATGTAAAATCAAACAACAATATCATAGTGCTCCAGGGGCTGCGAGTGGCTCAGTGGCAGATGCAGTTCCAAGCTGGTGTATTGTGTGGAAACACGCGAAGACCGCTTCTATGTGGCCGAATGCCACCCAGAGCATCAAGCACGTGCGAAGCCCGCGCATGCCGGCCGAGAGCATCGAGCAAGGGAGTAGCCTATGCGGAGATGCTCGTATTTTTGGAGAATTTTATATATTTTATAAATTAATAAAGTAATGTTACTAATTAGATAATTATTACTCAAAAGTGAAATTTGTTTCATAAAAAAACGGTTGTAAGATAACGTAAATAATATTGCAAAAATTATTTCATTAAAAAAGTAGCTATTTAGGGGCTTATTTGGTGTGGTGGTGGCAGTCCTGAGCATTGTGGTCGTGAATTGCGGTCTGTAAATGGAGTGGTCGCGATCTATGCTTTATGAGCGAATGTTCCTTTGCAAGAATTTTGATTTTTGCGAGCATGAACATAAAAGTTGTTTTAAGCGTTTAATAATAATAGACAAATAATATCTTCTCCTATCAAATTTGAAGACTTTTTCTAATAAATAAATTTGAAAAATATCAAAAATAAAAATTAGATACTGATTTTCTTAATTGAGTAAAATATGAGGACTTGTTTCATAATAAGTGGGAAATATAACACAGGCGGCCACACGCCCAAATTTGGTCTTTTCCTGCACTTGAATCTATAAAAATACATTGGATTTTTTTAATGTTTGCTAGTAGCCATAGGCTTAGTTTCGCGGGGCAGAGCCCCACTGCCCTGAAGCCGCAGGGCTGTGAGATCCGCACGACCGGAATGTATCCACCGCACCAAACAACGGCATAGCCGCCTGAGGAGAGGAATGGGGGCTTGGGTTGAGACGAAGACCTTAAAAATTGAATTTTTTTTATGTTTGCTAGTAGCCAAACCCTATTTGCTAATATGATCATATATAGCTACTCACATAGGTACGTACTACTCAATTAAGCCACATTTTAGCATCCAAATACCGGCTCATTATACATGTATACTGTTAGACCTACATTGTTCAGTCAGGGCATTTAACAGCACTCCCATAGGCCTCTCCAATGGCACTAATGTGTGTACATGTATAATTATACAGACTCTCATCTAACTTTGCATAATTATAGAGACCTCTCTCTCATCTCTCTTTCAAAAATACAAAAATCCCAGCACTAAGTTTACATTGTTAACATAGATTTAAGCAAACGAAACTCCTAAGTTAAGGAGTTTTTGATATCTTTTTAAAGAGAAATGAAATGTCAGTGAATTATGCGAAGTTAGAGGAAAGATCTCACTAATTTATATATACGTAGATAGATAAATACATATAAAAAGGGTAGCTCAATGCACATCATCACCATGCACTAAGGGTCTGGAGAAGGGTCACACTACGAGAATGAAATGCAGACAAACCTTACCCTACATTTATGCTCGAACCAGTGACCTCAAGGTCACATGACAATACCTTAACCGATTGATAAATACATATAAAGAAACAAAAACAAAAAGACAAAGCAATTGCTTAAATGTAACCAGCCAGGCTACAGTAAATACAACCAGCCAGGCTACAGTAACACAATAAGAAATGCACCACTGAGAATCAACTAATCCACTATATTACATTCAGAGCCTCTGAGAAAAGCTTTAACATTTACATTTAAGCTCCTAATCTAAGACATAATGTAAATGTATATTTTGCTGCCTCAATGTGTGGATTGAGTTAGGTTGCATTGTCGCGCATTGTACAGCTATTTTTACATTTCATTTTCTCACAGATGCCAACTCTCGTCACACATTGCTGGCTGACTGCAAATGTTTCCCGAAGCTGGATGCGGATCTTCGCCTTCGTTTTCGCTCCGGGGTATGACGGATCAGAGCGCCCTTCTTGAGCTTCGTAGAAACCTTGTCGTTCACATAAGATATTGCCTTCAATGGGGATGCGGCTTCGCTACCTTTCCGCAATGGGGACGGCTGTCTCTTCTTGGCCGATGGAATATTAACTTGCACCTTCTGCTTTACGCTGTGGAGAAGTCGGCGGACACGGAAGGGATTTTTCGCAGTGTGACATACCAGTTCAGAGCTCGAGTGAGGTCTTTGCAGATCAACATTTCCATTGTTCACCTGAAAGGGAGAAGTTTCCGGTCCATCTAATGAAATTTGTATGGATTTACATCTTTTTTTTACTATTAGTTACTCAAACTTCCCCTGAGTTAGCATAACTATATGTTGCCCACTTCTATCTTTTGAAATTACAAAAACTTCCCCAGAAAGATTGCATTTCATAACAAAAAAAAAATTAAGGAGTATTTTGTGCATGCATGTTACAAAATATAAACTTACAAGGTAGATTTGTGTAACTTCAAAAGATAAGAGGGTACAACTTATAATTTTGCAAACTTACAAGAGAGGTCGTGAAAAATAACCTTTTTTTAATGAAAAAACGATATTTTGCAATGTATGTTATTCGTGTTTTGCTTATTACAGTTTGAATGGGAAGGGGAGAAAATCACCAGCTGGAGGAGAGCGGAAAATGTCCTTGAAACCTCATACTTGGGCTGGCCCACAACTACGTCGGTAAAATTCATGCCGCCACCATCATCGGCTCCTAGGGACAATTTATCGAGGATTCTTTCGCCATATATGTGAATATCGAAAGCTGGATGCTTATCCTGGGGCAAAAATGTGTGAAGGTATTAGCTTTAATATAAGCTTTAGTGGTCACTTTACAGGAAATAAGCCAAACTCACTTGCTCATCCATAGCTTCCTCAATTCTCTGCTTCCATGTCGAAACCCGTGCTGCTAGCTCGGTCTGCTTCTCGGATTCAGCTATCATGGCAAGAAGACCATCCTGTTTAAAAACTTTAAACTCGATCATTGATGCAGAAAGTAAGTTCAGCATTGCTAAAAAGAAATCAGAGACCAGTGGAAATATACAACATGAGTTTAAACGGTTACTTAATTAAAAAAACGGAGATGAGGTGTCAGCAAAACAGCATATCAATTAAAAAACTTAATTATTATTTATAAATTAATTATTACTAATTAATTATAAGATATTATATTCCACCATAAATTTATGGTGACGCCTTCCAAATGCAGAGGCGGATCTATGTTATACAAAAGGGAACCCGAATACAAATTGAAGATCTTTGAGCATAAGAGAACCCGCATAGGTTACTGTTACCTAGGGGCAATGGGCCTCCAAAAACTCACTAGTCATTTCTTGGCTTATTAACTTAATGCGGGAGTCGATAGCATGCAGGCTGCAGCTACTTGTTCCTGGACACAACCGCCGACATTTGAAAGTGGATGGGGAGTTTTACTATAGTGATCACAAATAAGATGATCTTTGTCTGTAGTCCTTGGCTTGAAATCCCGTGAAGAGTGTTCTTGACGCGGGACGAATCTATAGGCGGCGCATTAATGACGATCTAACCCTACATGTTATGCAAAGTCCAACGGATTAATCACAAATTAGATAATAAATATTAACATCCCACACAAAAAAATTCGCAGCAAGGCGCAATAATTAATTAGGGAGAAACAAGCTTAGACTTTCCTTCGCATGGAGGGTCAAAACAAGAGCACGCGGTGAATAAACCCTTCCTGTAGTTAGAGATTTTCAAGGAGCATATATCTTAATAAACCATAATCCCAAACAAGCATCACTAACCATACCATAACAATGTTTTACAACTGAATACCAATAAAAAAACAGAATACAAATAATAGGGCTGTTGTAATAATAGTAGATCTGAATGTTGGAGGGTTAAAGGGGGGGGGGGGGGGGGGGGGGGTCTCCGGTGGTGAGGGGGAGGAGATCGGGTAAGGGGGAGGAGGTCGGTGGAGGAGTGGGAGGGTTGGTTAGGGGAAGTGGCTGGACTGATTTTTGGGGGAAAACAACTAGTTGGCTGTTTAGAGGTGGCTGGAAGTTCCTGTTGTGTGTGTGTGTGTGTGTGGGGGGGGGGGGGGGGGGGGGGGGGTGGCCAGCTGTGTTGAGGTTAGGAGGTGGCAGCCTTCCAGTGGAGTGGCTGGGAGGTGAAAGGCTGGAGGGATTCTGGAGGTGGTTGCTGCTGTCCTGGGGTTACCAGGGGCTGCTGCCTGATTTGGAAAGTTCGGAAGGAGGTGGGGATGTGGAAAGGACCTGGGAGGAGATGGGAGGCCGGCTATGGATTGGATGGGGGAAAAAGGCTGCCTGCAGGGTTTCGGTAGCAAAGGGGGCGGCGGCCTGATGTGGTGGAGCCTGGGAAAAGGGGAAAATGGATGAGGGCTGCTGCTTGCAGAGGCTGGACAGCAAAAATAGAATGGTAGAGGGTGGGGAAGGAGGAAAAATACAAAGATCCAAAAACCTTACCCAAGGAATCGTCACCAAGGGATTCCACGGAGTCAGCACCGTGGAACAGATCATCGGAATGAAGAAATTTCTTCTCCTAACATTCAACAATGACTATAACGGCAGCTCTAAATATCATATATAATAATCTGAAATTAAGGCACTCAGAATCAACGACTATGATTGGCTGTTGGTGTCGGGGCCAAAACTACATGAAATAAAACCCAAAAAATACAAAGCTGTATATGAAATTGATTCGCAATGCGAATCCAGACGCATCCACAGAGTCGGATCGTCGATCCGGGCACGCCATATATATGGTAAGTCGCCACCCTGCATCAGTTCTCTTCAGTTCGACTACGTGATGAGAACAAAGCCTTCATGTGCATGTTCAGGTAGACATGGCCGTCTACAATCATATTCCTGTTGACAAGACTATAAACCTCGGGCAAGCAAGGAACAAGTATGCAACGCCGAATTTCACAATCGAAGTTCTCATCACTCCTCCCTCGTTCTCAATGACGTTTTCAGAACTCTCAAGTCTTACGCTTGAAAAGAGTGGGCACCAATCAGTATCAAGGTGAGTTTTCCTCTAACTCCTCTTGTCTAAAAGCTTTAGATAAGTTAAGAATTTGTAAAGAATGAAATCCAATGATTTTAAGCCTTGATTGCGAATTAATTTTATTTTAGTTTAGTTTTAACTTTTGATGAAACTTGAATCTTGGCGAGACACTTTAAAAAAGAAGGGTTTTAGGTTGAGTAGAGAAAAGACAGTATATGGAGCTTAAATTTAGCAGTGCAAGAAGGACGGATGACTTCGTTATTAAGTTTGGTGATCAAGATATTTTCTTATGTGATCGTAAAGTACCATTGAAGCTCTATGGTTCTGAGTGTTGGGCAATGAATTGTGTACATTAGCAAAAAATGGGAGTTGTGGAGATGAGAACGCTTAGGTGGATGTGTGGACACACGAGACTTGATAAAATTAGGAATGAATGTATCGGGGATAAGACAGGGGTGGCATCAATTGCAAAGAAGAAGCGAGAAGCTCGACTAAGATGGTTTAGACACGTATAAAGGAGACCATTCGAGGCACCCGTTAGGCGTTGTGAGAGTTTAGTCACTAGGCATGTTAAATGAGAGAGAGGTAGACAAATAAAGACTTGGAATGAAACTATAAAAAAATACATGATGTACTTACCCATTAGTAAGATTATGAATAAACATAGGCACAACGACGACAAAGTATACATATAGCCAACCCCAATATAGTGGGATAAAGGCTTGAGTGTTATTGTTAACTTCTGATGAAATAAAGCTATCTTTTGTCAAATGGCACATGGTTTTGGAGTCCAAATATGTAGAGTAACATGAAATAACCTGCTTGCAAGATATTCAGTGTACAACCCCGTAGTCGGGCGAGTGGGACCCTCCCCAAATATCAGCCTAGGGGCGTGGTATGCGCGACGTTTTGGTGTCGTCCCGTTCGAGGACGTGCGGGTGCCCGTGCGTGCGTACGGAGGTTTCGTGCGTGTAGGCTTTTTGCAAATATTCGATTTATATTATAATATATTAATATATATTAATATTATATTAATATATATTATATTTATAATATAATAATATATATTATATTTATAGTATAATATATAGGATATATGAGGGGGGGGGGGGGGGGGGGGGGGGGGGCGGCTCGGGTATAAGGAGGAAAAAAGGAATTAAGAAAGGGAAAAAGAAAGAGAATAAGGGAGGAAAGGGGGTACAACAGGAAAGAGGAAGAAGAAGGCATCGGGGGGATATTTCTTCCCCGCTAGGGCACGGCCGCCATTCGCCCCTCTCTCCCGTCGCCGGCAAAGCCGAGCCCCATCGTCCTCTCCTTCTCTCCCGTCGCCGGCAAAGCCGAGCCCCATCGCCCTCTCCCTCTCTCCCGTCGCCGGCAAAGCCGAGCCCCACCGCCCCTCTTCCTCTCTCCCGTCGCCGGCGAAGCACAGCCACAACCTCGGCCGCCTCTCTCTCTCGGCCTGGAGCAGCGGCCCGAGCGTTCTCCCTCTCTCTCTCTCTCTCTCTCCGGCCGCCTGGAGCAGCAATCCAAGCGCCGCCCGCCTCCCGATTTGTCTCCGGCCGCCGCCTCAGCAAGGAGCAGGCCGCCCGACCCCCTCCCTTTCTCCCGTCCTGAAGCAGCACGGCTGCAACCCCTCTCCCTCTCTCCCGGCCGCCTGGAGCAACCCGGCCCCCCTCCCTTTCTCTCGGCCTGGAGCAGGGCTCGGCTTGGAGTGGGGTTCGACCTGGGGCTAAGCCCTAATTTTTCACCACCGGCAACAAGCTCGGCCTGGAGCAAGGCTCGGCCTGGAGTGGAGATCGACCACCGACGCGGCCGCACGCAGCAGAATCGACCAGGAGCTCCTCTCCCGCCCCCGCCGCCAAGCACGCGACAAGTGTAACAATGTTTCAACTTGGGCAGGTGAAGCCTTCAGTTTACATATTTGCATGGAAGCCCCTCTCCACCAACGGGTGGGGGGAATGGAGCTTTCCGACGGGTTGACGTGTACGTCCCCGCAGTTAATTGCATTAGTACCCGGAAGCGTGAGTACGAGTTTAGGCATGCTGTGTGAAGCCCATCCGGACGTGTGAGCCGGATTGGTGATGTTCTGGGGTTCCCGGAGAAGGCTCCGAGGAAGTAGTTTATTGGCCGTTTGCAGGGAATGCGCGCCACAAGCCCCAAAAAAGGGGGTGTGCGCAATATGTTTGGCCCACTTATGTTAGCCGACCGATGCCTAGTTGGTCGCCGCTCGCCGAGACGTTGACGTACAGGTGTTGCAGTACCAGGCGGGGAGTAGCGGGCTTAAGCCCCAGCTCGTGCCGGCCCTCGAAGGCCTTTTTTGTTTATATTGCCGGCCTGCGTGCTGAGTATGGAATTTATATTCCTGTAATATTTTTTCATACCTGTGATGCTCTGTGGATATGTAGTTTACTCCTGTCTTGGGCGAGCGGCGTGTTCGTGAACCACTCCCCCCGTGTGGGCCCCAAGGAATAGATGCCGGGAAGCCCCTGATGGCCTGTTGTCATCCTTTCAGAATAGCGAAGTTCCGCTGTTAGCGGTCCAATTGGGGCTGCGTAGAGTAGGGTTGCTGGGCGGTTTTGCGCCAATAGTAAGGCGGGCGGGGAACATTTTACATAGACCCGAGGTGGCACCTCTAGTTTGGGAGTGGACCTTGAGATCCTCCTTATATGTTCCGGTCGGCCAAGAGAGCCCTCCGAAGGTGCCTTAGCTCAGCCCTTGGCTTGGGAGGGGAAGAGTTTGTTAGTCTTTCGGGTATGCGGCGGGTCCTCCACGCTGAGACCTTGGGTCTGTCCCTTGTGTTCCTAGTCTTGTGTCTAGATCGTTCGCTTGAGGGTAGTAGGTGCGCGGTCAGCCCTTCCCCAAGGGTCGAACTCCACAGGAGACCGGATTCCGGTTTCAACATTCAGGTATGTCAATGTTTGAAGGTTTTGAATCATGACTATATAATATATTAACCTTAATTCCCTAGTATGGACGATGTTCCTTGCGAGTAAAATTTCCTGAAATTATGGAAGCCATATATGTGAAGTTATAATTATGACTTTTGCTACCATGCATGATATTTCACGAGTAATATTTTGGAATGGACTTCTCTTATTACCAATAGAAGAACTACATGCGTTGATGATAACTTTTAGATGATCTTGTGGACCTTTGATATTCTTGTAATTTGAAGGATTCTCATGATGATCCTAACACCCTTTCCTAGCATGACTTTCTATGATTTTGATGATGATCAATTAAGTTGATGCGATGAAGTGTATTGATATGTAACCATCATAATTTTAAAATGCCAAATATCACGTGTATATGTAACTTGTACTTATAATTCAATACATAAATACTTAGACTATGATATATGATGATCTTTACCTTGGTATGTCATATTAAAGAATTGTTATCAAAATTCATCTCTAATTTATGTGAAACTTATGAATTTAAAATACCAAACAGTAACCTATTTGATTAATATAGAATTATAAAAGTTTATAATATCTGAATTTTACAATGTTATTAATGTAGGGGTAGGCTGACAATAATTCAACAAGTTGGATGCAGTCTAAATGCAGTGCTAATGAAATGATGGTGAGGACAGTCTGGATTAAGATCTAATCAGTTGTAATAAAATGTACCAAAACTTTAAGACAAATTGCACATTCGAAAAACAAGCTAGATCAGCCAAAGCTCGGTTCACGAACTACCACCGAAATGAGGCACGAATATCAATCAAGCACGCACCGACTGAATTCCGCAAATCAGAATACGAATAAGAATATCAAATCGCATATGAAAATTTCAAATCCCACAACAATAGTTCAATTCCAAACATTTAACATGAGAGAAATAAATAACATCCATACCTAGACTTGCGTATGCACGTGGAGGTGTGATTAGGGAAGGCAAACTGGTTGTGGCATGTCGATGGGTGGCTCCACAAGTGGGCTGGTGTGGCTGGAAGGGGATGATTTGTGGATCACGGCGATGGGGAGGGCTATAGGAAGAGAGACGGAAGGCAAGTGGGCTGCAGGAGGGTCGACTAAAGTCGGGGAGGAGGTGGGGGCGGTGGTAGGGTTGGAGGGGGGTTGTCGGAGTTGGAAAATAGTGGATCAGGGTAGTGGGAGGGCAGGAGGGGTCTTGTCGAGGCAGGGGCAGCCGCTGGGAGACAGCGGCAACGATGGAAAGGGCCGATCGGGCGGGGCGATGGAACTGGGATGCGGCAATAATAATGGAGGAGGCTATCCGAACAGGGTAGGGGTGCTGGGAGGCGGCGGCAATGATGGAGAAGGGGTGTCGGCGCTGGGGAAGAAGGGGTAAGTCGCGAAAGTGTCGTACGGACGAGAGAACCGCTCGGAGTCCACCGAGAAGACCGGCGGGTCGCAGAAAATGCAACCTTTGATGCTTTAATCAGCTGCTTGTGCATGTATTTATAGGAGGTGGAAAATAAAGAGCTAGGGCACCCTGATTGAACGGCTAATAATGTTTGGGCCGATCGACTGCCAAATACAACATAAAATACAAAAAACAATATATAGAAAAGACTCGGAACGACCATCCGGGCGCATCCGCAGACTCGGATTGCTGAAATGGGTCAACAATCACCGCCTCCTGCGGGAATAAACATGTGTGTTTCGTCAATCTCCATTAACTCCCCCCGACATGAAAGCACTCATCTTCGGTGAGTGGAGACGGTCATACTCTCGACATAAGTCTGGGGCGAGTCTCTCGAGCTCCTCAGCAGAAATTCAAGCGTCGTCAGAAACCGGACAGGCGAGTCAATGAACCAAGTAAAGCAGAACAGCTCGACCGCCTATCGTGGTGAAGTCGTGACCAATGATTTGTAGAGCATCTCCGGTAAGCACAGGCAACCAGAGAAGCAATGTATCTCCATCTGAAAGTCGTGCAGGTGGAACCGCCGGTAGGGTGGTATGGTCCTCCCAGTGGTGCACAACCGTCTGCAACTGCGCTGCGTCGTTATTGTTATTATGATCGCACATGTTTCTTATTTTTGGAGCGCACATTTTCATGCTTTTTTGGGTTGTTTTGTAGCATAAAGTTGTATTGCGCGTGTTATGAGCGCTTGAGTATTATTTATCATGCATGTTGTTCGCGCAATTTTGGTTTGGCTCGTTGGTGTGACCGGTCAACGTGACTTTAAATGCAAAGGTCTGGTATTTTAGGAGTCAGGTTAATTAGGGCAAGCAAATATAATTAGCTATTTTATTTTTTTAGCGTCCCTTATGTCGATGGCCCTCCCCTCTTTGAAATTCCCATTTACTTGGCCAAAACCAACCCTAAATTCCTATGTTATTACTTATTATTGTGGCTGGCAATATCTTTAAAAAATCCAAACACTGATCCCTCCTATACCCCCCCCCCCCCGATCCTCTCCTCCCTCCTAAAGAATCCGGCTGGAATTGAATTGAACGACCTATTTTTGGTTTGTTCTGTTCTTCTCCCAGCGCCGCCCTTGAAGCCGGCGAGATTCCTGACAGTTCTTGCTCGACGGAAGATCGACACCACCATTCCCTTCCTCGCCAGCTACGTCGACGACGCCGGAGTCCCAGTTGGATGTTGGCAACAGCACCTGCTACTTCCGTCGACAACCCCGACGGGATTACAAGTCGTCCTCCTCGTCTGGTTGCGCCATCCCTTAGAAGCTTCATGGGAGCCCCGCCGGCCGCCGTCGAGCACTATTGAACCTCTCTTGGGCTCCGGCGACCCCTTCTGCACTGACCGTCGGCTGCTCCAGCCAGCTTCCAGTGTTTGCCCCCTTCCCGACACCCTCTCTTTGCTCCAACACCATCAGCCACCTTCCAGAGATCCACTCTGGCAACACCTCCGACCACCTGTAGCTAGGGTCTCCACCTCACCCTCTTGGCATCCCCTCTGGTGCGCAGACGTGGTCTACATCCTGATTCCTCCACAGTCCGGGAGTTTCGCCAGTCCGCCTCTCCCCCTTGGGTATACCTATCCATCTCTTGCTCACAAACTTAGATCATCTTAATGCTCGGAGTATTAAAACGAACAAAAAATTAAAAGAGTTTGTCCTAGTTTTCTTAATCTCCTAATTACCATCATTTTCATATCCGTGTTGCAACCGACTTATTTGCTATGCCCGTGGATTCCGAATTTGTGACGTTATCATGCACGTGTGGTAGTCATACATTCGTGAGTGACGCCTTGCCGTTTAGTTCGTTAAAATAGTCCGCGAAGTTGCCTCGTGCCACATTTATTTTAAAAAGATCCCATTTTATTAGCTTTCAAAACTACACCCCCGCCTTGGTCCCCAACAGTTTGGTGTGGCTGCTGGGATATCTCACTCGTATCGTGGGATAGCTGAGCGTCGGTCATTTTCAAACTCTAGGTTTAGATTTTTCATTTTTTTTTAAAATGTGTGATTTAGATGCGCGTATTAAAGCTTTGCGTTAAGACGTTGAGTTCGTCACTACATAACTCAAGCAGAATCTGAGTGGGTTGTGCAGCTCTGTTCGCAACCTAGAGACGACAATGCACAAGTATTATGCTGCTATTGCTTACCTCCCCACTTCATATCACATAGTGGAACCCGAGGTTAGGTGTTTCGATAGCCCTCCACATCTCGTTAATATCACGACGAGTACTTTGGCCCCACCCACTCCCACCGTGACACTCACTTCGGTCGAGGAGATTCTTCCTGAGCCACTGCTCCAGGAAGAAAAGTTTCCTCCTATTTTTGTCCCCCGACTGAAGCTGTGACTCCATCTATCATTGTTATAGCACTCCCTTCGATCGAGGAGTTTCTTCCCGAGCCCCTGCTCCAGGAAGAAGAGTTTTATCCTACTTTTACCACGCTAGCTGAAGTCGTGGAATCACTTGCCCCTAGGACAACACCTATTTCAGCAACTGAGTTTCTTCCCGAGCCCTTGCTCTAGGAAGATGAGTTTTTTCCTCCGCATCCCTTCACCCTGATTGACATGGTGTGTCCACTTGCCCACACTGACTCACATCCCTCAGTCGTCGAGTGGTTTCCAGAGGTCCCGCTCCAGGGAAGACTTACTAGTGATGTGTTACCCACCTCGGATGACACATGATCGCTCTCTCTTCTCCCGGAGGAGTTGGTTGGTGATGAGGCCTCCCTCTTAGGAGACCTAGACTCGTTTGTCATATGTCCCGACTTTTTTAGCACACTATTGCCACAAACCCTTGAGCCCACAGACAATGTGCTCGGTGGCCCCTCTCCTGTGGCCCTCGAGACACCACCTTTCATCGACATCGTATTCGACGAGCACGCATTTAGTCTACATCACTTCTCTTTAGTTGTCGACGAGCGTATTGAGTCACCACCTTATGTGGATTTTATTTTTGGTGAGCACGCCTTCTGTTCACGTCACTTCCCTTTAGTTTTAGGCGAGCATGTTGAGTCACCACATCACTACCATTTGAGCTCTGACACTTCTAGGTTTAGTAGTCTTGATGGAGTCGAGACGATACTTGGGTTTTTTACTCCTCATAAGGGCACCCGTTTCAAGGGCTTTTTATGGAAAAAATTTCACGAAAGACTTGGGATCTTAAAATTGTGTAACACGAGTGACACTTCATTGGGTGAAATCAAATCGATATTCGATACTGGTCTCGTAGATGTTTGTAGGTGTCTATCTCGCAAGCGTATATTGCGTCGTAAGTTACTGATTCCACGAGATATCTCCACTTCTTTCCCCCTTCTCCTCCTGCCTCCCGTTTGCCCCACACACCTCCTCTATCATTTTCTGAAAGCTCTAATAATTACTGTTTATTTAAATATTTGATATGAAATTTTGACTAATTGATTGCGAGCTTTGGGATGAGAGGTTACTTCCAGGTTTTGGATCGTAGTCATGGCATCAGCAGGACAATATGCAGCATCTCTCCGATCGACGCTTGGACTTTCTACTTGCAGGTTACATCGAGTCTCGTCGGGGTCGAGCTCTTTCAACCCCGGGAGAATTGATGCAACCAGCGTCGTGTCGTTATTGATATTATTATCATACATGTTTTCCTACTTTTGTAGCGCACGTTTTCGCGCATTTTTGGGTTGTTTTGCAGCGTAGAGTTATATTGCGCGTGTTATGAGCGCTTGAGTATTATTTTGTATCGCGCATGTTGTTCGCGCAATTTTGGTTTGGCTCGTTGGTGTGACCGACCAACGTGACCCTAAATGCATAGGTCCGATATTTTAAGAGATAGGTTAATTAGGGCAAGCAAATTTAATTAGTAATTTTATTTTTGTATCGTCCCCTATGTTGATTTCCCTCCCCACATTGAAATTCCCCATTACTCAACCAACGCCAACCCTAAATTCCTATGTTATTACTTATTATTGTGGCTTCCAATAGCCTTAGAAATCCACACCCTAATCCCTCCTATAACCCCCTCCCACCCCCCCCATCCCTCCTAAAGAATCCGGCTGGAATTGAACTAAACAACCTATTTTTGGCTTGTTCGGTTCTTCTCCCAACGCCGCCCCTGAAGCCCGCGAGATTCCCGACAGTTCCTGCTCGACGGAAGCCCGACACAGCCATTCCCTTCCTCGCCCGCTACGTCGCCAACGCCGGAGTCCCTATGGGATGCCGGCGACAACTCCTGCTACTTTTTTCGACAACCCCGACGGGATTACAAGTCGTCATCCCCGTCCGGGTGCGCCAACCCTTCGAAGCTTCCCAGGAGCCCCGTCGGCAATCGTCGAGCACTCCCAAACCTCTCCTGAGCTTCGGCGACCCCTCCTGCACCGACCGTCGGCTGCTCTAGGCAGCCTCCAGTGTTTGCCCCCATCCTGACGGCCTCTCTCTGCTCCAACACTGTCAGCCACCTTCCAGAGCTCCACTCCTGCAGCACCTCCAGCCACTTGCTGCTAGGGTCTCCACCTCACCCTCTCGGCATCCCCTCCGGTGCGCAAATGTGGTCTACATCCTTGTTCCTCCACAGTCCAGGAGTCTCGCTAGCCCGCCTCTCCCCCATGGGTATACCTCTCCATCTCTTGCTCTCAAACTTAGATCATTTTCATGCTCGGAGTATTTAAACGAATATGTAATTAAAAGAGCTTGCCCTAGTTTTCTTAATCTCCTAATTACCGTCATTTTCATATCTGTGTTGTCACCCACTTATTTGTTATGCATGTGGATTTAGTATTTGAGACGTTATCATGCAGGTGTGGTAGCCTTACATTCACTAGCGACACTTTGACTGTTTAGTTCGTTAAAATAGCTCGTGAAGTTGCCTCGCGCCACATTTATTTTAAAAGATCACATTTTATTATCTTTCAAAACTACACCCCCACCTTGGTTCACATCAATGGAGCAAATTTTGGCGAAGTGGTAACTGGGGATAGTGGATCCACATAAACATGCTCCTCGCAGTAAGGAGCTAAATCCACTATATTGAATACTCGGTGGATTCTCATTGTCGGAGGAAGATCGACAGCATAAGCGTCCGTACCAATCCGGCAAATTGACTGTGTAGGAGCCCATTCGTCGGGCACTTAACTTCTTCGCTACCCCTTGTGGGAGCCTCTCAGATCGGAGGCGGATCATAATCTGCTCTCCAACGTCAAAAACCTGCACCCTTCTGTGCAGATCGGCTTGAGCCTTGCAAATTTCATTACTAGTTGCGATCTTTCTTCGGACTGTCATATGAAGTGCACGCATGTGTTGAATGGAAGACTCGGCGGACTCATTAGGTCGGGCTTCTAACGAAACGTCAATCAGGTTGACGGATTTCCTAGGCTCGTAGCCTAGTACAACATGAAATAGACTCAGACTCGCGGTCATATTGACCGAACTATTGTATGCAAACCCCACAAGAGGCAAGACGAAATTCCAAGTGGACGGACTATCTCGAACGAGACAACGCAAAAGGGCCCCAAGACTACGGTTGACAACTTCCGTTTGTCCATCCGTCTGAGGGTGGTAGACGGTGGAAAACTTAAGTGTCGTACCAGACTTCCACAACGTCTTTCAGAAGTAACTCATAAAACAGACATCACGATTAGAAACGATGGAAGTGGCAACCCATCATACTTGAATATCTCTCTGAAGAATAGAGCGGCCACGTGGGATGCATCAAAGGTCCTACGACACGGGATGAAGTGGGTCATCTTCGAAAAGCGATCCACAATGATGAAAATGGAGTCGAACTTCGCAAAGTGCAAGGAAGCCCGAGTACAAAATCCATACTAATAGTTGCCTATGTCCTTTGTGGAATAGGTAGCGGAGTGTACAGACTTGTAGACTGTCGTGATCCCTTCGCCGTCTAGCAGATACGACAATGATGAATGACCCCGGTGACGTCCTTCTTCAGACTAGGACAAAAGAAGCGATCCTTGACTAATGATATCGTTTTGTCCCGCCTGAAATGCCCTACGGCCCTACCCGCGTGTAACTCTCAGATAAGGAAGTCTCAAAGGGAGGTCTGTGTCACACAGAGACGAAAGCCTAAGAATAACCATCAAAAATCATGAAACCCTCACGGGGCTCGGGAGGATCTCTCGTCAAGGTGCTTATGGTATGAAGAATAGTGACCCGACGATTAAAAATGTCAGCCGGCTTGTTCTCAACATCAGCTCAGTGTTAGAGAACGTAGTGATACTCCTGCATGAACTCCACACATTTTGCATGGCCATGGCCTAACTTCTTCCACAAATCGAGATATCGCAGAGCCTGGTGGTCAAAATATATGGCAAACTTCTTGTGTAGGAGATAATGGTGGAGTGCTTGTATGACGGCGTAAAACTATATCATAATTGGAGTACTTTTGCTAGGAGTCAATCAGTTTCGCACTAAAATAAGCAACTGGATGACCCTTCTAGCTAAGTATCACTCGATACCCACTCCATATGCGTCGCACACTATCTCGAATACAACAACAACACTCAAGCCTTTATCCTACTATAGTGGGGTCGGCTATATGGATCCTTTGTCGCCATTGTGCCCTATCTTTTATCTGACGCTACCTCGAATGCCGTGGAAAAATCCGGAAGGCGCAATACAGGAGCAGATGATAACCTCTCCTTAATCTCCTCAGAAGCTTTGGTGGTCGCTACCAACAAATCTCTTGTAGAAGGTGGCAAGTCCGTGGAAGCTCCGGGCCTTATGGATACTAGACAGTATGGACCACTCATGAATAAACTTGAAATTATCAGGGTCAACCGAGATGTCGGACGCACTGATGTAGTCAAGAACGAGCACTTCTTCAGATTAATATACAAATGCTCCTTCCGCAGGAGATCAAATACCAAACGAACGTGGCACAAGTGCTCAGAGCGGCCCCAACTATAAATCAGGATATCATCGAAGTAGACTACTAGGAATTTGCCCGTGTAGGGTTGTAGGATCTACATCAACACTCTCATAAATGTACTCGGTGCGTTCGACAGTCTGAATGACATAACTAACCACTAATAAAGGTCATCCTTCGTCTTGAAGGTCGTCTTCTACTCGTCCCCTTCTCTCATCTAATTTGATGGTACCTGTTCCGCAAGTAGAGCTTCGAGAAGATATGGGCACCAGCCATAGCATCGAGGAGATTGTCGAGACGGGGAATGGGAAAACGATACTTCACCGTGATCTTGTTGATGTCACAGCTGTCAACACACATGCGCCAACTCCCATCTTTTTTTGGGGTAAGAAGGGTAGGGACGACACACGGGCTCAAGCTCTCCTGAATGAAGTTCGTTCGAAGAAGATCATCAATCTGTCGCTTCAGCTCGGCATGATCCATTGGGTTCAAGCGATAGTGGAGCAAATTGGGCAAAGATGCCCCATAGACTAGACCGATAGTGTGTTGGATATTTCTCAATGGAGGAAGCTCATCGAGGAGCACCTCAGGCATAATGTCAGAATACTCGTCCAGCATGCGTCGAATGTCAGGATCCAAACCCTCCAAGTCTATAGCCGCGTTGGAAGCCATGGTGGCGGCCACCACAAACATAACTCTTAAATCTAAGCTCTCACTCAGAAAATCTCCTCTTCTCTAAATGTGTAGAGGACTAGCAGACCTTGTGTTAATGGATGAGTCCAACTGGCCATTGGGGGAATCCCAGGGCTTGGGTCGGGGTAAGGGTGATCTTCCGCCCCACGTGTTGGAGTGGCCATAACACGTGTCATCACTATCGTATAACCAGGGTCGTCCCAGAAGAACATGTTCTACGTCCATCGGAATGACGTCGCTCCAAACTTGGTCCTTTACGGATGTTAGGCGAATCGGAACAAGAAATCTGTGGGTGACCTGAATAGTCGACTTGTCCACCCAGAGGACACGATATGGACGTGGATGAGGCTCGACGGACAACTACATCCACTTTAATCCCTTCTTTGTCACGATATTCACGCAACTTCCAATATCGATAGCGAGTTTGCAGGGGCCACCTACACTCTGAAAATACATGCAAAATATCGTGGTGCGGCGTCAATCCTCCTATGCATGAGGGGTGTGAAGGAGGCGTCAGATGACTCCCAACTCTACCGATCTTTCAGTGTCGCTCTCCGAACCGTCCTCCACCTCGACAGTGATCTCCTCCATTGTCGCGTCATCTACCTCAGTACTAGTCTCGCCCTCATCCCCGATCAAACCTGAGTAGCAATATGTCCTCTGCCCAACCACCAATAACACTGGCCAGGCCCGGGTCTGGGGGCTCACGGGACAATAGCTTTGCCCTTAGGGGCTCACGGGACAATAGCTTTGCCCTTAGCATCTGATGGGATGCAGAGAGGGGCATCAGGCCGAAGTGTAGCCTGTCTCGAACCTGCAAGGTGTAGATAGTTCTCCTACTCAAGTGCGAGCTGGAACACCTACTCGACCGTTTCTACGCGGTGAGGAATGAGCTCTCTCTGAATTTCGGCCTAAAGTCCAGCTCTAAATCTAGAAGCAGTCGCAATAGGTTCCTCCCAGATATCACTCCTCACTACTAGCTCGTCGAATGTGTCATGTAATAGGCAATGGAAAGTGTT
This sequence comes from Platanthera guangdongensis, assembly GCA_039583875.1. Taxonomy (NCBI): domain Eukaryota; kingdom Viridiplantae; phylum Streptophyta; class Magnoliopsida; order Asparagales; family Orchidaceae; genus Platanthera; species Platanthera guangdongensis. Next base: position 156,621,111 of record CM077160.1, on the reverse strand, counting down.
CACTGACGCAGTATGTAGAGTTGGTCGAAGAGTTGATCTCAATATGATGCGGGAAGGTATTTATCCTTCAACCGTTGCTTCATCTCGGCCCATCGGGTGACAGGATAATATTCATCTCTCTCTAACAATCTCTCCATGCTAGTCCAAAACATCTTCGTTTATCTCAATTCTCAACAACTTCCTTTTGGCAAACTGGACTCGCTGCTCATCACTCATCTCGTATCAAACAAAGAAATGATTCATGTCCATGAGCCAGTCGCTAAAAGCTTTCGAGTCCAGGTGACCATCAAAAGATGATGCATCAATATGAAGGCGCCGAAGAAGGTCATCCTCGGTCGAGGAGGCTCCGCGGCGAGGCGCGAAAAAATCATCATAAGGCTCATCAGGGTCAAACTCGTGTCGCGTTGGTGAACCACGGCCTCTACGGGCTGATGGTGAACGTGGCTCATAGGGAGGACGAGGGTTTCCCCTCGGGCGGGGTCACGACGATAATCATACACACGCTCGGGAGTCCCTCTCCCACGAGGAGCGGGATCCTGACGTGATAGCTCTCTAGCTCGTCTATCAAGCAGTGGTGGATCGTCATGAGGGGCATCCAAGGGTTCCACATATCGCGGTGGTGGGGATGGACCTCTAAGGGCTCCTAATTGGTCGACTATGGTGTTGACTCTACCGATGTCATTTTTAAAGGTTACAAATTGTTCGAGAACTAAGCGCTGAAACTCTGCGGGCGTCATGTCTGAATTCGAACAGGTGGCCCGATCCTCGGCGACGTTCTGGTCAGATATCCGTGATCGATACAACCTACCACTACGTAGCATAAAACGTGACTCGAACCTGCCTCTGATACCAAATGATGTAGGGGTAGGCTGACAATAACTCGACAAGTTGGACACGGTTTAAATGCAGTGTTAATTAAATGATGGTGCGAACAGTTCGGATTAAGATCTAATCAATTGTAATAAAAATTACAAAAACTTTAAGACAAATTGCACATTCAAAGAACAAGCTAGATCAGCCAAATTTCGGTTCACGAACTAACATCAAAATGAGGCACGAATATCAATCAAGCACGCACTAAATAGATTCCGCAATTCAGACTACAAATAATAATATCAAATCGCGTATGAAAGAAATACAGAATAGTCATACCTAGACTTGCTCATGCATGTGGCTGCATGATTAGGGAAGGCGAACCGGTTGCAACACGTCTATGGGTGGCTCCACAGGTGGGTTGCAGTGGTTGGATGGGGATGATTTGAGGATCACGACGATGGGGATGGCTACAGGAAGAGGGGGACGAAAGGTTAGTGGGTTGCAGGAGGGTCGACCGGAGTCGGTGACGAGGTGGGGGCAATGGTGGGGTTGGAGGGGGGCTGTCGGGGCTAGGAAATAGTAGATTGTGGTGGTGGGAGGGTAGGTGGGGGGTTGTCGGAGTAGGGACAACTGTTGGGACTAGATGGCAGTAGCAATGGGAAGGGCCGATCGGGCGGGGCAATGGAACTGGGATGCGGCGATAATGATGGAGAAGGCTATCTGGGACAGGGTAGGGTTGCTGGGAGGCGGCGGTAGTGATGGAGAAAGGGCGTCGGTGTTGGGGAAGAAGGGGGAAGTCGCAGAAGTGTCGCACGGAGAGAACCGCTCGGAGTCCACCGAGAAGACCGGCAGGTCACAGAAAATGCAATCTTTGATGCCCTAATCAACCGCATGTGCATGTATTTATAGGAGAGGGGAAAAATAAAGAGATAGGGCACTCTGATCGGACGACTAATAACGTTCAAGCCGATCGGGTGACAAATACAAAATGAAATACAAAATGAAATACAAAAAACAATATATAGAAAAGACTCGGAATGACCATCTGGGCGCATCCGCGGACTCGGACCGCCCAAAAGGGTCGCCGAACACCGCCTCCTGCGGAAATAAACATGTGTGTATCGTCGATCGTCATCAGTTATGCAACATACTCGACTTAGGAGATCAATCAGAAGTCTATAGTGTTGTTTGGAATTAAAGACATAAAAGGACTTGGAGTTTATGAAGTACATGAATCTAAGGCACAACCAACAATCTAAAGGATGCTAGAGATTTATTTAAACTACTTAAGGGTCTCAAACCTCTTGAATAGCTTCTTAAAGCATACTATAGTAAGAAACCAGTAAAACCCCCACTTAAAGAAGACTAATTATTAGTCAAAATCTCAATTAAAATGCATAAATACATTTTAATGTTGGTAATGTTCAAAAATATGAATGATGGTAGAATGTGAATAAGAAAAAGGTAAGCTTACATGTGAGTCTACTTAGGAGCAAATCCTTGAGGGCAAGGTTAGCCAACCATGCCATAGTTAGGTGAAAGCTCGCCATAGTTAAGTTATGATCATTACTGCTCATTACGGGTTATACCGTCGGGCGGTGAGGCCTTATAGCATCACCATAGTTTATGTCCAGCAAGAGGGTGAGGGCAACCTCACCATAGTTTTAGATCACTAGCTACTAAATTCTCAACCAACTGCAAGGGTTGGTCTTGTATTTTCCTCCGAGTGAATTCACAAGTTTAAAAGAATGAATGAATAATGGTGATAAGTGTTTAAGTCTATGCACCAATGGTAAGTATGAGCAAAGATGATGTATAAATATTTCATGTAAAACATAGAAATTATATAAGCAAACCATGGAAAGAATTAAATTTAAAAGTTATGCATGTATGCTATGAAATAAGAAGTATGTTTAAATAAATTATGAAGTAAAATATGACAATAACCCTAAGGTGTAATTAGTATTTTAATCCTTAAGAATATGGATAATAATTGAAAACCTACACCTTAGGGTCATTTAGATTCTTATAACAAGAGAATTTCTCACTGAGATTTCTTTATCTCACCCTTAATTTTTTTTACCATTCAGCAGCAGATTTCAAACATGGAGCCTCATGATTGAATTAATAAGGAGATAAAAGAATCAAACAGTTATTAAAGGTGTTTTATTAGTCTAGTACCTGATGAAGAAGATGGTTGCAAGGGTTAACAATGCTCTTGAAAAGTTCAAATTGAATCTAAGTAATCTCTACTGCTCATTTTCTTGCTCTACTATTGATGATGAATCATGATAAACACAATGATTTATTACTTACAAAACTGTTTGTGTTCATGGATAATTAATTAAAGTGATGCTTCTTTGGTAAACATAATTTAAGCTTATTAGGGCATATTAGATGTTACACTACCATCCTCAAACCAGATGAATTCTTCCCTATATGGACGCCACCTTTTGGGGAAATGATCCTTACTATGAGGTCACTCTTCAGGGGGGGGGGGGGGGGTATTTGCCGACATTGGAAGTGAGTCCTCCTACTCTCCCATTGATGATTCATCCACCGTATATCATATTATCCCATAATATTCCTAGGCAAAGGGAAACTATACCTGTTGAAGACATTCTTTGCAGGTCTATAGTAAGAGAAGCAAAGAATGTTAGCGGATGATATTGAAGACATTCTTGCCTATATTGACTACACTGGCTCATCCTCTTCAGCTCTTAGAAAGTTACTTATCGACCTATGTGAAGGTAAGAGTACCAAACATTCATTGTATAAATATGTTTCCTATGTCTCTTTAACCTCGCCGCATCAAGAATTTATTTGCTCTTTATCCTTTGTCGTGGTTCCTACTATGTGGCATGAGGCATTCCAACATACAAAGTGGAAGAATGCTATGATAAAGGAAATGCAGACTCTGGAAAATATAAAGCATGATTGGCGGTGCAAAGATAAACTCAAGCTCATGGGATTGATAATAAAGAAATACTTGCCCCAATGGCTAAGATGAACTCAGTACAGTTTCAATTATCATATGTTGCATGTAATGATGTAAAGGGTGGAACCTCCAACAGTTGGATGTAAAAAACACATTTCTTTATGGTGAACTGGAAGAGGAGGTTTATATCTTTATACATCTTGGATTTATCTCAAGTGCTTCTGAAGGAAAAGTTTGCAAACAAAATAAGGCTCTATATGGAATTATGAATTGAAACTATCCCTGAGGGCATGGTTTGGTAGATTCACAAGGTGATACTCGCATCCAGGTATACTTAGAGTAATGTCAATCATACTCTATTTATTAGATGAAGGAAAAGTTGACAGCTCTATGGTGAACTGGAAGAGGAGGTTTATATGTTTATACCTCCTGGATTTATCTCAAGCGCTTCTGAAGGAAAAGTTTGCAAACAAAATAAGGCTATATATGGAATTATGAATTGAAACTATCCCTGAGAGCATGGTTTGGTAGATTCACAAGGTGATGATCTCATTTAGGTATACTTAGAGTAATGTCAATCATACTCTATTTATTAGATGAAGGAAAAGTTGACAGTTCTTATCATATATGTGGATGATATTGAGATAAATGTGGATGATATTGAAGAGATTACTATCCTCAAAGGGAAGCTAGCAAAAGAGTTTGAGGTAAAAGATTTAAGAAAATTAAAAATATTTCTTAGATATTGAGGTTTCAAGGTCAGGGCAGGGTATATTTAATTCACAGAGGATGTATGTATTAGAACTATTAGAACGATCAAAAATGAATGGATGCATCCCTGCCCTTACACTGATTAAAACCAATCATAGGCTTGGAAAGGATGATGGAGAGCTTATAGAAGATATGGCTGGCTACCGGAGACCTGTTGGACAATTGATAAATCTATCACATACTCGTCCAAATGTGGCATATGTCGTGTGAAGGTTAGTCAGTATATGCACTCATTGAGAACTAAACACTTGGATGTTGTATATAGAACCTTACACTATCTCATGTTGTTGTCAAGAAAGGGTACCTTATTCAGTCATAATGACAAGTTGAAGATTGAGGTTCATACTAATGTTGACTGGGCTATATAAGTTGATGATAGACTACCTACGTCGGGGTACTGCTCATTTGTTGGGGGAAGCTTCATCACATGGAGAAATAAGAAAAAATCTATGGCAGCTCGATTCAGTGCAGAGATTGAGTTCAGAGCTATAACTCATCAAATAGATTAAGGAATGTGGTATCACAAATTATTATTAGACATCATAGTTCTTGAAGATAATATGATAAACTTATATTATGACTTATATTATGACAACAAGGCACCTATCACTATTCCTCATAATCCTGTCTAATATGACCGCACAAAAGCATGTTGAAATGGATAGACACTATCAAATAGAATATTTTAAGGGAGCTCATTTGTATTTTTTGCATTCCATCAAAAGGACAACTTGTCGACCTTCTTGCTAAAAACTTATGTGAAAGTAGTTTTTAGCTTAACTAGCAAATTTGGTATGAATTTTATAACATGCCCAACTTGAGGGAGAATGTTAATATTTGTAGAAAACAATGGGCAAAGTTTGTATATACATCTTCATATCTCAAATACAAGAGAGAGTACAAATATATAGGAGAAGAGAGGGATAAAGAATCCTATACAATAGATGTGAGACTAAATAAGAAAGAAGAAATGGGCATTTACATCGTTTTACCTTATATCTTCTAACACTCCCCCGCAAGCTGGAGCGTACAAGTGGTAGGCACCAAGCTTGGACAAGAACTGATAATACAATTTGCGAGGAAATGCCTTGGTAAGGATGTCAGTAACAACAGATGATAAAATATGAGCGCGGACACTATGAAGATGTGAGGGAACACGGGCCATCATCATAGCAATCCTCACTGCATCCTTCTGCTGTCGTTGAGTAACCAAGTCCGTGGTGGGGGGCTGATGCTGGATCCAAGCCTCAACAAGAGTTTTAGCCCGTGCAGCAAAGGAAGTTATGTCTCCAGTAACACCAGCGTCGAGGGACTGAAGATCAGTAAGAATATGTTATGCCCCCACACCCGCTTGGGTTCTCGGGACATAAATACTCGCGGCGGACCAAGGAGCGCGCGCAAGACAACGGGGCTGAACCATCCGGTTCAGCCCCCACTCATTAAATCAGTCAGAAGGGGGGGTTGAACCACTGCGGTTCAGCCCCACTTGGGGGGGCCGGCCGGCCCCCTCCTTTCCCCGGGTATTTATAGCCCGGGGCTGCTTTGGGGAGGATTATTGAAGACATATCAGGTTTCTTTCCTCTCTTTCCCTCTACCCTAACCCTAGTCTCCCCTTCCTCTCTAGTCTCTCTATTATCTCTCTTCTTCTTGCACGTTCATATCATTTGGTATCAGAGCATCCTTCCTGCGACCATGGTGACACGCTCGGAGGCGGAGACCGCACGATTGGCTACCCTAGAGGAGAACTACGTAGGGTTGGCGGATTCGGTGGCGGCCATGAAAGGCCGCTTGAACACGTCCACAAAAAACATGAAGGAACGCATGGATGGACGTATGGAGGAGATCAAGGCGCTGTTGATGCAATCGTTGAAGGGCAAGGCGGTTCAAGGCAGCGATTCTGAAACCGAGGCGCCACAAAATGTTCCACCGACTGTCAACGGAGGATCGGCGGGGTCGGGACATTTCGGTCCCGGCGGAATCGGGACCGATCCGGGCCGCACGGAGCCAGCGGGCGCCGGATCGGCCCCCTCTTGGATCGGGGCGCCGCACAGCCACCCTGGCTGGTCGACAGCGACCGAAGGGGCCGGTGGTGGCCGCCCAGGGGGCGCCTACCCCTTCCGCCAACCTGCGGCCTGGGCCGGCCAGCAAACGCCGCATCCGTGCGTGCAGGCCGGGAGCGGGGCAGGCGGACCTTCCGCCGTCCAGGAAGGGACCGCGGCTGACCTATGGAGGACCCGGGAGGCCCCAGCAGCTCCCTTGAGACCACCGGGGGTTGTTGACGCCAATTTCGGAGGGAGAACGGGCCTTCTACCGACGCCGCAACACGTGGGGGGTCGATGAGGTTTGGGAACGGCGAGACATGGCCCGAGCAGCTACGCCGACAGGGATTTCAAGGCGGGGGACAGCAATGGGGCGGCGGCCAAGGGGGAGCGAATTTCCATGACCCTTTCGGCCGACCACAACACGGACCGGAGTTCAACGGGAGACATGGGGATATGCAACAACGGCCCTACATGCCCCCGAAGAGAACTCGCATGAATTTCCCTAAGTTCCGCGGCGGGGATGCCTTGGAATGGGTGGAAAAGGCGGAGTTATTTTTCACTTATCAAGAGATACCGAATGATCAGTGGGTGCAGCTGGCTTCTTTCCATCTGGAAGAGGACGCATATCAGTGGGCTCAGTGGTTCATACGGGCCTACGGATACGCAACATGGGCGAATTTTGTGGAAGGGTTCGTGGCACGTTTTGGACCGTTGGAGTACGAGGATGTGGAGGTCACGCTACAGAAACTCCGTCAGAAGGGCACAGTGATGGAATATCGAGCGGACTTCGAGAAGCTAGCAAATCAGGTTAATTGGGAGGAGAAGACGCTCCTCAGTTGTTTCGTATCAGGCCTGCGGGACCATTTGAGGGATGAGGTCCATGCGTATATGCCGCGCAGTCTAAGTCATGCCATCAGTCTGGCCCGCATACAGGAGGAGCGCTTCAGCCGTCAGAGAAATCGGGCCCCACCAAGGGTCCCGCCCGCCCCAGCAACAGGCAGAAGGGAGCAGGCAGAAGGGAGCAGGCACCGGCAGCCCGGCCGACAGTGACGCGGCTTACTTGGCCTGAACTGCAGGCCAGGAAGAAGAAAGGATTGTGTTTTAACTGCGACGAGAAATACGCACAGGGGCATCGATGCCAAAAGGTGCAGGTCTTCATGCTGCGTGAGGAGGACGAGGAGGAGGACTACCCGAGCCTCGAGGCCGAGGAGGAGTTGGATCTGGCTGAGTTTGGCGTTTTGATTCAGGCCATGGAGGGATGTGTGGCACCCACCACTATGCGGATCAAGGGAAGGATTGGCAAGGAAAGGGTCACCATTCTCATTAATAGTGGGAGCACCCACAATTTCATCAACCCTGAGGTGGCGCTGAAGACAGGACACCCCGTTGACAGGAACGCGGCGTTCCAGGTGATGGTCGCGGATGACAGCAAACTGCGGTGCGAAGGGGCACTGAAGGGCGTGGAGATACATCTTACAGGATATGTGTGCCGCACCGACGTCTACCTCCTTCCGATTAAAGGGTCTGATATGGTACTTGGGGTACAGTGGCTCCGCCAACTGAGGCGGGTGACCACGGACTGGGACCGCATGACACTGGAGTTCACGCAGCAGAGGACGGATTACAGTTTGCACGGTATCCGATCCGCCCCTTTCAAGGAGATCTCCCTACGGAGCCTGCAGAGACTGGAGGAGCAGGGTAGTATGATGGCCATGATACTTGGGGTGGCGGCAGAGGGGGCCGACACGCAGGTGGCGTCGGACCCGATACAGCTTCTTTTAGCTCAGTTCGAGGACGTCTTTCAGGAGCCGCACACTCTGCCTCCATCGCGTTTCCGGGATCACCGGATACAGCTGAAGACAGGGACGGACCCTACAAATATCCGTTCCTACCGCTACCCGTATGTTCAGAAGGCAGAGATCGAGCGCAGCGTACGGGAGATGCTAGCGACAGGCATTATTCGGCCCAGCACCAGCGCGTTCTCTTCTCCGATCATCTTGGTCAAGAAGAAGGACGGCTCCTGGCGATTCTGCGTCGATTACCGGAGGCTGAATAGCTCCACCATCAAGGACAAGTTTCTCATTCCTATGATTGAGGAGTTGCTGGATGAGCTGCATGGAGCGAGTATGTTCACAAAACTGGACCTCCGTCCGGTTATCATCAAATTCGGATGAAGGACGAGGATGTCCACAAAACGGCGTTCCGCACCCACGACGGTCACTACGAGTTCTTGGTGATGTCGTTCGGGTTGGCCAACGCTCCCTCCACCTTCCAGGCTGTGATGAACGAGATCTTTCGACCACTTCTTCGTCGGTATGTCCTGGTATTTTTTGATGATATACTAATCTATAGCAGGGCTTGGGACGACCATTTGGAGCACGTGCGACATGTCCTCACCATACTGCGGGAGCACCAGCTATTCGCCAAAAAGTCTGAGTGTTCTTTCGAACAGAGTCAGGTCGAGTATCTGGGGCACATTGTGTCTGCCCGGGGGGTCCAGGCAGACCCACAGAAGATTGCGAGTATGGTGTCATGGCCCCAGCCCACGAAGGTGCGAGCCTTGTGTGGCTTCCTCGGGCTGACGGGGTACTACCGCCGTTTTGTAAAGAACTACGGCAAGATTGCTCGACCTCTGACACAGCTATTGCAGAAGGATGCGTTCCAGTGGAGCATCGAGGCGGATGAGGCCTTCCGGGCTTTAAAGCAAGCCATGACCACTACACCGGTGTTGGCGCTGCCGGATTTTACCAAAGAATTTGTGGTGGAGACTGATGCTTCGGGCGTCGGCCTCGGGGCAGTCTTGATGCAAGAGGGCCGCCCGCTCGCTTACTTCAGCAAGGCCTTGGCCCCACGGACGTTGGGGCTTTCAACGTACGAGAAGGAGATGTTGGCAATTATACATGCGGTCGAGATGTGGCGACCCTATCTTCTGGGACAACACTTCCAGGTCCGTACGGATCACCAAAGCTTGAAGCACTTCCTGGAGCAGCGCTTGGCGTCTCCACTGCAGCAGAAGTGGTTGACCAAGTTGATGGGGTATGATTACGAGATTGTGTACAAGCAGGGCAGAGAGAATGCGGTCGCCGACGCACTCTCCCGCCTACCTGAGAGCTCTCTCTCTCATGTGTCGGGGCCGGTGATCACCACCTTGGACGAGATACAGGCAGCGGTACTCCAGGACCCCGAGCTACGCACCATTGTAGAGGCACTACAGCAGGGTCAAGCTACGGAGCCGGGCTACCATCTTCAGGGCCAGCGGCTGTACTTCCAGGGCAGAGTAGTCATTCCCTCCGCGTCGCCATGGCGGACGGCGATGATGCAGGAGTTTCACGCTTCACCCACGGGCGACCACGCAGGGATTCTACGGACACTTCAACGGCTCCGAGCAAATGTCTTCTTGAAGGGGATGCGTCGCGATGTCCAGCAATTTGTACGGGAGTGTGAGATTTGCCAGCGGCAGAAGTACGAGACCACATCACCGGTTGGGCTTCTTACACCGCTCGAGATCCCGCACCAGGTGTGGGACACCATTTCCATGGATTTCATTGACGGGTTGCCCAAGTCCCAAGGCAAGTCCGTCATCCTGGTGGTGGTAGACAAGCTTTCCAAGTATGGTCATTTCCTACCATTGAGCCATTCGTACACGGGGGAGACAGTTGCAGAGTTATTTGCGCGGGAGATTGTGCGCCTCCATGGCCTTCCACGTTCCATCATTTCCGACAGGGATCCGGTCTTTATCAGCAGTTTTTGGAGGGAGCTCTTTCGGCTCCATGGCACTACGCTACGTATGAGCACAACCCACCATACCCAGACGGACGGACGGACAGAGGTCCTCAACAGGGGGGTGGAGACCTACTTACGGTGTTTTGTGATGGACGAGCCGCGCACGTGGACCCGTTGGTTGCATTGGGCGGAGTACTGTTACAACACGTCCTTTCACACAGCCAGCAAGATCACCCCCTTCGAGGTGGTATACGGCCGCCCTCCCCCTACTTTGAGTTCTTATGAGCCCTCCAGCACCGCTCTCCCAGCCGTGGAGTGGACACTTCAGGACCGGGATCGCACTTTAGCCTTACTTTGGGACAATCTGCGGGTCGCTCAGGACCGCATGAAGGCACAGGCAGACAAGCACCGTACAGAGAGGGAGTTCGCAGTGGGCGATGAGGTTTTCCTCAAGCTCCAACCTTACCGCCAGCTGTCAGTTTCTCGGAGGATGAATCAGAAACTCGCCCCACGTTACTACGGGCCATTCCGCATTCTGCGACGTGTGGGCCCAGTGGCATACACCTTGGATCTTCCAGCGGGGTCCCGCATCCACCCGACATTCCATGTCTCTGTTTTGAAGAAAAAGCTCGGGGCTTCCGTTCGGGCCAGCCCTTTCCTTCCCGAGGCGGCCAGCACGGGTGAGTTACGGCCGTCACCAGAGGCCATTTTGCTTACCAAATGGAAGAAGTCGGGCACGGAATATCGACCAGCGGTACTCGTCAAATGGCAGCAGCTGGACGCAGAGCACAACTCATGGGTTGACTTGTTGGAGTTCCGCGAGCGGTTTCCGGACTTCCACCTTGAGGACAAGCTGGTGCTTGATGGGGAGGGGAATGTTATGCCCCCACACCCGCTTGGGTTCTCGGGACATAAATACTCGCGGCGGACCAAGGAGCGCGCGCAAGACAACGGGGCTGAACCATCTGGTTCAGCCCCCACTCATTAAATCAGCCAGAAGGGGGGGCTGAACCACTCTGGTTCAGCCCCACTTGGGGGGGCCGGCCGGCCCCCTCCTTTCCCCGGGTATTTATAGCCCGGGGCTGCTTTGGGGAGGATTACTGAAGACATATCAGGTTTCTTTCCTCTCTTTCCCTCTACCCTAACCCTAGTCTCCCCTTCCTCTCTAGTCTCTCTATTATCTCTCTTCTTCTTGCACGTTCATATCAGAATATCAAACAAGTGTTGAAGACTGTCCTTACCAGAGTAGAGAGAATGAAGATTTGTCCACATAGCGTGAGCCGTCTCGTGATACATGGTCATACGATAGGGCTCAGTGTCCAGAAAATTGAGAAGCAAAGATTGGATGCGTCCATCGTCACGAATCCACTCATCAGTGGGTTCAGTGGGAGGAGGCCTGGTGAGGTGATGAAGGAGACCTTTAGTTTGTAGCACTGTCGAACTGAGTGTACCCATTCCACAAAATTTTGTTTGACACGAAGAGAAATGGTGGTAATGTGTAGTTCATCACGAAGTTCGAGAGGAGCAGTATAAGGATAGCCTGGAAGAGTAGACGAATCAGAAGTTGTTGTGGAGTCGAAAGCCATCTGACTGAATCGCGACTAGGTAAAGAACTCGAGCGACAAGGAAGCACGCGGCAAGCCGAACAAGTCACGCGACAACTATTGAAGAAGCGCCGAGAACAACGAGTACAAGGAGCCGCATGGGCAACAGCGGCTAGAAGAGGTCGCAGGAAGCAGCGACTAGAAGTGGTCGCGCGCGAGGCAGCTATCAGAAGAGATCGCGCGGAAAGCAGCGACTAGTAGAGAAAACTGGCAAGGCCGCGGGAAGAGAACGAAGCCGCAGTGGAGAGATGTAGTCCGCGATCCGCGACGGCAGACCGAGGCGACCAAACGGAAAGAAAAATCTGTTCGACAAGAGGGAGCAGCGGGGTAGGCCACCAACCCGGCAAGAACAGACCGGGCGGTAAACAGTCCGCAACAAGGAGAAAGAGGAACCGAGATCCTGCAGTGATAAGAGAAGTCGGCAAAGCGGCACACGATGAGACCGTGGCGACAAGCAAGAAAGGGGCCGGCGAGAAGAAAACAGCGGCAAGACGAGCAAGCCGCGAGAAACAGAGGAGAGCGCGCGAGAAGAGCGCGACTAACAGAGGTCTAGTCTGCAATACCGGCGAACAAAAGAATGGTTATAAGAGAGCCAAGAAGGAGAGGAGGTGGAAGCCACGAGAGATGCGGGAGTGGGAGACACGGAAGCGGTTAGAGGTGAGGAGACCGCACAAAGGGGTGCGGTTAAAAAAGGAACAAGCCGGGAAACAAACCGCACAAGGGTGCGGTAAGGCGGGAAGAGACCGGCGGGTGAACCAAGCACAGGCGGTAAAGAGAAGGCTAACCGCAAATTCGGACCGGTGCCTCTGATACCATGTAGAAAACAATGGGCAAACTTTGTATATACCTATTCATGTCTCAAATACAAGAGAGAGTACAAATATATAGGAGAAGAGAGGGATAAAGAATCATATAAAATAGAAGTGAGACTAAAGAAGAAAGAAGAAATGGGCCTATAAATGGGTCTTTACATCGTTTTCTCTTATATCTTCTAAGGGTATTAATGTATTCACTACTCTATTATATATAGAGAAGTGACTCACCTTTCAACAAATAATTAATCTCAGCCTTTAAGAGAGTTAAACCTACAAAATTGCAGCTTCAGGAAAATCAAACAATCAACTATGATTCAATTTCAGTAATAATATTTCAGACTTCACGCATTCAATGAACAAAAACAGCTGTTGCTTTTACCAGATGTGATCTACAAAGATCTTCAAGATTTTGACTGCACTCAGGATCACCCGGGCAAGAAGGCCCAGCCCCATCAGTTTTTCTCGAAGCATCCCTCTCCTGTTTTTAGAGATTGGAAACATCATAACTTCCTAAAACACCAATATATTTGATGAAATAAAAGTGAGTATAGATCTCAAACCTTCTCACCAAAACTTGGAGCCTCCATGTCCATCTCATAGTCAGGTTGATCAAAATAAGGAAGGTCGTCCTCAGCCCCACCATTCTGGTCCTCGGATCCAATACCTTCAAAGAAATCAAATGATCCAACATTTCCAAAGGAAAGAGAACCTCTTAGCTGCAACAAGCAAACTGATTATATAAATAAGCATGAGAAATATATAGTTAAAATAGCAAGGAAATTCCTACAATATGTACCTTCTCATATAGAGCAGGAGACTGAGAAACACTCTGTGTTTCCTTTAGGCGGACCTTCACTTCGAAAGATTCAGCAAGATCTGAGCTGATAATACCATCCATCTTTGCGAGAGGAAATTGAGAGGATTGATTTTTCCTTCTAGAAATGGGATTTATCTGCTTTCTTAAATTTCTTCCTATTCAATAGGCATGATACCTTTTAGTTTGTAAGGGTTTGGAAGTGAAAAAAATAAAGAAATGCAGAAAGAAACCTTTTCTAAAAGGCTTTATTTTCAAGTTCCCGGGTTCATGAGGATTTAAAGGCTTCCATGGATCTTCATCCTCATCAGAATCATCTTGAGTATCTGCATATCCAGAATGTGGTTCCTCCCCATAGTTTTGAGTAGTATCTGGTTCAGACAGAACACTATCTGTGTGGAACGCATGATAATCTACAGCTGATTCAGTGATATTGACATTCTGGCCCTTTTTAAGGCTTGTTTTAGAAGAGACCCCGGATCTTCTAACCGGACTCTGGAAATCATTTTCATGTATCTTCGGTCGGTTTGGGGTAACACCCTTATGTGTTGAGACCTGCTCTTTATGAGAAGAACTGTTCTGCAAAAAACTATCAATTCCTCCGGCATCACAAGGGTCCAAAAGAAGAAAATCTCCATAGAAATCACAAGTAGCCAACTGGAACAAATGTGAAAAGTGTTAGAGAGATTATTAAAAACTAATACTCCGACCAAAATGATCCCATGACTATTTATGATGTAATGATCTTGACATTTAACATTAATTTCATAAATATGATCTCAAGACTTGTCCAGACTTGATCACTACGGTATTTATGTTAGAAAAATCATCAAAAACAATGGGAAAATGGCTCATACGAGGCACATTCCAAGGGCATAAATGACCTTTCATGGCCCAGGCAAAATGAATGTTTTCCGTAGCCACATTAGGATTTAACCTGATTTTTACTGGAAGGACCGCAATAATCATATTGGGAAATCTAGGTACCATACTGGACAAATAACTGATATCAAAAGAATATATGATAAATAGTCAAGGGATATGATTACTCTCATCCAGAAAACAGTAACAATAGCATGCTTGAAAGTAGCACTACCAGATAGGACTCTAGTTCATTAGCTTCACCACTCGAGTCCAAACAATCTCCTTCAAACACAAGCAAATTTGTAGGAGCCTTAGCGAAAAGATTAGAGATTTCGCACTTCTCAAGTGCATCATTGCGACAATTCTTTGCTTCAACTGTGAGTGTGCAAAGGCTGGTCAGACAATATAGCTAATTTTCAACAGAAGAAATAAAGTCTAAAGCAATTCAGTACCAGGCACATCATCTAAACCCAAATATGCATCATCTTCTTCCTCAATAGCTGTAGAAGTTGCACTATCATCAGGTTTGCTACGATCTTTTTCATGTTGATCTTGTCTGCTAGAAAGCACATAAGACTTGAGTTTTTTCTTGACATTTGTTTGATACATTGACAGATCATAATGATATAGCAATTTAAAAG
Organism: Platanthera guangdongensis; assembly: GCA_039583875.1. Classification (NCBI taxonomy): domain Eukaryota; kingdom Viridiplantae; phylum Streptophyta; class Magnoliopsida; order Asparagales; family Orchidaceae; genus Platanthera; species Platanthera guangdongensis. The sequence goes on along the minus strand of CM077160.1, from coordinate 156,606,083 downwards.
TAAAAAGGTTGCAGCATGAAAACATTTCAAGTGGTTGCCATCATAATCACAAGAAAACAAAGTGTAATTAGTTGTGAGATTGAGAGATCACTAAGAGTTATCCAGCCCTGACATAGAGCAGTGGAATAGCAACCATTGTTCCAGAAAGCACTGAGAATTTAATAAAACGCTCATGTTAAGATTTCATCCTAACCTTATAAAGTTACACAATAACAATCAATGTGTACATGACCATAATGATAGGCTGAAATTTGATAATTGCAGCATGTAGATTGCAATAAGAACCAGTTCGCACGATAAGAAATTTAGTTTGAAGAATTTATGCTCTTAGAAAATCAGAATTGCAAATGTAATTAGAACTCCATCTTGTCTAACTAAGTTCTTTGTTCATCCACAATCTTGACTAAATCTGCTACAATATTGTATTGCAGTTTGAGCAAGGTAAGCACATGAAACAGAGATAAATAAATAAAAACTTTCCCCAAAAATCTTCAATGGCAAAACTCACACGCACACAGCCCTAGACATAAAATAAATTTATAACCTCAGACATCAAATTAATTTATAACCTCGATTCCTATCATTATCCCTACAGAGATCTATCAGAACAACCAACATACCTTCAGCAGTGGACTCAATAATCTCTGTTTTATCGAGGTTTTGATAGTCTGATAGACTTTGTTTGTATTGTGACTCCTATCGAGATCCCAATATCACCACAGCCTATAAAAGTTCTTCCCCACGCATTGGTCATTCCCACTTGAAAAGAACCCAACCCCAATTATGTATCATCATAAAGTGGATGATTAAGATATAATCTAAATAGACAGCCACGCTGAATGTAGGAAAAATAACACATCCATTAAGAAGGTTGACCATATAAGAGTTGTCATTGATCTTTGATAAAATTTTGTAAGGCCAAATTTTTTTGTACTTCGGTTTATTGTAAGTACCTGCCTCTGCAAATGGATCACACGAGCTCTCCTTCAGCAAAGACTTTGAATCAACGCTTCTTATTTGGAACTTGTATATACTTCTCGTTGGATGCCTGATTAATGTAAATAATCTTAAGATGTAATTCTTCAATCCTAGCTGCCAAATGTTCGATGGCAATATTGTACCTAGAAAATGTTGGGAAAGGGGAACACACTAGGGTGCGTTGTGGAGGTCGTTGCTAAACAACCTCAAAAGGAATCATGTTAACCGCATAACTGAATGCAAACTTCAATGATTAGAAGAGCAACACAAGATCACATTGTTTGGGTTTATTACTGCATAGGTAGCAGATTATTGACCCAAGCATCCAATTAACCACCTTGATATCTCCATCAATTTGCAGATGAAGAGAGATATCAAACTGGAATTTTGTGCGGAACATATACCACATCTTCAAGAGTGACTGAGAAATTTTGTGTCTCGACAGACATGATGGACTTTCAAATCCATCAAAGCGGATTACTCCCCATCAAAAAAAAGTTGCAATACAAAACACACAAGATATCTTCCTGCACGAGATAAAATGTGCATCTTCGAAAACCTAACAACCAATAAAAGAATGGAATCATAGGTTTGTCGTGTGCATGGCAATCCTAGAATGAAATTCTTTGAGATATCTTCCGAAGGTGCAGCTGAAACATGGAGAGGAGTATACAACTGAGTATTCTGTGAATGTCTTTTGATGGGTGGACAAACCATGTAAACCACACATATTACATCTTACTTGAGATGCAACCAATAATATCTCTTCTTTTTACTAAAATTAGGTCAGGTGAGCACATGAGATGCGGTAAAACTTCTTTTTAATGGTTTCAAATCTACAATCTGCTTCTTCTCACAAATGAAATTTCCCCTTTAAAAAAATCGGTGATGAGGCCGTCTGTAGAATCATGGAAACTGCAAAATTACAATCATGATATTTGGTCGAGGCCAATCATGAATTATCTACACCTCTTCATCTGCATGAATGCACTTGATAGAAATGACATCACAAACATAATAGTTTTGGAAGCAAGAAACTATACTTCTTCAAAGTGATGTATAACTTGTTTTCCTTCAACACAAGAAAGTGCATTATATGGTCAACTTCATATATTTTGTAAATCAAATTTGTCGTCAATGTAAACAATGACAAAATTATTAATAAGAGATTTAATAAGTTGGTTTATTAGCATTATGGATGTAATCAAGGCGTTTGAAACCCCAAATAATATGGCAAACCACTAATATAAGAGCAAAATCTTCCTTAGTCCTGAAGATTGTTTTTCAACTGTCGTCAAGTCTCCATCCACCCCACAAGTCTAACCCTGAGATGACCATGGCACCCTGCCACACATCAGCGTGTCATAGAGCCTGAGAATTAAGAATTTATATGACTGATTTTATTGATAGCTCGATTTTCTATACATATCTCATATATGTGAAGCTCCATCTTTCTTAGAGAAAGGGCGAGTTGGCACAACACACGGACTCATACTCACCTGAATGTACCTCTGCTATAATGTAGAATTAGTAGAGTGGTGTCTGACACAAGATCAATATGATCGTGTATATTCCTAGGGGGATAAACTAAGTGGTAGTTCATCAAGTATAATGTTACGGAACTCTCTCAAAACAGTTCTTTATGTGGCTCGACAATATTTAGACTCGGGAATCCTTCCCTCACAACTGCAAAAAAATGGTGATTGATGCAACTCCATCTGCAATTCCTTGGCAGTGCTGAGTGATTTGAGACGCTTCTTTTGAAGTCAATATGGAATAGCATTTTCTCCATTAAATGATACAAGGAAAACTTAGATTCGTCCTTGGTGAACTCCAATGAGTTCATTTTTCACCAATGACTCACGTCAACAAGAAATTTCCACGATATCCCTGGTGCGAGGTGGCATACATCCATAACCTTAACATCACATACTATGGTATATTTATACTTGACTGTAGAAAAGCAAAGCATATTGTGTGTCTTATAGGAGAGGGAAAAGAGAGGGAGAGGAAGAGGAGATACTAGGAGAGATAGAAGAGAGAAGTCCCAAGAGTTTTCATTACAAAATCAAGATACTCAAAATACAATAGCTATTGACTTATATAGGTGTCGTGCTCAAGTAAATAAAAGAGATACAAGAACATAACCCAATACGTTCGGCTAAGCCGACACGTTACTGGCACGATGCTCGCAACATCGATACACTCGCCACACTGGTAGAGGCACTTCGCCTTCTTTCGCCTAGTCAATGTTCGTAACAATACACCACCCGATGGGAAATTTGTCTTCTCCTCAAGGCAAAAGTTTGGAAACTGGTGGTGCCAGTCCGATCGGCTCACCCATGTAGCCTTTGATGGTGGGCGATCCTGCCAAACCACTAAGATCTACACGACTGGCCGCTCCATGTGGAGGATTGTGCACATGTCCGAGATGCGCTGGGGAAGGAACATTGATGGTGTGGCTCTGGGTGCAGGTGGGGGAAGCACTGCCTCGATTAGGTGACCTTCAATCACTCGCTTGATCTATGAGACATGAAACACTAGCTGAATGTGGCTCCTAGGAGTGGGGCGAAGGTGGAACGCCTGAGTGCCAACCTGAGCGAAAATCTCAAAGGACCGTAAAACTTGGCCGCCAACTTGGAGTGAGCCTGCGGGGTCAATGTAACCTGGCAGTGCGGCCGAAGCTTGACAAACATGGTGTCACCCTCTGTGAACTGGATGTCTCGGCGATGGAAGTTGGCCGAGGCCACCATCGTGTCTTGGGTGTGTTGGAGATGATGGCAAAGCTGAAGGAGTATGGAATCTCGGTCGCGGAAGAGGCCGACCACGGCGCATTCGCCGGGAATTGCACGTGTGACGGAGGGTGGAGGTCTATTGTACACTCGAACGGTGTAGTGTCGGAGCTGGAATGAAAGGACATGCGTGCGGGTGGTCACACAAAGCACTTCAGATTGGTCTCCAAATAGTGATTCATGAGCTCGGATTGTTCGTCCGTTTACGGGTGACATGTTGTACTCATATGGTTTAGGGTTTAAGGTTTAGGATTGTACTCATAGCACACGTACGGGTGGTACTCATTGTGCGTCCGTCCGTCATACGAAGCTGAGTGTCCTACATCTTGAACAACGCCTGCCAGAACGAGCTCTAGAAAATGGGGTTGCGATCGCTCACGATGGAGCGAGGAAACTCATATAGACAGATCACCCCGTCAACGAAAGATGCGGACACCCCTGGGAATGTGAATGGATGGCGGAGGTGAATTAAGTGAGCATATTTGGATAAGTGATTCACGACCACTAAGATGTAGTCCCGTGTCTTGGGGTGGGGAAGCCTAAAGATGAAGTCCATTGATATGTCCTCTTAGATCTAGGTCGGAATAGGGAGCGGTTGAAGGAGGCCCCCAGGGAAGGTGGCCTCGTACTTGGCGCGTTGACACGACAGACAGACGGCGACGAACGCCTTAACCTGTCTAAACATCACTGGCAAGTAAAGCGAAGCTGCAAGGCGACAGTACGTCCTGAAGGAGTAGGCGTGCCTTTGGGGTTGCATGGAACTCGGTGACCAGGAGGGGAATCAGCTGGGATGAGACGAAGAGAACCAAACGGTCACGGTAGTACAGATGCACGCTTGTAAGGCGATAAGGCGAGCAGGCAGTGGCGTCCGCCCGTAAGGCCTCAACAATTGTCGGTAAGACGGGATCAGCCGCCACCTCGAGCTGAAGAAGCGAACCATCCTCCCAAACTGGTCTAGAAATGGCAGTCAAACTCGTAGTCTACGGCTGTCGAGAGAGAGTGTCGGTCACACGGTTGGAAGACCCGACTCGAAACTCGATCAAAAAATCGTAGCCCAAAAGTTTGGCTACCCAAACTTGTTGAGCTGGAGTCGCAATCTTCTGATGGAGCAGTTAGCGCAGGATATGGTGATTAGTCAAGACTGAGAAGTGGCGACCCAACAAGTAGGGGCGCTAGTGTTGTACTGCAAGAACCAAGGTTATCGACTCGGATTCGTAAGCGAAGCAGGGGCGCACGGTGGCTACGAACATACGGCTGAAGTAGGTGATGGGTTGTCCCGCATGCATCAATATCACATTAACACCCGTGCCAGACGCGCTGCACTAAACCACATACGGTTGCGAGAAGTCGGGCATAGCTAACACGGGGGCAGTGCTCAAAGCCCGGTGCAGGGTCTAGAAGGTCATGGTCGTTGCAGGCGTCCACTGAAAGTTGTTGGTCTTTGACTTCTTAAACATGCTAGTTGGAGAGTGGTATGGCAATCTTGTCATAGTATCTGATGAACCGGTGATAGTACCACGTTAAGACCCACGAATCCCCGAACATCGCAGAGTGATCGAGGTGCAGACCGTTGAAGGACGGCCAGAACATTATCCGGGTCAATAACCATCTCGTGTGACTGTACATAAATGGTGTGCCCCGAGTAGCTAATTTTGGTCTGACCGAAAATACACCTCTTGGGGTTCACCTGAAAGGAATGCTCCAGAAGAGTGGTGAGAGTCGCCCGGATATAATCAATATGGTCCTACTAAGATGAACTGTAAACCAGGATGTCATCGAAGAAAACCAAGATATGCCTGTGTAGGGTCGATCAGAATAGATTATTCATGCTGGCCTAAAAAGTGGCAGGAGCATCATCAAGCCGAAGGGCATGACCAAGAACTCATAGTGGTCGTCGTGCATGCGGAAAGCCGTCTTGGGAACATCCTCCTCCCTGACCCGAATCTGATGGTAACCCGCGTGAAGGTCCAATTTCAAGAAATAGACAACCCCTCGTAACTCGTCCAATAACTCCTGAATGACAGGAATAGGATATTTGTCTGGAATTGTGACCTCATTGATTTCTCGGTACTCCACGCAGAAGCGCCAACTGTCATCCTTCTTGCGGATCAGGAGGACGGGGATCGAAAATGGACACAGTTGGGCTCGACGGAGCCAACGCAGTGCTGGAGAGCGGTCTAGCGGCACGGCGCTGGCAGGACAGGGGGTGCAGACTGGATGGAGCCGGCAATCGAGTTATCGGAGGCGCGCGGTATCCCGTAAGTTGGCAATCGAACAAGCGGGCGAGCGGTGAAAATTGTAGGTCGGCGAGCACGGAGCGGCGGGGAGCGGTCGGAGTCGAGAGCGCGGTTAGTACGCTTCGGGCGACAAAAATTGCGGCCTGAAGAAGGTCATGTCAGACCAAATTTATAGTAGAGGAAAAAAGGGAGAGGGGGAAGAGAAATTAGGAGAGATAAGAGATACACAAAATACCATAGATATCGACATATATAAGTGCACAAGTACAGAAAAGAGATACAAGAACGTAACCCAATACGTTTGACTAAGCCGACACGTTACTGGCACAATGCACGCGACACGGATACACTTGCCACACTGGCGGATGCCCTTCACCTTCTTTCGCCTCGTTGATGTCCATAACAGTGTCTAATAGATATGATCCAACCAATTTTGTACATGGGTGGGCGCTAACAAGTATTCAACTTTAGTTGTTTTGCTTCAAGAGAAATCAAATTTTCTTAACTTCCACCATTGAATATCATCACCCCAATCATTAAGTGGTTGATCTTACAACTAATGAGGTTTAGGTTGTGTCGATGTGAGAATTCATCTACTCTTTATATACTCATTGACCCACACGCGCATTTCTTTTTTACCCGCATAGAGATCATTCGGGTCAATTCTGTAGTGCTTATGTTCGAGATCACATTTCGCATCTTCACAATCTTCGATTGGAAAATTGTTGGGTAAATGACTCATCTACTAACAGTGAAATTTTCATCCAAAATTGCAAGCACATGGGTTGCTATGTGATTTTTTTTGCTCCCTCTTAGATTTGGCTCAAGTATTTGGGTTTTAAGCCCTCACCCTGTCACCTTCAAACTTTGAGATTTTGTTCATTTGATTATCGGGCAGCATAGCTCCAAAATTTTGTCCGCTAGATGAAACTGCAAATCTCTTGTGGACTATAGGTTCTGCTTGGAGGATTCACTTAGGATGATAGTATGATACCATGTGGGGCTCAGTTAATCACCTCATCTGTGTTAAACAATACAATCAATTGCACTTGATATTGATTCACTTGCTCTCACTAAGATGACGATCCACCTCTCGACTTGTAGGTCGCAAACATCACTTATAGATTCTCAACGACACTCATCAAATTGAAATATTTCTTAACTTTGGAGGACCAATCAAGAAAATCTACATTCTACAATGTCTACATGACCACTGAAGAACACTAATCTGACATGATTTTGGGAAACGCTTATCCTTTTGATGAGTTCTTATTCATAATCTGAACCCATCACCATACTAGTCGATGGGAGTCGGAGATTGGCTCTGCCTACTAAAAGTCCTCCATAAGAAATTACCGCAGGTGTGAGAATTTGCCCAATTTGCATAGAGCCTGCAATGCCGCCAACATTTGGTGGTATTATACTAGAGGCTCTACTTGTTGGCGCATCACCCCTTGCATCATTTGGAATGTATGAACAAGGGCTTGTTGAGGCCTTGGGGGCGTTGTTGGTGTTGTTATAGGCCATCATAAAGAGGAAGACGCATCTCTGATACCAAATGATGCATAATAAATGAAGAGCCTTACATGAGATTTTTTGAAGGGAAAAACACACATTAAGGTCTCATATACGATGGAAAACTTACAATCAATGGTGAGTTTATAAATACACCCAACCCAAAACATGATATAAATAGAACAGAAAAAAGAAACAAATGTGGCACGCATCATGAGATATATGCTGTCAGAGTCTTGATAGGGATATTTATTCACACCCTAGAGTCAAGATCTCGATATACTAGCCGCAGCTGAATCGAAAACCAATGTTTGTATCGAGAAGCCAATTGGGTCCCGACACTCAATCTGATAGGCTATGTTTGTATGAGGACTCCTATCAGGGTACTGATATCAAGAGCACCAGTAGCAGTTCTTGTTGCAACATTCCTTCCTCCAATATCAGCTCATCAAATAAATTTCACAGCAAAACATGTGAACCACGTGAGCTCATATGTTCGGTTTTAATGTATTCCCAACAGCAAGATGTTAGAAAAAAATAAATCATAACAAAGATAATTTGAATGTCGAATCTTATAGAAACTAGAGTGCTAAATTTCTTATTGATACCACTAACATATGTAAGCCATAGTATATTCAGCATTAAATCTTATCCACCAAGAATTTAACATCAATCATGTTGTTCACAGAGAGTTTTAGGGGAAGTTTTTAAATTTTTTTAAAAAAAAACTCTTGGAATCATTGGAAGAGAAGTTAAATGAATAATGCAGGAACAAGATCCTTGTGGTTTTTTGTTAGGCTCGAAGAGGAGAATAGAGAAATTAGAGTTAGGGTTTGAGAGAGAGAGAGAGAGAAAATACATGAAGAGCCTTTTGCATGCCCTCGCCAAACAAGCCCTAGAGGTATTTATACCTTTGGGCAAAGAGGGGGCTAGTCAGCCCCCCATGTGGGATGAACCCGCAGGTCCTTGCTTTGTGTTGCCTCCTTCCGCCGACGCGCATATTGTTGACCCGTGAACTGGTTGTTATGCGGGGTCATAGCATTCCCTCCCCCATCAGCAGCCAACTTGTCCTCAAAATGAAAGTCTGGATAAAGTTTGTGGAACTCGAGCAGATTGACTCATGTGTTGTGCGTCACTGATAAGTTGTTCCATTTGACGAGGATCTCCTCACGGTACTCGGTACCGCACTTCTTCCATTTGGTGAGTAGCACCTCCTCCGTGAGTGGTCGTAGTTCCCCACTGTGGGTTGCTTCTGGCAGAGTAGGGCACACTTGTACCGTGTCCCAGATCTTCTTTTTCAACAAGGAGACATGGAAGGTCTGCTGAATACGCAATCCCTCTGGCAGGACCAATGTACATGCAACCGGACCCACTCACTGGATGACTCTGAAGTGCTCATATAGCGCGGTGCTAACTTCTGGTTCGTCCTCCAAGCCAGGAGGTTTGTCGGTATGGTTGAAGCTTGAGGAAGACCTCATCTCCGACTGCGAACTCCCGTTTTGTCCTGTGTTTATCTGCTTGGACCTTCATTCTATTCTGAGAGTACGGTCCCCATCGCGCAACTCGCGATCAACAGCTGGTAGCGTCGTTCCCCCTGGTTCACACGTCCCAAAGATCGAGGAGGAGCATCCGTACACAATTTCAAACAAAGAGAGTTTACTTGCAGTATGGTAGGAGTTGTATCAGTATTCGACCCAATGAGTCCAACGGGTCTAGGTGTCAAACCCCCTCCCCCCCCCCCCCGATTGAGCACCTCCGTCTGTCCGTTCGTTTGAGGGTGGAGGGTGGTGGGTGGTGGGTGGTGCTCATGCGTCTGAATACCCTGTTGTCGGAATAGCTCCTTCCAGAAATTGCTCACAAACATAGGGATGGTTCAAGGCCAGAAAGTGGTTGTACTTGGATAGCTTATCCAAAATGACCAGGATAACTATCTTCCCTTGAGATCTTGGCAGGACGTCGATGAAGTCCATGGAGACCGTGTCCCAAATTTGCTTTGGAATCTCCAGAGGGGGTAAGCAGACCTTCTGAAGACGTTTCATGTTTTTGTCGTTGGCATATTTCAAACTGCAACACAAATTGTTGAACATCTCTTCGTTGGCCCTTCCAGAAAACGTTGACATGTAGCCGCTGAAGAGTGCAGAGGACGCTCGTGTGTCCCCCTATTGGCGATGAATGAAATTACTCATGCAACATGATGATCTCCATGGTGATGAAGAGGGTATGACCACCCTGCCAGGGTAATATAAGTGTACACAATTTATCCAAAACCCTGGATTGGTGGTATGCCCTTGTTGAAGCGACTCCACAATTTGGAGCATGTCCAAGTCCGGAAGGATCTCCTCCTGTATGTCGTCTAAAGCCTCAATCCCCACTAATATGCGGGAAAGTATGTCTGCCACCACACTCTTTTTCCCTTGTTTGTCGACGATCTTGTAGTCGTAGCCCAATAACCTCGTCAACCCTATTTTTGTTGCGGAGGGGAGGCCACCCGCTGCTCCAGGAAATGCTTCAGGCTATGGTGATCAGTTCGTACGTTGAAGTGTCTCCCCAAAAGGTATGTTCGCCACATGGTTACGGCATGTATAATGGCCAATATTTCCTTCTTGTAGGTAGATAAGCCCAGTGTCTGTGATGCCAAAGCCTTGTTGAAGTAGGTTGTCGGACGCCCCTCTTGCATGAGGACGGCCCCAATCCCCACACCTGACGGATCGGTCTCCAGGCCAAACTCCTTAGTGAAATCGGGTAGAGCTAGCACAGGTGTGGTAGTCATCGTTGTTTTGAGAGAACGTCGTTTTTGCCTCCTCTTGCCAGCTAAATGCATCCTTGCGCAGCAATTGTGTCAACGGTCTTTCCATAATCCTCCACGGACCGCGAGTAGTAGACCGTCAGCCCGAGGAAACTATGAAGGGAACAGACCGTGTGTGGTCGGGGCCACGTTTGCATGCTTTCAATCTTCTTAGGATCGGTCTGGACTCCTTGCTCCGAGACTATGTGACCCAAATATTCGACCTCTTCTTGTCCAAATGAGCATTTGGAGAGCTTAGCGTAGAGCTGGTGCTAACGGAGGATCACAAATACTTGCTCCACATGTTTGAGGTGCTCCTCCTAACTGGCGATGTACATCAAAATGTCATCAAAAAAAATCAATACTGGCCTGCGGAGGAGGGGCCGGAAGATCTTGTTCCTCACCGCATGGAACGTTGATGGCGCGTTGGAAAGTTTAAAAGGCATCACGAGGAACTTGTAGTGGTCGTCGTGTGTCCGAAAGGATGTCATGTAGATATCTTCTTCCTTCACCCTGATTTGATGGTAGCCCGAGCGCAGATCCAGCTTCGTGAACAGACGTGCTCTGTGTAATTTGTCTAACAACGCTTCTAATATGGGAATGAGGAACTTGTACTTGATGGTGGAACAATCCATGTCGTGGCAGTCAACACAGAACCTCCATGAGCCATCCTTTTTCTTCACCAGAATGATAGGTGAGGAAAAATAACTGGTGTGGGTATGATAATTCCCACCGCCAACATCTCCTTAACGTTTTGTTCTATATCTACCTTTTGTATGTATGGGTAGCGGTATGGTTGAATGTTGGTCGGCGCGGCCCCTTCCTTGAGGTTGATCTGGTGGTCTCTAAATCTCTGTGGCGGAAATGAGTGGGGCTGCTAGAAAATCTATGAGTATTGCCCTAACAAGGGTTGCATCTGCTCCGGCACCCCGTGTGGAGAAGTAGGTCATGGTTCAAGCTCCATGACCACTGCCATAGGATCTGCTTGGTCCCATAACCTTTCTAGGCATCGAAGAGAAACCTCCTTCATGGGTGAGGTTTTGAGTCCATTCAGACAGTAGTCCTTCACACCCTGAGTAAACTCCATAGTCACGTGGTGTCAGTCCATTGTTGCATTCCCCAACAGTTAGGGGTGTGCAAAAATAACCAAAAAATCGAGAACCAGACCGGACCGGAACCGAACCGGACCGGACTTGAACCGGAACGGAACCGAACCGAATGGTTTGGATCGGTTTCAAATGGGTTCGGTTCGGGTCTGGTTCTCATAATACCAGAACTGACAATTCGGTTCGGTTCATGGTTCCAAGGGTCGGGTACCCAGAGCCGGCCCGAGAACCGAATATCAATGTTATAGAAAATATTTTGAGACAGCGGTTATCGTCGTATTACTGAATACGCGAAAATAATTGAGAATATAGTCGTATGGCTAAAAAAATATTTATTGTGCTTGTGTAGTTGTATGACTTCAATGTTATATAGAGTCGTGATTCAACTATATTGAGACATTGAAACTTATATTACAAAATATCATGAGTTGGAAGAGTCATTAATTAATTATTTTTAGACAGGTAGAACTGAACCGGAACCGAACCAAAGCAAATGGTTCAGATCAGGTTCTATACATTAGTACTGTGGGTCGGTTTCGGTTCCAAAAGTTTAGAACCGAACTTATATGGGTCGGTTCTTGATTTTGGGTGGAACCGAACCGATCCAAGTTGCACCCCTACCAGCTGTTGTAGCCATTGAACTCCCAGAACCATGTCAGACACCTTGATGGGCAGCAAGTAAACTTCCAATCGGTATAAGTACCCTTGTACCTGAAGTTCCACCCCCTTCATAACCCCTTCACACTGCAGCTTGTTGTCGACTTGTCGTCGACTACCATAACCTGGAAGGGGCAGCGTAGTTGACCTCAAGGCCTAACCTCTGCGCAACTGCGGGGTTGATGAAGTTGTGTGTGCTACCAATGTCAACCAAAATTATCACGTTCTGTTGGAGGATCATCCCTATGATTCGCATAGTCAGGGGTATGATCCCTCCCTCCATAGCCTGGATGGATGCGCCGAACTCAGCCAGGTCGTGGTCCTCTTCCTGTTTGTCTCCCTTACCTTCAGCTCCCATGTCTTCTTCTTCTTCCCTCAGTATGAATACCTAGATCATCTAACATTTATGTCCGGGGCCATATTTTGCATCGCAGTTGAAACATTGCCCTTTTTTCATGTCTTAGCAATAGCTCGGGTCATGTTAGTTTCTTCACTGTCGCATTTCCTGCCGCAGTTTGTTCCCTTCTGACCATTGGCGGGTCTGTTGTATTCTTCCAAGTGGCCATCCTTTCCCTCTGTCGTTTAAAGCGCTCCTCCTGAATTCGGACCAAACTAATGGTGTTGTTCCAGTTGCGCGGCATGTACTCCATTTGTTAGACCTTGTCCCGAATGTGCTCCTTCAACCCAAAAATAAAACAGCTCAGGAGTGTCATCTCCTCCCACTGCACCCTATTTGTTAGTCTTTTGAACTCTGTGCGGTACTCCATTACGGAGCCCCTGGGACTCAATTTTTGGAGAAAGGCCTCAAAATTTTCATACTCGAGGGGCCTGAATCTGGCTGTGAAACCATCAACGAAATCAGTCCAAGGAGCATAGTCACGCCCTCGGAGGAACCACTGGGTCCACTGAAATGCATCGCCTTCAAGGTGAAAGGATGCCAGTTGCACTCATTTCTCTTCTGGAATCTCCTGATAGTTGTAAAATAACTCTTCTGAACTCATTCCAACTCGTCGCCCCCTTTGAATTTTGTGTAATTCATGCGAGACTTTTTTGGTGGCATGTATGCTCTCGGGTTCTGCTGGTCGTGTGTGCCATAATCCTAGAAGGAAGCCAAGAGGTCGTTGACTCTCAGTAGCCCAATTTGGGTATCCTCCTTCCTCTTAATTTTGATATTCGGGCAATGTAGCCGCCGGAGGGGGTTAGTACTCCCATCCGCAGCCTGTCCCGCTGTTGTCGGCGTGTCCCAATCCCTTAGGGTTAGACAGAAGCCTATCCCGAGGAGGGTAAACCATATCCATATGTTGTTGGTTAATCAGAACCTCTAGCCACCTGCTAAGGCCCCCTGGTGACTAGATCGACCCCTGATGAGTGCTCGCATCCTCGTTGTCCGTTGTTTTGCCCTTGATACTTTGGGACAACAAGCTCTAGATTTCTTTCATGCGAGCATCCAGTCGCTCTTCCAAACATTTCTCTGTCGGCCTTTTTCTTCAATGGTCGTCATTGTATCTGATAGTCCGGTGTAGTTCTCCTCTAGAGTTGTTAGGCTCATGGATTCTTCCTGTGAGCGAGTCACCAGCTTCGACGTGGATTGGCACGCTGCTCGCAAACAACGTTGATGCGGGGAGATCGACGAGGCAGTCCAACGCAGTCGACAAAGCAGACAGACGAGATGTTGCACGAAGCAGACTGCCAAAAGATCGACCGACGAACTCAAGGGAGAAGGTTCTTATTGTGCGAAGGATGCGTCGTTGAAGTCGTTGAAGCCGTCGGTCGCAGAAAGCCTCGCGGAGATGGTTCTTGTTGTGCGAAGGATGTGCTGTTGAATCCGTCGGTCGCAAGGTGTGATGCAGTCGTTCGGAGCCGACGATGCAATCTGAAGATCGGCGTATGTGGCGTGGTCTTTGAGCAGGGCGTCTGTAGTCGTCGATGGAAACTGCCAATCGAATGAACAACTGAAGGATGCGATCCGGCCGAAGATGCGATCCAATCGCAGGATGCGGATGAGGGATGATGTCAGAAGGAAGAAACGAGGCCGGGGGCCAAACCTCTGATACCAAATGTTAGGATTGAAGAGGAGAATAGAGAAATTAGGGTTAGGGTTTGAGAGAGAGAAAAAAAAATACATGAATAGTCTTTTGCATGCCCTTGCCGAACAAGCCCTAGAGGTATTTATACCTCTGGGCCAAGAGGGGGCCGGTCGGGCCCCCATGTGGGCTGAACCCACGGGTTCAGCACCGAGTCGCCGCGGTTTAATTGGGGAGGGTTGAACTGGTAGGTTCAGCCCTGCTTTGTGTTGCCTCCTTCTGTCGACGTGCATATTGTTAACCAGTGAACCGGTTGTTATGCAGGGTCATAACATTTTTTCAAGAAAGAAAAAAGATACACAAATTTTGCAAATAATGACCAAGAATATAATATTTTCATTGTTTTTTTTTCTTTTCCATGAAGTATATATATACTATATAGATAGATATATATGATTCAAATCTAAATTTAGAATATTGTTAAATATAATAATCAATATGATAAACAAAACAAAAATAAATTGTATGAAAACATATCTTGTTGTGTTCTATCATCATATTTCATCATTAGCTCGATAAGAGTATTGTATTTTTAACTTCTCGATCCTTGTTTTCTTATAAATGGGTCCTGCATTGTTTTTATTAAATCAATCAATTCAGTACCTTCTTTCTTAGCATGGCCCTATAGTAGGTTTAATCACAACCTAATTCGAGTCCTCTCCCACTCTTCTGCTCTCCCGGCAAGTAAAGTAGCAATAACCATTTACATTCGATGTTGCAACACTCACCTCGTATTTTCCACAACTTCAAGTTATCTAACTGCAAAATGTTGCAAACACCAGCCCTTATCTTTTTTATCGAACTATCATCCTCCTCCTAAATGATCCGGCCTTTGTAGTCCCTAGCTTGCTTCCAAACAGCAGACTGCACGGACTTGACTATGCTTTTGAACTTGACTCGAAAATATTTAACCTTCATTGCCTCCACAATCATATTTAAAGACAAACAAAAATTATAAGGCTTTCTTCATTCTATTTGCAGTCAAGAAAATACTATCTCTTGCATCTACTATCTCCAGCAAAGTGATAGGTGTACCCAAGAATATTGTAACACACTGAGAGGAAAATTGGAGAGTTGAGTTAATATCACATCTTCGCAATTGACCAAGTAACTTGGCAAAGAAACATTTTTTCCCTAGTTATCAAATTCTCTTTAGCATACGCTCGACATAAGCTGAATAGTCTCAATTAATGGAAGACTGCTGATCCTAACATTACTACCTCTCTCGCTTGGATTCTTTTACATCATTGAGATTTCTCATTTCAGCTCTTTTGATTACAAATCACGGTCTTCAACATTAACTTTAGAGTGGTCGGGGGAATCATGAACATGAGGAACAGTTCGGTGGCAGGCATCATCACATCAGTTATTCCCTACAACTGATGCAATTAGACCAACCATCTTAAATCCAAGTAATTATATGAATTAGAAAATTAAGAAACAATGCATTTTCATTTATTTTCTTACCACCTTGCATGAAATTGAACTTATTAATATATTAGTGATGGAAGATTACATAATTATCAATCTAAATTGAAATTAATAGTATCATGAAAATAATACTGATACATATTTGTTATAGTTCAAAAACCACTTGGAATCTGTTATATTCCTATCATAAAGTTCATTATCGTTTCTATTATAGAAGATGTGAATCATGAACAACTCATAAGGTAACTCATTGGTTTCATGCATTTACTTAATATTTTCAATTATATTGCATCATTCGACGAACCTTTCCGCAACATCTTTGCTGAAATAGAGAAGAAAATTGCTAGAAAAGATCATATTTAATAATTGTGTACTGATATACAGTAACAATATTTTGTATTTTAGCATGTGTTATATCAAACATGATGAAAAAGGAGAGGTATCAAACCATAAACTAACACCTATATGTCTCTAATCATCAGAGTTACCACAACATCACCAAGTTCAAGCATAATCACAGATATCTATTAATGTATCTCTTTGCAAAAACAATTGCACGAGTTATAGATAATGTAAGTTTGTTCAAACTAGCACAATCATATAAATATCATGCATCTGTTTAATTGCAATGCAATTACTGTTATGCACAAGCGGCGAAGATGTCTGTTACCACTAGGGAAAGAGGGGAGAAGCCGGCAGTAGGAGAAGGGCCGGTTAGAGGGGAAGAGGAGAAGCAAGAGATAACAGAGGAGAGGGAGCAGCCCCTTTTTTTTGCTAGATGATCCAAAGATAAAGTTTAGGGTTACAATAGGTCTCTTATATAATGAGGCTGATATGGCCCCCTGACCTAGATCGAGTGATGGGGCCGGATGAGGATGAAGATCCGCGCGGTTCGGAAGAACCCGTTGTAGATCCCAGTAGTGCTATGGTGGAAAAGCGAAGAGGAGAGAAGGAGGAGGAGAAGGAGGAGGAGAATGAGGAGAAGAAGAGGAGGAGAAAGAGAGAAGGGGGATTGGCGGAGGAGGCACGGGAAGCCCGACGGCAGCCCGCCTAGGGAGCGCGATTCTTTCCGCACGGTAGAGAGGGAGAGGGAGAGTTTAGAGAGAGAGAAAAAAACATTGAGATTAATTCTTTCTTGCTTCTTCCATTCCAAAACCCGGACCATATAGGTCACCCAACATCTGAACCCAAATGTTAAAAGTTCATGCCCCTCACTTGGGCTTACAACACGTGAGATAAAAACTGAAATAAAAACTGAAATAAAAACTGAAATAAAAATACTGAAATAAAAGTACGATAAATGCGACGATCGCATGAGAGGCAATTCAACCGGCCTTGGTCGCTCGGCGGCGCTGGTAGGTGCGGCCCCAAAGCGGGTCTGGCGTGTCGAGTGTCATAACATCACCGCCCTCGTCCGAAGACAGCTTGTCCTCAAGCTGTTGAGGGATTTGAACCAAGGGTGTGGATGGTGGGGTGCCGACAAACGGCTCAACTGGGAAATGTGGAAGACATCATGAATCCGGGCATCTGGAGGAAGGTCCAAGCGATATGCCACGTCGCCAATGCGCTCGACGATGGGAAAGGGGCCGAAGAACTTGGGTCCCAATTTGTTTGATGACGGCCGAGTGACGGTGGCTTGACGGTAAGGGCGACGCCGCACCCAAACCCATTCTCCCACGGCAAAGTGTGAGGTCGCGATGTCCCCGATTATACGTAGCCTCCATGCGCTGCTAAGCCTGGAGGAGGCGAGTCCGGGCGGTCTGCAGCAACGAATCTCGATCTACCAACTCTCGGACCAAGGCAGTCAGGCGAGTTGAGCCTTCCGTATAAGATAACAGGCGTGGGGGATCACGGCCAAAAATGAGCCGAAAAGGGGTGGTCCGCAGAGCTGTATGATACGTTGTGTTATAACAATATTCCACCCAAGTTATCCAGCGGGGCCAATGTCGCGGATGATCGCCCGTCACACACCTTGAGTGTATGGTTCACCACTTCAGTCCGGCCATCGGACTGGGGGTGATATGCTGAGGAAAAAGCTAGCTTGGTGGCACTGAGGGAGAAAAGTTCCTTCCAAAAACGACTGGTGAAGACCCGATCCCGATCCGAGACAAGCGTCTCTGGCATGTCATGCAGTCGAAAAATCTCCTGAAAGAAAACCCGGGCCACATGTTCTGCCACGAGCGGTCGTGTCAAGGGAAGGAAATGGGCTCCCTTGGAAAAACGATTCACCGCGACCATCAAAATGCTCTTGCCGCGAACTGGGGCAGCCCTTCCACAAATTCCATAAAAAGATCTGCCCAAATCTGTGAAGGGACCAGTAGGGGCTGAAGTAGGCAGGACGGAAGAAGGTGGTCCGCCTTGTTCTGTTGGCATACGACACAGGCGGAGATAAATTCGTGGACCTGTCGACGCATGCCCTTCCAATAGAACTTTGTGCGTAGCCGCTGAAGAGTACGGTGGACACCCTCATGGGTACGGGAGTGAAAGTCGTCCAGAATGGGAAGGATGAGTGGCGAAGCCACGTCCACGTACAAGCGCTTCCAGCAGTAGATCAACCCTTGACGAGTTGTCCATTGATGATCAGTGAGGCCCTGCTCCACCCAGCGAAGTAGCTCGGTCAAACTTGGAGAAGCATGAATCTCTTGACGAAGAGAGGAGAGGAGATCGGTCGTGGGAAACGAGATGACACAAAGGTTGGCTCCCACCGTAGTGTCCCGGCGGGATAGTGCGTCAGCGGCGCGGTTGAGAGAGCCCGCCTTATGTTCCACCTGAAAATCAAAGCCGAGTAACTTGCTGACCCACCGTTGTTGTGGCACGGTAGTGAGACGCTGTTCCAGAAGGTACTTGAGGCTGAAATGATCGGTCCGGATGGTGAAGGAGCGGCCCCATAAATACGGCCTCCAATGTTGGACTGCCTTGGCGACTCCGATGAGTTCTTGCTCGTACGCCGGCAACTTCCGATGGTGGTTGGCTGTTTTACGGCTGAAGTAGGTGATGGGGTGGCCCTCCTGTTGGAGTACTGCACCATATCCCACGCCGGACGCGTCGCACTCGACAAGAAAAGGCAGAGTGAAATCCGGAAGACGGAGCACCGGGGCAGAAAGCAAGGCCCCCTGAAGAGAGCGGAACGCCTGTGTCGCCGCATCTGTCCAAACAAAATCATTCTTCCGCAACAGGCTGAGGAGAGGAGCGGCGATGCCGCCATAGTCGCGGATGAAGCGGCGGTAGTATCCCGTGAGGCCTAGAAAGCCCCGAAGACCAGTGATATCCCGCAGTAACGGCCATGACGCCACACCCTCCAGCTTGGTCGGGTCGGCCGAAACCCCCGAGTGATCCACCACGTGTCCCAAATATGTGATCGAGCTTTGCCCAAAAGAGCACTTGGACGGCTTGAGGACCAAGTGCTTCGCGTGGGCCGGGCTGAGGACGGCTCGAAGATGACATAAGTGCTCCCCCCAGGTCTTGTTATACACCAAAATATCGTCAAAGAAAACTAGAACGGACTTGCGGAGAAAGGGTTGGAATACATCATTCATCAAAGCTTGAAAGGTAGAAGGTGCCTTGGTTAGGCCGAATGGCATAACCAAAAACTCGAAATGGCCGTGGTGAGTCCGAAAAGCTGTTTTCTCCACATCCGCCTCCGCCATGCGGACTTGATGATACCCGGAAAAGAGATCTAACTTGTAGAAGAAACGTGCTTCGTGTAATTCATCCAAGAGCTCCTCGACGACCGGAATCGGAAATTTGTCCTTGACGGTGATTGCATTGAGGGCGCGGTAGTCCACACACATGTGCCACGTACTGTCCTTATGCACCAGCAATACCGGAGAGGAGAACGGAGAGACACTGCGTCTGATGAGGCCCTGCTGAAGTAGAAGATCACAATGGCGTTCAATCTCGTCCTTCTGGAGGAAGGGGTAGCGATATGGTCTCACCACCACGGGCGCCGCCCCAGGCAAGAGACATATGCGATGATCCTGTCGCCGACGCGGTGGAAGGCCCCAACGGGGGCTGAAAAGCTCAGAAAAAGACTGAAGAAGCGTAGCAAGATCCGCCGAAGAATGCCCCTGCGTCGGTGTAGAAAGTACCTCCGTCACGGTGTGGACTAAAAAGGAGGATGGAGACTGTGTTGGTACTTGTCCCTGCCAATGGATCACACGAGATCCCTCGCGCCAAGAGATGGTCATGCTGCCAAAATCCCACGTGAGGGGCCCTAACGTACGGAGCCAACGCACGCCCAGCACGAGGTCAAAACCCCGAAGGTCGATCAGAAAGAGGTTGGTCTGAAAGGGAGAACCTTCGACCTCTTACGCCACCTTTTGACATACCCCCAAACACTGCAGCTGCTGGCCGTTCGTCACTGCCACCCAGACGTGGCTGCTCGTCACGTATGGAAGATGAAGTTGGAGGGCTCGGTCCTTGCCTATGAAGTTGTGGGTATTCCCCGTGTTAAGAAGAGCAAGAAGAGATGTACCCATAAGTGTCACATAAAGCTGATGGTGCAGCCCCCTTGCGGTTTGGCCAGAGCATGAAGGGACAAATGGGGCGTGCCCGAGTCGTCGAATCCATCATCGTCGTCCTCTGTTGGATCATCCACTTCCAACCAAAAAAGACGTTTGCACTGGTGGGTGGGTGTGTATAGCTCATCACAATTGTAACATAGGTCCTTCTCCCGACGGGCCGCCATCTCCGGGCGTGTCAAGCGACGCCGAAAAGTAGGCCGTGGGGGTTGTGCTCCATCCGACGGCAGAACGGGGGAAACTGATGGGAATGGTCGCGGGCGAAGCGACGGCGGACGATCCAAGGCGAGGCGCCGGTCGAAAACACGGGCGAGGTTCATAGCTGTCAACAGGTCTGGAGGTTTCTAAAATTCTACATCCCACTGTAGCCGGTCGGGCAGGCCGGCAGTGAAAAGTGGCACTTGTTGGAGGGTAAGACAGTTGTGGCACGTGAGAGCAGTAGCTGAAATTGCTCGAGATAAGTTTCCATGGCACCGGTGTACTTGAGAGCGATAAGTGCGCCTAGAGGATCGCCTTGCATGGCCGGTCCAAAGCGAAGGGAGCAGGCGGTCCGGAATTCGTCCCATGAAGTGGCGGGGTGCTCCCGCAATAGCTGTGTGACCCACAGTTGTGTTGGGCCCAATAGGTGGAAGGAAGCGATGCCGACACGTTCCTCTTCCGGAGTGTGTTGGGTGGCGAAGAAGAAATCGCAGTGCGTGAGCCACGATAAGGGGTCTTCACGCCCCTCATACAAAGGGAAATCCATGCGGACGAAGCGGTTGCCCGAGTGGGATTCGCCTGGTGGAAGGTGTCAGTCCACACGACTCTCGGACGGGGGTGTTGTGGGCGGCAGCGAAGGGGAAACACCATGGACGGCATCGAGACGCGCATTGAGAGCGTCCATCTTTTCATTTTGCGCCGCGAACATTGCCTGAAACATCTCCATGAGTTGGCCCACCGTAGGGTTGCTTTCAGCCATGGGAAGAGGGAGAGAGGGCGGTGACGGCAGCAGGCCGGCGGTCGCTCGGGCGGGCGGGAGGAGATGCGTTGGACGGTGGCGACCGACAAAGGCGGTGCGGTAGGAACCGTGTAAAGCAAGGCCGGCTGAACCCTCTGATACCAAGTTAATATGGCCCCCTGACCTAGATCGAGTGATGGGGCCGGATGAGGATGAAGATCCGCGCGGTTCGGAAGAACCCGTTGTAGATCCCGGTAGTGCTAAGGTGGAAAAGCGAAGAGGAGAGGAGAAGGAGGAGGAGGAGGAGAAGAGGAGGAGGAGGAGAAGAGGAGGGGGATCGGCGGAGGAGGCACGGGAAGCCCGACGGCAGCACGCCTAGGGCACGCGATTCTTTTCGCACGGTAGATAGGGAGAGGGAGAGTTTAGAGAGAGAGAGAGAAACTTTGAGATTAATTCTTGTTTGCTTCTTCCATTCCAAAACCCGAACCATATAGGTCACCCAACATCTGAACCCAAATGTTAAAAGTTCATGTCCCTCACTTGGGCTTACAACACGTGAGATAAAAACTGAAATAAAAACTGAAATAAAAATACTGAAATAAAAGTACGATAAATGCGACGATAGCATGAGAGGCAATTCAAGCGGCCTCGGTCGCTCGGCGGCGCTGGTAGGTGCGGCCCCAAAGCGGGTCTGGCGTGTCGAGTGTCGTAACAGAGGCTCAAATAAAACAAATAACCAAAATGCCCCTAAGGTTAAAAACTAAACTTGCTCCCCATCCATGCCATCTGCGGGGTCCCCTGCTGTCGCGCCGCCGCCCGCGGTATCACAGTGAATAACGTCGGGCGATACTGTGATATTATCTCTGCTCTCCTTCTGTGTGCGTGATCTTCGAGCGTACACCCTCCAAGGCGGTTCGCCGTCATGCAGTTCGGTAAAATGCCGTCGTCTGGAAAATTAGTCGTGTCCTCAAGGCAGTAGTCCGGAAATTAGCGAAGAAAATCATCGCGGAGAAGCCATGTACTCGTCGACGGCGGCCGATGTCGCCACGCCACCCGGACTTCCTTGGGAAAACCGGTGCTGGAGTGGGGCGACCGACTATCCAGGATTGTCGTCGGGTACAAAGGTATCGAACCCGAGAAATCAAGGTCGGCGGGGATATGGTTCAAGGGGGGGTGGTCGCTGATGACGCGACGAAGCTGAGATACGTGGAATACGGGGTGAATCCAACTGCCGTCCGGCAAGCGAAGGTGGTAGGCCACGACGCCAATTCGGCTGAGCACCTCGAACGGGCCGAAGAAATGTGGTGCCAGCTTTGGGCATGCGCGGCGGGCTACTGTCAGCTGGCGGTAGGGGTGGAGCTTAATGAACACCTTCTCCCCGGGGGCGAATTGCAAGTCCCGGCGTTTCCGGTTGGCAAATGAAGTCATCTTGGCCTGGGCTCGGCGGAGATGTTGTTTCAGGCTGTCCAAAATGGTGTCACGATCCTGAAGGTGAGTCGCTAGGCTGGCCACGGGGCACTCGCCCGAGAGGTGTCGCACGATAGATGGAGGTGGTCGACCGTATACTGCTTCGAAGGGGGAGGTGTTGGCGGCGTGATAAAAAGTCGTGTTGTATGAGTATTCCACCCATGGGAGCCATTTTGCCCTGGTGCCCGGCCGCTCGCTGATGAAGCACCGAAGGTAGGTCTCCAAACACCGATTGAGGACTTCGGACTGCCCGTCCGTTTGGGGATGGTAGGCGGTGCTCATTCTGAGGCGAGTGCCCTGCAAGCGGAAAAGAGTGGTCCAAAAGCTACTCAAGAAGAGGGGGCCCCGATCGCTGGCGATGGAGCGCGGAAAGCCATGAAGACGCACGATCTCGGCGATGAAACTGTCTGCCACTGTGGCGGCCGTGTAGGGATGGCAGAGGGGAATAAAGTGGCCATACTTCGAGAGGCGGTCCACGACCAATAAGATGCAGTCGAACCCGGCGGAGTACGGTATTCGGGTGATGAAGTCCATGGCGATGTCTTCCCAAATCCGTTCGGGTACCGGCAGTGGCTGTAGAAGGCCCCCCGGAAACAACGACTCATACTTGACCTTCTGGCATGGAAGGCATGCGGCGACATAGGTCTTGACCCGGCAAAACATCTACGGCCAAAACAAGGAGACGGTCAGTTGGCGATAGGTGCGGAACGCGGCGACTTGGCCGCCGGACGGGGATGCGTGGAATTCCTCCAAGAGTCGCGGAATACATGTGGAACTGGCGGACAGCACGAGGCGGTCGCGGTAGAACAACCGGTCGCCGGTGAGCGACTAGGGAGGGTGTGCGGACGGGTCGGCGATGAGAGCCGTACGAATGGGGCCGAGCTCGGGATCTTGTTTGACCCCCTCCTGTATCTCGGCGCCCTCCTCCCAAACTGGTCGAGTAAGGGAAGCTAATTCTGGTGCGTGCGGCTGGCGAGAGCGGGCATCGGCCGCCTGATTGGTCTTGCCGGAGCGGAACTCGATCGAGAAATCGTAACCCAATAGTTTGGCGGCCCACAGTTGCTGCGCCGATGTGGCAATTTTCTGCTGGAGGAGGTAGAGAAGGCTATGATGGTCCGTCTGGACCACAAACGGCTGGCCGAGGAGATATGTGCGCCAATGTTGGACCGCGAGGACAAGAGCCATGAGTTCATTTTCGTACGCCGAGCGGCTACGGATGGACGATGAAAAAGCGCGGCTGTAATAGGCAATGGGGCGGCCGGATTGAATGAGTACCGCGCCGACCCCGGTGGCCGAGGCGTCGCACTCCACTATGAACGGTTGGTGGAAGTCGGGCATGGCCAACACCGGCCCCTGCACGAGGGCTGACTTCAGGGTCGTGAATGCGGCCAGGGCGGCGGAGGACCACACAAAGGGGCCCTCCTCCGAGGTCTTGAGCAGCTGTGTAAGGGGACGGGTCAGCGTGTCGTAGCCCTGAATAAACCGTCGGTAGTAGCTGGTAAGGCCCAAGAAGGGGCGAACCTCGCGGAAATGAAGTAGGCGTCGGCTAGTGGAGAACCGTCGTGATCTTGTCGTCATCCATAGCCACCTCATTGGCCGCAATAGTATGCCCCAAGTAGCTAACCTTCGGAGAGCCGAAGGTACATTTCTTCCGGTTCAGGACGAGGTGGTGGTGGCGAAGAGTGAGGAGGGTGGCCCGGACGTGCTGGAGGTGTTCCTGCCAAGTGGAGCTGTACACCAAGATATCATCAAAAAAAAACAAGAACGTGCTTACGGAGTACCGGCCGAAAGATGTTATTCATGGTAGCCTGAAAAGTGGTCGGGGCGTTGGTCAACTCAAACGGCATCACTAAGAACTCGAAGTGGCCTGTTGATGCGCGAAAATGGCACCGCCTAGTTAACACGGAGGGGGTGTTCGATCTCACAAGCTAGGAGAGGAAGAGGATGAAGGTTGCGGGTGAGGAGGAAGCTTCTGAGTGCTCGAGAGTGGAGCAAGCGCTTGTCAAAGGGGTTGCGGGGATAGAGGAGAGGGTTGCTGAGAGTAGCCGGGAAGGCTGATGAGAAGAGGAGGATGATCAGGAGCTGTCGAGCAGACGGTTACTATGACGGTTGAGGCGTAATGAGCAGCGAAGAAGCTTGTTGAGTAGAGAAGAAGCTTGCTGAGCAGAGAAGCTTGATCAACAGAGAATGTTGATCAACAGAGAAGGTTGATCAACAGCGGAGCTTGATCAACAGAGAATGTTGATCAACAGCGGAGCTTGATCAACAAGGAAGCTTGATCAACAGAGAAGCTTGATCAACAGCGGAGCTTGATCAACAGCGGAGCTTGATCAACAGAGAAGATTGATCAACAGCGGAGCTTGATCAACAAGGAAGCTTGATCAACAGCGGAGCTTGATCAACAGAGGAGGTTGATCAACAGCGGAGCTTGATCAACAAGGAAGCTTGATCAACAGCGGAGCTTGATCAACAAGGAAGCTTGATCAACAGAGAAGAAGGTTGATCAACAGAGAAGCTTGATCAACAGCGGAGCTTGATCAACAGAAAAGGTTGATCAACAGCGGAGCTTGATCAACAAAGAAGCTTGATCAACAGAGAAGAAGGTTGATCAACAGAGAAGCTTGATCAACAGCGGAGCTTGATCAACAGAAAAGGTTGATCAACAGCGGAGCTTGATCAACAAGGAAGCTTGATCAACAGCGGAGCTTGATCAACAAGGAAGATTGATCAACAGCGAAGCTTGATCAACAGAGAAGGTTGATCAACAGCGGAGCTTGATCAACAAGGAAGTTTGATCAACAGCGGAGCTTGATCAACAAGGAAGCTTGATCAACAGAGAAGAAGGTTGATCAACAGAGAAGCTTGATCAACAACGGAGCTTGATCAACAAGGAAGCTTGATCAACAGAGAAGAAGGTTGATCAACAGAGAAGCTTGAGCTGACAGTTACTTGGACGGTTGTGCTTGCACGTTGACACCGAGAGAGCTAAGTTGAGCTGAGAGGAGGAGAGGGGGCCGCTAGCAGCGGCAACAACAAACTTCGTCCGTCGCGGCTTAAATGTCACTCTTGCGATGGGTTTTTCCTTTAATCAAGAAACAAGATTACAACTTGCAAATGCACCTTTACATGAAAAGGCAATAAAGGGTACAAAGGGGGAAGCTAGCGGTTAAGGAAGGAGTTGCCAGAGGCTAAGGAAAAGAAGCTGCTGGCAGGCCGCGCGGCTTGCTGGCAAGCTGTGGAGGACTGAAAATCTGAGTCCGCAGGGCTTGCTGGCAAGCTGTGGAGGACTGGAAATCTGAGTCCGCAGGGCTTGCTGGCAAGTTATGGAGGACTGGAAATCTGAGTCCGCGGGGCTTGCTGGCAAGCTGTGGAGGACTGGAAATCTGAGTCCGCAGGGCTTGCTGGCAAGCTGTGGAGGACTGGAAATCTGAGTCCGCAGGGCTTGTTGGCAGCGGCAATTTTCCTCTTGCGCGTTATTCCTCCCTATAATGAGAGGTATCAGGGGCTATTTATAGGCCCGGGGAAGGATCTTCTAGAAGCGGGGCCCAGTGACGTCATCATGACGACCTGCGCGGACTTGGCGAGCAAGCTGCCTGGCTGGGCGGACTGGGAAAAGGCAGGCCGCCTCCTTTGGGCTGCTAAGGCATAGGGGGCGGCCTGAAGCAGGAGGTCGCCCCTGGTGGGCGGCCTGGCACAGGGAGGCCGCCCCTGGTGGGCGGCCTGGCAAGGAGGCCTCCCCTGGTGGCCGGCCTGGCACAGGGAGGTCGCCCCGGGTGGGCGGCCAGCAAGGGAGGCGGCCTGGGCACTGGAGGCCGCCAAAGGGCCAGCAAGGGAGGCGACCTGGGAAGCAGGCCGCCCCCTAGGGCTGCTGAGGTGCGGCCTGAGGAGCGGCCGCCCCTGGGTGGCGGCCTGAGGAGCAGGCCGCCACCGAGCAGGCAGAGGAGGCGGATTGAGGAGCAGGCCGCCCCTGTAGGGCAGGAAACCCTCTGATGGCGAGCCGGAGCGTGAGTCCGCCGAGCCCGCGGCGGTTGAATTGGTCCAGGGTCGACGCTGGCTGAGCGACCTGGCGGACTGAAGGGATAGATCGCATAGATCGCCCCCTGTTTGCTTTGGATTGCCTCCTGTAAGGAAAAATGTTGTGCGGTTAGCGGGCCTAACCGCGCGGCCTACGAGGTTGAGCTATGGGAATAGCTCGTTGTCCCGCAGGGCACGCGGTTGCTAAGCGACCTGGGCGGACAGAGAAATCTGTCCGCCTACACTATGGACTTGTCGCGAACTCCCGGGAGAATCTGAAGATCGCGACTAGCCAGCTGGCTACCTTGGGAAGGATCGCCGATTTCTGGGTTAACATGGCCGTCATGAGTCCGAGAAGCCGTCTTGGGCACGTCGACCGGCCGGACCCGAATCTGATGATAGTCGGCTCGAAGGTTCAGCTTAGTGAAGAAGGTGGCGTCGTGGAGTTCGTCAAAAAACTCCTGAATGACGGGGATCGGGTATTTGTCGGAGACGGTCGCCTTGTTAAGCTCGTGATATTCCACGCGGAAGCGCCAACTACCGTCCTTCTTGCGAACAAGGAGGACTGGGCTGGAAAACGGGCTCGCACTGGGCCAAATAATGCCCCCCAAGAGCATCTCCCGCACGAGGCGTTCGATCTCGTCCTTCTGAACGTGCCCGTAACGGTATGGCCGCACGGATACCGCGGAAGTGCCGGGCTGGAGGACGATGGCGTGGTTAGTGGGGCGGACCGGGGGTAGGCCGATCGGGGACTCGAAGAGCGCGCGAACTCATCGAGGAGGAGGCCGAGGTCCTCAGGTGGTGGGGCGGGGTCGGCCTCGGCACCCGGAAGAAGCCAAAGCCAAGCGGAGAAGTCAACCTCGGAGGTGTGCTGAAGGGCTCGGAACGAAACCGGAATCCGGAGGAGGGTCGAGTCACCCATGAGGCAGTGGGAAATGGGCCCCTGTTGGAAGTGCATAGTCATCGTGGCCCAATTAACCCGGACGTCGCTAAGCGTTTGGAGCCAAGCCCCCCCTAGAATTGCATCAAGGTCACCGAAACCGAAGATGTAGAAGTCGGTCGTCACAGCGCAGGCACCAAGAGCTATCGTCTCTGCCTGGCAGAGGCCCTGCGTTGGTCGGCGACGCCCGTCGCCCGTCGCCCAGGCACACCGTGAAGGCCGGGGATGGCCGAAAGGCGAGCGCCAACTCGCGCGCAATATGTTTCGAGATGAAGTTGTGCATGGCGCCGCTGTCAATCATGAGAACGATGTCACGGTCTTGGAGGCGGCCGCGGAGCTTCATTGTGTGCGGGCATGTGATGCCGCCAACCGAAAAGTAACGGAGCTCCAAACAGTGGAGGCCGTCCCCGTCCGGGAGGGGTGGATCGGCGGTCGGAAGTGTGGCAAGGTCATCGGCCTCCGGCGGCGCCTCGTGGAGATGGTCATTGCCGAACAAGGAGTGAAATTCTTTGACGGAGCAGACATGGTTCGGCGAGTACGGAAGGCGACAACGGAAGCATAGACCACGTCGACGGAGGTCGTTGTATTCGCCATCAGAAAAACGGTGTGGCGGGCCGCGAGCCGGGCGAGGCCCCTTGGGTGCGGAGCGCGAGGGGCCCCCTCCCGTGATGGAGTCGGTCGAGGGGGGGCATAGTGGGTCGGAGGAACATGGGGGGCTGGTGGAGGGGGGCGGATGCCCAAATCCTCCTCCACGGCGTGGTCGAGGTCAATGGCGGCTGAGACGGTGTGGGGTTGATGAGTGCGGAGGCGGGAGCGAATGGCTAGCAGCAGGCCCTGTAGAAAGAAACCCAAGTAGTGATTCGGAGGCAGTCCGGGGACGTGGGAGACCAGCGCCACAAACTCATCAATATAGCTATCGAGGTTGGCCGATTGGCGAACGCTGCAGAGGCGCTCAATGGCGGAGCCGGAGTACCGCGCGTCGTAGCGTTGAATCATTTCGTGCTTCAGCTCGGGCCACAAGATCTGGGGTTGAACCTGGCGGAGCCACCGCGCCCAATGCAAGGCGAAGCCGGAGAGGCCGACAATAGCGGTGCTCACCTTATCATCGTCGGCGATGAGATGGAGATCGAAGAATTGTTCGGCTCGGGCTATCCACCCCATCGGATCGACGCCCGTAAAGGCGGGCAACTCCAACGCGAAGGGGGGTCGGCCAACCTGGGGTAGCGGGGCTGCCGGCTGCGACTCGGCCGCGAACAGCGGCAGAACGGGGGGCTGGCCGAGGAGAGATGTGGACGAAGTGGCGGCGGGCGTGGGGGGCGCGGGTACGAGTAGGTCGAGGCGGGCGAGAATGGCGGTGTTGGTGTTGGCGGTGGTGAGGAAGGCGGCCTGGAGGGCGGAAACGGAGGCCCGCAGTTCGGAGAGGTCGGCATCATGGGCGTCGGCCCGGGCGCGGAGGTCGTTCAAGATGTCGGAGGGGACGGTGGCATTGTTTCGGGTCGTGACTGTCATGATGTTGAGATCCGACGACGTAGTGGCGGGCGGAGCGGCAAGTCGGACCAAATGTTACCACTAGGGAAAGAGGGAGGAAGTCGGCGGTAGGAGAAGGGACGGTTAGAGGGGAAGAGAAGCAAGAGAGAATAGAGGAGAGAGAGCAGCCCACATTCTTTGCTAGATGATCCAAAGATAAAGTTTAGGGTTACAATAGGCTTCTTATATAATGAGGCTCAAATAAAACAAATAACCAAAATACCCCGAAGGTTATAAACTAAATTTGCTCTCCATCCATGCCATCCGCAGGGTCCCCTGTTGTCGTGCCGCCGCACGCGGTATCGCGGTGAATAATGTCGGGCGATACCGCGGCATTATCTCCGCTCTCCTTCTGTGTGCGTGATCGTCCTGCGTACGCCCTCCAAGGCGGTTCGCCGTCATGCAGTTCGGTAACAATGTCTATTACATTGTTTTGGTTATTATGTAATTTTATTAAGATGTTATCTCAAAAACTGTTGGTTGAATGTTTATGCAATTACTATATGTAAACTATGATCGTGGAAGTAATAAATTCCATCAAACTAGTCTTTCTTCTGCTATACATTTAATTAGATTATCAAGGCTCGTGTTTTGTAATTCAGATTTTTTATTGTTAGTGAATTATATGCACTACTAAATTGAAGTATGGTTTAAAGGTAGAACATTATATTTTCAAAAATGACCCGAAAACCTAGTGTCACAATATGAGGTACAACAACAAAATTATTATAGAATGCAGTTACATGCAAGAATTCAAAAAATAAAAATGAAGAAACAAACGGGATTGAAGAAAAGCCATCTAAGGTTTTAAAAATGTATTTTCCTTTTTCTAAGGGTACCATGCATGCAACAAATTTCTTAAAGTAAAATAAACCAACAGTGGGTAACTAATAAGAAATATGATCACTTTACCTTTAGAGTAAAAAAGGTTCAAAAATATTTCTCGGATCAAGATTATCATGAAGGAAACATTTAATATTAGGCCCGTGAATATGCAATTTTGACTCGATATTCTTATGTGGCTCTTCCAATTAATGGACATAAAACTAAAGACAAAATCAATTTTTTCACTAGCAAGTAAATGTTTATTGAAGAGAAGGTTAAGAAGAAAGGAATTCTTATGTGGATCTTCTAATTAATGGACAAAAAACTAAAGACAATCAATTTGTTCATTAACAAGCAAATGTTCGTTGAAGAGAAGGTTGAGAAGAAAGGAATTCCTAAAGAAATTAACACAGACGTAGCTTTAGATCTTTATATTCACGTAACTAATTACATGTGTACACTATAGCTTTCGTGATTAAATAGCAGGTGGAAGTTAGCATCTTCGGCAAAAAATACACATTCGATAGTAAACACGATGATAGGATCGGATCAAAGGGAATTATAGTGTTAGTTCACCTTTTAATTCGAATTTTAAATTTTCCTTTTTTTGTTCTTTTATCACTTTCTAGTTTTAATTTACAAATATCTCAAAGACCATACAAATGTTTGGTGAAGAGAGGATTAAGAAGGAAGGAATTCTTATAGGAATTAGCACAGACCTAACTTTAGGTCATTATATTCATGTAACTAGTTGCATGCCTACGCTATAGCTTTTGTGATTAAAAAGTAACAGGTGGAAGTTAGCATAGTTGGCAAAAAATACACACTCGACAGTAAACACAATGACAGGATCGGAACAAAGGGAATTATAGTGTTAGATCAACATTTAATTTGAATTTTTTATTTTTCCTTTCCCTTATTTTATCTCTTTTTTTGTTTTTATTTACGAATATCTCAAAGACCATGTAAATGTTTGTTGACGAGAGGATTAAGAAGGAAGGAATTCCTATAGGAATTAACACAGATGTGACTTTAGGTCTTTATATTCATGTACCTAGTTGCATGCCAACGGTATAGCTTTTGTGATAAAATAGCAGGTGGAAGTTAGCATCTTCGGCAAAAAATACACGCTCGATAGTAAACAAGATGATAGGATCAGATCAAAGGGAATTATAGTGTTAGTTCAACTTTTATTTTGAATTATATATTTTTCCTTCCAGTTCTTTTATCTCTTATTCATTTTTATTTACAAACATCTAGAAGGCCGTGTAAAATTGAGTGGCAGCATCCTCATATAATAACCTAAGACAGCGCAATGAATCACATCAAAATTAAACCAGATCAAAATAAATTAAACCAAGGATGAAATGCAGGAACAATATCGCCGCTTATGGCACAAGAGAATAGAACATGGCAATAAAAGCTTCACTTATACCAAACCAAACAAGAATGATCAAACATCTATCTAACCTAGACTATACGCCATCACCATAATAAAGATAACTATAACAAAGTACACCACTCAATCATTAACACAAAAATTATAACAACATAATCTTAATAGCAATAATAATAAACAGAAATAACAAGCATATAAAAAATCCTCATTTTAGGGATCATCATCTATATCATTTACCCTTCATTTCTCGCCGCTTCCTAGTTCCTAATGAGCCAAGAACCTGTTGCACCGACACCGACACGTGACACGCGATACGGCACGGCACGCGACTCGTCAATTCTAAAAAAATATCATATTCGGACACGTTGGGACATGTATATTAAATATTTATTTTTTATATCAATCTCATAATCTAAATGTTCTCGTTGACTTGTGTTAAATGCATTCTCGAGCAAACTTTTTCCCCACTTTCAATCTTCTTTTTCTAGAGAAAATATCAACTCCACTAGTAGATTCACCTTCACTACTTGAAATGCTGGAAAGGGGGAAATGCACTTTTTAGGAACAAGACTCGTTATTCTTGCATTCAACAAATCATTAATAAATGTGTTCTCACACTTGTATATAAACTTATAAAATATTTTCACAAAAATTGCACTTCCAAAATAAATTGTCTCTCACCTCACCATGAGTAGTTAGCTTATTGACAAACCTCCATAATGATTTATTTGGATCATCATCAATAGAGATAGGCACTTGTAGACCACTATTACTACTCTTACTCGAAGACATTCTACAAAATAAAAAAATAGTCACAAAGTTCTAATAATAGAACCGCCACAAAAGCAACAATAAGATTAATCAAAAAAACAACAAATAAATAAATCACAGAGCGCCGGAGCCTGGAGCAGAGCCGGTGAAGAGAGTGTTGGAGAGTCTGAAGAGTGTCGGAGAGTCGGAAGAGTGTCGGAGAGTCTGAAGAGTGTCGGAGAGTCTGACACCGACACGCTAAGCATTTTGAAGTGTCGGTGCTTCATAGCCAAGAACTCAAAGATAAATTCAATTTCAATACATAAAGATCAAGGGAAACACCACATACAGAGCATACCATGGAATATACTCTAGCATATTCATGCCAAACTTGCTTGAACTAAATATCTTAACCAACCGAACCGTGGACACATTTCTAAGCTCTTTGAGTCTAGAATCACACCTACACGTGGAAATTGCATGTATTTCATTTAACAACTTGGACCTTTAGTGCTTCAATTTTCATGCCTTACATGGAATGAGATGGCTGCTGTAAGCATCCCCCTTCCCATAATTTTTCATATAACCAGCCCATTTTGCTACCCTTTATTTCAAAAACAACATTGAGAAACTATATGATAATTACATCAAGAAATTAATCATGTTTCATCCTGAAATTCCCGGTAAGACTAATCGCGCAAATTCATGGCCTTCATATCCCATAAAAATAGCACCTTGTTTACCAACATTGAGAAATGTTCTCAAAACCCAGTGTCATCCAAGAAAGTAGTCCTAATTGTGTACCTTTTCTGTGAAAGGAACTCCAATACACGCAATACCAGGGAATACAGATACTCCACCTTCCGGCTATACACCTGAACTGAACCTTGAAGAAGCAATGCAGCTAGATTCCACAAAACCAGAGAAAAATTCAATCACCAAAAGATCACAAATACGGCAGACAACTTGAAGTAAGTAAGAACATAAATTTAGGGATTGGTATCGAAACCTTCTGCAAAGTTAATCGACTGCTCCGATGGGACCTCGCCGGAGCAAATCTTGAGAAGGTACTCCTCCAGATTCTTGGCGAGGTCAACCTCCCAGTTGGACTGTAGATCACGTCTGGGTTGTAGGAAGTCCAACCGCGCAGCACTCCCCGAAGACCCGCCTTCGTCCTCGGGGGGGTCCTCCCTATCGCTCATCCTCTTCGGCTAGCGGCAAAAGAGCCATTGGAAGAAGGGCTAGCAAAGCGTGTCCATGGAGAAAACCACCAGAATAGGTGCCGGAATCAAGCGAACGCCGGCGAAAACAAAAATGCTCCGGGGATCCGAGACCGGGGATGGGAGGATTTTGAAACGAAAAACCCTAGAGATACAGAGAACGAAGAGCGCGATATCAAGGAGTTTTTGTGTTTTTGGAAATCCCGCTTTGGCAGTTCAGTGCTGCCTATAAATATTATGAACCATCGGATGAAAATACACGTATAAATATTAACGTGGCTGTCGGATGAGTGACGTTCTGGCCGTTCGATTGATGGCCGTTAACCAAGCTTTGAGATTCGCATACAAATATTATGAACCATCGGATGAAAATACACGTAGCAATTTTTTTTTAATCCCATGAGGATGAATGAATCTATGGATTGTGGGCTAAAGAGAATTATAAGGTCCTGTTTGGGACACCTGCACACCCCTACAAGGAAGGGACGTTGAAGTTTTAGGTTGGAGGTGAAGGCGGAGGCTGGGAATGGCGGTATTTTGTCGTTCGAGGAAAACAAATGGTCCCAGCTTTGAACTTACAAATCGATGAAGTTTCTTAGCGCCAGCTGATAACAACCGCATTCACGGTCGTCACTGACGTGCCAAAAAGAGCCTTAGTAACCGGCGCAATAATCTTCACATTATTGTCAATAATCTTGTGTTCAATTCTCTCAAAACAAATAACAATATCTTCGCACGATTAATTGGACGATGTTTAGGAATCTTAAGAGAACATTGAGTAATTAATTCGATGATAAATTTTCTCGGCAACCTTCAATATTATTAGCTAAAATGCATTGATGTTCTTCTTGGTTCTCTAATCATTTAAATCGGCTTATTCGTTTGAACAGAATTGAAGACTTAGAATTAGAATTGAAGATCATTTTCTATTAAATTTAACCTTAAATTCCAATTCTTAAGCCTTAATTCCACCCATTAATTGAGACCAGTGCAAAGCTTAGTTGGTGATGTGGACCAATTTAGAGCTCACAGGCCTAGGGTTTAAGTCTGAGACTCAACAAATCTCCATTAAAATTAACGGTTGCGACCAATCAAATCCGTGAAAAGGTATTGGAGTCGGTGATCAAAAGAACTGTAACACGCCCACAACACATGGGGTTTTACAAGTACCATTCACCAAAATTGGAGCATTCATACTAGACAAAATGGCTTAGAATATTTTAAATATTTTATTGTAAATAAACATGCGGCTTATTCTTATTTTGTGAATGAACGGAATTTCTTAGTATTATCTTAATTTGTACAAGATTATATATAAAGTTATTATATGCGCAGTATCTTTATATAAATATATATATATACGACACTGTACATGGAATCATCAATAATTCATTAGAAATGAAATGCAATAATACACAGCCAAGCCGATCGTTGCTTGTTATGCATGTGGCAGCTGTGAGTCTGGTAGAAATATTTATTTTATATATTTATATGGTTGATGTTGATAGTGTCGCTCGAAGCATCCGGATGGAGATCAAGGTGGAATCACCTATCCGTTGCCTCTAGGTGGGTATAAATAGGCAAGCCCTATAAGTTACTGCGGGTATTGGATATCCGTGTATCCGAACTGACCTGTTAAGCCTCCAAAACCGTTATTTGTCCAAATATACATCAACAGGTATAACATCCCCTCGCCTAAGCGTACCAGTTTAGTCAGCTCGGGACAACCCACTACAAGAAAAATATCATTTAGTAAGGAAAATTAGCAAGACTTAAAAATTCATTGCTAATTAGCATCAAATTTAGCTACGTAATTTTTTTTTTGCTTTTACCAACAAAAATAGCAAGGAATTTTTTTTTTTTTGCTAAAATAACAACAAATTCTTTTGCTGCAAAATTTGTGTTGTTAAAATAGCAACGATTTTTTTTGTTGCAAAATTTTTTTTGCAAAAATAACAACGAATTTTTTTGTTGCAAAATAACAACGAATTTTTTTGTTACAAAATATTTATCGGCGAATTTTTTTCTAAAAAATGGCATGGCTCTTTCTTATAAAATTATTTTTTTTTCATAAAACATAGTTGTTGTTTAATATATTTATAAATAATGTAAATTATTTGTATTCAAAAAAAATAATTAATAATATATATAATTATTTTTATATGTTATTTAAATGCGTATATATAAATTTATAAATTAATAAACATTATTAGTATTCAATAAATTAATTATAAATACATATAAATTATATAAACAATATATAATATAAATAACAATACATATACATTTATATTATAAAGTTATATGTACTTATTATATAGCGACATATATATATATAACAAAAAAAATATCGTTATATATAATAAATATATATTATATATAATTAATAGAATGTATTATGTGGGGGCGTATAAGCGTACGGGTAAGGGTCAAGATGACTTCAAATCTAAAAGTAATCAATATTAAAGTTGTAGATATCGTCGATACGAACAATTTTCATGTTGAACAATTTTTAATTTGGAGTTGTTTTGACCATCAATTTGGGGATCTAAATATGGGGTGGCGAGAGTGCTACAGAGTGCCCCAGATGTCGATCCTCAAATCGAAGGTCAAAACAACTTAAAATTAAAAAGTGTTAACCATGAAAGTTGTTCGTATCGACGATATCTACAACTTTCATGTTGATCAATTTTCGATTTGAAGTCATCTTGATCCATTTTTTCTGTTGCTTGCATATTACACCTAAATATATATATATTGTATATAGGAATATATATATTATATAAAGGAATATATATATTATATAAAAATGTACATATTATATACTTATATTTGATTATATAATTTTATGAATTATGTATACGTTATATATAAATAATATTGTCATTTGTTAATAAAGAATTAAGTTAGAGCATATTGAAACCGAGAAATTGGTCTCTGTGGAGTTCGGGGTCCCTAGAAAGGGGTGACCTCACACTTACTGCACTCAGGCGAATGTCACGGGCCAAAGGCTCAGAAAACTACAAACAGACTCTCGGCTCTAGCGTGAAGGTCTCACCTCACACCCGGAAGATCTTGGTGATCTCCCCATCCCTAGCCAATGCTGAGCTAGGTGCCTTGGAGGATGAAGAAGTGATGTCCTCCAAGGCACCCCTAAGGGTCTATTTATAGTTTTTTGGGAACGGCCTGCAAATAACCAACCTCTGCTGCCCTGAAATTAAAAAAAACACCCCGGGGCTGGTCTGCCAACAACCAGACTCCACTGTTTTGAACAGTTATTCGCAGCCCACCAGGGCCAAAAGGGCAGACCCTCAAGCCGTGAGAGCGAGGCTGGGCGAGCACTAGGCCGGGCGAGCGGGGAACCTGGGCGAGCACTAGGCCGGGCCAGCTGGGACCCTAGGCGAGCTGGGCGGCCGACACAGCAAGGCGAGCTGGGCGGCCGACACAGCAAGGCGAGCTGGGGCGGCCTGCGCGCTGGGGCGGTCGGCGCGCTGGGGCCGCCTGCGCGGTGGGCAGCGGCCTGCGGGCCGGGCGGCCCGCGCGCTGGGGCGGCCGGCGAGCTGGGCGGCCTGCGGGCTGAGGAGGCTAGGCGAGCTGGGCGGACTGCGGGCTTAGGCGGCCTCTCGCCGCACCTGCCCCCTGACAACAGGTCGGGGGAGGCAAATATTGTATCCCCCCTACTAGTATATTATGAATGTTAACCCTAAATTGGCCCATAAGAGTGTAAAATCCTTAAAAAACTTAAAACTGTATAGCAAGGCTTGCGCCTTGTTCGGGAGCCCATTTTCGTGAAATACAGAGCAGTTGATAAGAATTGTAGGTTGTTTGAAATAGGTTGGGGGTTCTAAACGTGCCATATACAATTAAAGAAATAATTTTTTAGTATATATATTATTTATTTTTATTTATCAGAATTATAAAATAAAAATGTTAAATATTAACAATAAAAATAGAATTTCTTTCTAATTTAGAAATGATAAAATACTTTGTTAAAAAATCCTTGCAACATAGAAAGAAAAAATTTTCTTGCTAAAATTAGCTAGGAACATATTAGCTACAAATTTCTTTTGTTTCTAAATTCGTTGCTAATTAAAATTAACAATGAACTTAAAGGATTAGCAAGATATTTTGTGTCTTGCTAATTATGATTTTTCTTGTAGTGACCATCCACCAGGTTGGTAAGTTTTGATTATCGGATCGCAGTCCAAGCACCCAACCCCTCTTCTGGCATGCACTCACTGACAGGTTGTTTGTGATCATAACCTCTCAATGATGAAGAAACTCCAGTTAAGGGGGTAGCACGGGAGGCTTCCTATGAGATCACCCATTATGAAATTACTTTCGCCCCAGCACACTTAACTGTGAAGTTTTCTACTTTTCATCACCAATTGAGTGGAAAAACTCCATAATTAAGCTTGCTCGAGCGAGAGTAGTCAGAATGGATGACCTCCCGGAAAGTCCTCGTGCTACTCTCTTAATTTGAGTTTCCTCATCAAATGAAGATGTGGCCTATAACAACTCGTTGTGCCTTGTTGTGGGACTAGAGAGACGTTGGGTGCTTGGGTTGCAGCCCGATACAACGCCGGATGTGGTCTCTTGGTAAACGTTGTCCCGATTGGAGCAAGGTCTGGATTGTTAGTTACAATAAAAAATGCACTTTTGTGACGATATTTAAATTCCTTTT
Source organism: Platanthera guangdongensis (assembly GCA_039583875.1). Lineage (NCBI taxonomy): Eukaryota > Viridiplantae > Streptophyta > Magnoliopsida > Asparagales > Orchidaceae > Platanthera > Platanthera guangdongensis. The sequence continues at coordinate 156,568,215 of CM077160.1, read as the reverse complement.
TGGCTAAAAAATGATGATTTCTGCACCCCACCCCTACCCCATGTTGAAATTCTAGTTATATTTGTCATGTTGCGAGCCATGTATGACAATTTTTAGCTTGAGTTTGTCTAAATCATCTCTCGTTGATCTCTTGTTGACAGAAGCAGTAGAAGAATTTCATTAGGTGGGATCGGACAATTTAACCCTCATGTTCATGACCGCCGCTAATGTGCAAAACGGACTTTAAGCTTATTTTCACTGGTGAACCGGTAACGACCGCATGAACCTGATCTTAATTTAAGATTTGGTTCATGCGGTCGTAATCGCTTGACCGGTGAAAATAAGTCGCCCCAAACCTCCGTTTGGGAGAAGTAAAGATGAACTACACCACTGGTCCGAACTACTCGTTGAGCCGTGATTTCTGAGTTCAACAATGTATGAGTTCAAATATCATGTTTAAGTTCAAATATACATGAGTTATAGATAGTCATATAACAAAGTACTTTATATACCAATATGTTACAAAATCTAAGTGCACAACCTCCAAATAGTTGTTAAGGGCACCGCAGTTTAGGCTACGTGCACCGCACTTTCTCCTAGTTTTTTGAGTTTTTTGAAAATGCGTTTTGTACATGTTTTTTTAGGAAAAGTGTTCGACACGAAAGTTGCAGATCTAGACTAGATCTGCAACTTTCGTGAGGAACACTTTTCCTGAAAATGCATGTACAAGGCGTATTTCTAAAAGGGCGCGAAATCTGAACGTATTTCCAAAGTAAGCATTGTACATGCATTTTTTTAAAAAAGTGTTGTACATCTCGACAAGATCTACAACTTTCGTGTTGAACATTTTTCCTAAAAATGCATGTACTAGGCGTATTTTTAAAAGACACGAAAAATTAAGAAAATGTGTGGTGCGTCTAGCCAAAACTGTGGTGCCCCTAACAACTCCCTATATTTAAGGTGATTGTTAACCGCAACCCGTAATTGGCTAGTCGCAACTCAAAATCTCTCAAATTTTCACTCCTTTTCGAAATACGCCTTGTACAAGCAATTTTAGGAAAAGTGCTCAACACGAAAGTTGTAAATATCGACGAGATCTACAACTTTCGTGTTGAACACTTTTCCTGAAATTGCACGTACAAGACGTATTTTGAAAAGGAGCAAAATCTTGGTATATTTCCAAAGTACGCCTTGTACATGCATTTTTAGGAAAAGTGATCAACACGAAAGTTATAGATCTCATCTATATCTACAACTTTCTTGTTGAACATTTTTCCTGATATTGCATGAACAAGACGTATTTCGAAAAGACGCGAAAAATTGGAAAATTTTGAGATGCGACAAGTAAAATTTCGGGTTGCGGTTAACAATCACTATTTTAATTACACACAACTACACATTTTGTATATATATATTAAGCGGCGGGTGCGGCTCCGTCACGTGCGATGGCATCGGTCTCGCCGTCGGTGAACTCGATATGCAGTTGTGAGCGGCCTCCGACGGTCGCAGCCTCTGCAATCATCCTCGGCACACGAACCGTGAGCACGCCGTCCTCGTACGCGGCCGAAATTCCCTCAATTTCTACCATTGTCGGCAATCTGAACTTCCTCATAAACTCCTTCGTCGGCCTTCCATCCGCCTTGCCGTATCCAGCCGTCCGCTCCGTGCGGATCAGCAAATATCGGGAATCCTCCAGCTCCACTCTGATCTCCTCCTTCCTAATTCCTGCGGGCGAGATTTATGGGCAAGAGTTAGGGTTTCAAGGTATGAATTTGTGATCGGGAGAGATGAGAGAGGGTATACCTGGAAAATCGACAAAGAAGAGATGCGAATCAGGTGTTTGGGTCCAGTGGACATAGTTGTCAGGCAAAGATTGGGGGTGCAGTAGGAAGCGAGGGTGGATGAAGGGGGTCCATGGCGATCTATGAATTGCGTAAAGAGAGGGAGTAAGCAAGTAACATGTCGAGGACCCCTTGCAAGCATCTTTGATTTCTCGGGCAGAGGTCACGATGACCTCGCCTAGTCGTTTGACTCCGTAGAAGGAAGGTAAATCATCCTTGCATACAGGGAAGGAGGTGTTATTAGAGGAGACGGAGCCATAAGTGTCACAACCTGCATTTTCTCTGAATCTAAATGTATATCAGAGTAAGAAAAAAGCACGTGTCGTGATGTCACGTCGTGCAAAGGATAACTGCAGACGTCTAGGCAAAATTCCAATCCTAACACAGTTTATGAAAATACCAAGTTATGATGTGAGCAAAACATGTTCTAAGTTAAGTTTTGGATGACTGTATCTCTCGGCTCAGTGGATCAACTAGTACACAACTGAAATTATAAATTTGCGCTGCGAAAAATACCTTGTTACATTAATTGATATCCTACATGAGCAAAAACATTCATATAAGACAACTCATGGTATGCAAAACTCTAGATTTAATATAAGTATGAAAGTAGCTTTTACGTTTGTCAAACATAATGATTTTAGTTTGAAAGATGGCATGTATGATGCGATATAAGTAATACTTTTATAATTTAAAATATCTAACATGCAACATAACATAAAACCTTCACAGAGAGCAAGTAAATACAACAAGTTATACAAAAAAAGACTTGACAGCTAGCAAGTACTTAACATTATACAAAAATCCAGTGGGCGTCAACAACCTGACACGAACTCACTAAAAGATATGTATGTCTGAATAAGAATAAAACAACACACTACCTCACAACCGGTGAGGAAAAAAGACAGTTGCAGAGCACTAGCCAAAAATCAACGCTAGTCGCTCAACCGGCTACTTCTTCAAACCTGAGGCATTCAAAGAAATAACACCCCAACAAGAAAGAAAATACAAGTGAAGATCAAATATCAAAATATTAGCAATGAACCAAAAAAGAATAAAGGGTTACCAACCTTAATTCAAGAATAGTGAGAAAAGACAATCTTACGAGCTCAACAGTAAGAAATTTACAGCAAGTGATATAAAGATCTGTGTTTTATGGAACATGTAAATAAATAACTGTAAGTATACGTAATTAAGTAGCTCATAACTTGGTGAATAAAAGAAAACACTGGTTATCTGACACCTGTGGTGGTGGGAACCTACCCAACACACCAACAACAAAAACTTCCTCCTTGTTGCGGGTGCAAACGGAGACGGAGTTTCGTTCGGTTACCCTCCGCCCGGCGACGTTTGCTCCAAACGCCGCCCGAAAACGCCCTCCACCGTTCTGTTTTGACCCCCACCCCCTCCGGTTTGAAAGCTTCGTTTGGACCCGCTTGCTCCTCCCCCCCACCGCTAAACCAAATGAAGTCTTAAACTGCAAAAGTAAAGAAGTTGATAAACATCGAGATGAAGCCAAAGTTTAAAGAACATTCGACTAAAATGAGTAAAATCACTTTTTAAAAATATTTATTATTGGATATTGCATATAATCTTTGTATTGATTACGTTATTTGTTTCCTAAATCTTTGTATTGATTACGTTATTTGTTTCCTAAATAGATCAATTCCTATTTAGGAAATATGAGAGCACACGGATCAGTGACGTGTCATATCGTTGTATTTGTATAAATACCCACATATGGATGAATAAACTCAATTAACTTTTCTCCTCCAACATGGTATCAGAGCCTTAGGGCTAAAATACCTCTCCCGTACGTTTTTCTTCTTTCTCCCGCACGAATAACCCGCCGACCTCCGCCTGCAACTCCGCCGACCTCCGCGAGCAACTCCTGACTCGCTGGCTCCGGCGGCCCCTAGCCCCACCTAGCCACGACTGATTCCCCCTCCCGCTCCTCCGCCGCACCCCGCAACCGCCTCCAGACGTTGTACGCACGCCGCGCCTCCCGCGCCAGCGCCTGTCGGGCTTCAGCCCTCTTCCAACGGCCCCTCGGCCACCGCCAGCACCTCCGGCCCCTATCCTGCGTCGTCTCCTTGATACCGCACATGCGATGCTCCTCCTAATGTCCTTTCTGGTGCCTACACCATTTTTTGGTTCCTTCCTCTTTCTATGAGGTAGTTTCTATCTAGGCTGCTCTTTGCTCTCCCGGGGGATCTTGCTTTGTATGCTTGCTCACCATGGTCGGGACCAATGGCTCCCCTACCGAATCTTCCACCACCAGTACACCCCCAACTACCGTGACGTCCAGCGGCTTCCCTCGCCCGGGACATGACCACAATACGCCTCAAATCACGACGATTCGTCTGGATGGTACCAACTATCTCCCGTGGTCTCGGGCTATTACTCTTGCTTTGAAGAGCAGGAGGCTGTTTGGATATGTCATGGGCACTACACCCATACCTCGTTCAGATTCCCCAGATTGGGTGCAATGGGAATCGGAGAACTCCCTCGTCATGTCCTGGCTGACTAACTCCATGGTCGAATCCATCGCTCGCAGCTATCTCTTTCTGGATACGGCTGCGGACATTTGGCGAAGGGCGGAAACTACCTACTCCTGTCGCGGCAACGCGGCCCAGATCTTTCAGCTACGACGCAAGATCTTCCTTCTTCGCCAAGGAGATCGCCCTCCGTCTGCCTACTACCTCAAGTTCACCCAGCTATATCAAGAGTACGATCACTTTGACTCCATTACTTTGGCATCGCCTGAGGATGAGCTCCTTGTTCGCGCACGGGAAGATCGCAATCGAGTTTTCGAGTTCCTTCATGGGCTACATAGGGACTTTGACCAAATCAGTGTGCAGATACTTGGCCGCTCACCCTTACCCTCTCTTCTAGAGGTTTTCAGTCTCGTTCAACAAGAATTTGATCAGAGGCAAACTTGGACTCCTGAGCCTCCTCCAGATGGTTCGGCCTTGACGACCCCGGTTGGGCTACGAGCGGCTCGTGATTCTCGGCCGAAGTCAACTGACAAGGATCACCTCCTCTGTGACTATTGCGAGAGGAACCGTCATACACGGGAGACTTGCTTTCGGCTTCATGGGTTCCCTACACCCCGTGGTGGATCTTCCTCTCGTGGCGGTCGCGGTGCTGGTTGCACTTCGGGTCGCTCTACCCAGCCTCACTCCGCGCACATGTCTGATGTTTTCGACGAGCCACAGCTTCCGACAACTCCCACATTGACTCTGACGCCTGATGAGGTCCTCGCTTTCTGACGCCTGATGCAGGGCCCATCACCAGAGCCACATGCCTCTTCGTCCTCATATGCCCATCAGGGGCCTTTCGGTGCTCATGATGCCTCCACCCGTCCTTCCACTCACTGGATCATTGATTCTGGAGCAACAGACCATATGACCGGCTCCTCCTCAGGTTTTGTGTCCTACCTTCCGTTGTCTGGTCGGGACAAAGTGAGCATCGCAGATGGTTCCCTCTCTCCCATTGCCGGAAAAGGCTCCATCCCGTGCTCCTCCCTAACTCTTTCCTCTGTTCTTCATGTTCTGAACTTTACCCGCAATCTCCTTTCTATTAGTCATATAACCAATTATATGCACTACTCAGTAACTTTCTTTTCTTCTTCTTGCATTTTTCAGGACCTGAAGACGGGAACGATGATTGGAACTGGTAGTCTGGTGGACGGGCTATATGTGTTCGATTCTTCCACCCCGGCCTCTCCTCCCCGAGCTCTCCATGTGGATCGGACAACTACTTTGGAGTCCTGACACTGTCGGCTGGGACATCCGTCTATCCATTCTATGAAACGTTTATTTCCTAATTTTCGTCTGGGTTAGTTGATAAATTTCGTTGTGATGCATGTGATCGTGGTAAAAATCATCGTACCTCTTTTAATCATATTTCTTCTCCAAGTCCCGCTCCTTTCCATTTGATACATAGTGATGTTTGGGGTTCTTGCCGGGTTGCATCTATTTCGGGTTGTTTTTAGTTTGTAATTTTTATCGACTGTTTTTCACGTACCACCGGTGTTTACCTTATAAAAGCCAAAAATGAGGTCTTTCCCTTGTTCCAGCGATTCTACAACATGGTCTCTACACAGTTTTCGACCCCCATCAAGATTTTCCGCACTGATAATGGTCGTGAATTCATTGATTCCACTTTCGAGCAGTTCCTCGCCAATCGGGGGATTATCCATCAGACATCATGCGCCTACTCCCCAGCTCAAAATGGGGTGGCTGAGCGTAAGAACCGTCACTTATTGGAAGTTGCTCGGTGTCTCCTCCTCCACATGCAACTCCCTAAATACTACTGGGGGGATGCTGTACTCACCGCAGCGTACCTTATAAACCGTATGTCATCTCGTGTTCTCGGTTTCAAAACTCCCCTCACCACACTTGGGGTTCCACCTACCACTCTCCCACCATGTATTTTTGGGTGTGTTTGTTTCGTTCATATCCACCACCGCCCGAAACTTGATGCTCGTGCGCACAAGTGCGTATTCATTGGCTACTCCCCTACTCAGAAGGGATATAAATGTTTTGACCCAGTCAACAAGAAGGTTTACGTTACCATGAACGTTACCTTCTGGGAATCTGAAAGCTACTATGGGTCCTCACTTCAGGGGGGGTCTCTTCCCACAACGGAAGTGAGTACCTTACCTTACTCTGACACCCCTCTACCTATTCCTCTGGTATATCATCCCTCTCAGTCTACACCTCCTACTCCTTGCGCCCCTCCTGTCAAGGTCCTTGTTACTAAACCTCCGCAAGTGTACTCTCGTCGACCCAAGGGATTGAACACGCAGCCCAACATCTGGATATCAGACCACCCACCTGACCCGTCGTCGGGATCCATCATCCCTACGGAAGGTACCTCCACTCAACATCCATTATCTCAGTTTGTTTCTTACTCATCCCTAACAGCTTCCCATGGAGCATTTGTTTCCTCTTTGTCCTCTGTCTCCATCCCCAGTTCATGGCAGGATGCCCTTTCCGACGACAGGTGGAAGTTAGCAATGCTTGAAGAAATGCGTGCCCTGGAAAAAAACGGCACATGGGACCTGGTACAACTGCCACCAGGAAAAAAGGCTGTTGGATGCAAATGGGTATTCACCGTCAAATAGAACCCCTCGGGCATTGTAGAAAGATACAAGGCACGACTCATGGTAAGAGGCTATACTCAGACAGAGGGTATAGACTACCAGGAGACCTTTGCTCTTGTTGCCAAAATGAATTCGATCAGAATCCTCATATCTTGTGTTGCCTGCAAGGATTGGCAACTCTGTCAATTGGATGTGAAGAATTCTTATCTTCATGGCGACCTGGAAGAAGAGATCTACATGGCTCTCCCTCCGGGACTCAGCCCTAGCGGATCAAAAGGGAAAGTGTGCAGATTACAGGAGGCCACTCTATGACCTGAAACAATCAGCCAGGGCCTGGTTTGGAAGATTCCACAAAGCCATGAACAGGTTTGGATACCGTCAGAGCAATGCCGACCACACCCTCTTTATCAGAATCAACAAGGGGAAGTTAACCGTTCTGATTGTCTACGTGGATGATATCATAATCACTGAGGATGACAAGGAGGAGATTCAAGCACTGAAGGAGAAATTGGCAAAAGAATTTGAAGTGAAAGATTTGGGAAATCTCAAATACTTTCTCGGCATTGAAGTTGCAAGATCAAAGCATGTCATTTTCCTATCACAAAGGAAGTATGCGCTCGACCTTCTTGAAGCCACTGGGATGAGCGGGTGTCGGTCTGCCGACACCCCAATCGAAGCCAATCACAAGCTAGGCAAAGAAGATGGCGATGTGATCGATGACATTCCCAGTTACCAGAGGCTGGTAGGGAAATTAATCTACTTATCTCACACTCGACCAGATATCTCTTATGGTGTGGGAGTACTCAGCCAGTTTATGCACTCTCCAAAGGCCCGTCATATTGATGCCACGCATCGTGTCCTCTGATACCTCAAGTCCTCACCAGGGAAGGGCATCGTGTTCTCACCAAATAAGGAGTTGATTATTGAAGTTTACACTGACGTGGACTGGGCTGGATCGCCCATCGATAGGCGCTCCACAACCGGATATTGTTCCATGATTGGTGGGAATTTGGTCAGCTGGAGAAGCAAGAAGCAACATGTTGTTGCTAGGTCCAGTGCTGAGGCCGAGTTTAGAGCAATCGCACATGGCATTTGTGAAGGATTATGGGTCTCCACTATCCTGAAGGAACTTGGGCTTAAAGGAAGTGAGCCCATCAGATTGTATTGTGACAACAAAGCTGCAATCTCCATTGCCCACAATCCGGTACAACATGATCGTACGAAACACATTGAGATTGACAGACATTTCATCAAGGAAAATATCGACCGAGAACCGTTGTTATCCCATTCATACCATCTGACCAACAGTTGGCCGATGTTCCTACAAAGGGTCTAAGTTCCAGTATGTTCGCAAATCTTATTGGCAAGTTCGGCATGGCTGACATCACACGCCCAACTTGAGGGGGGTGTTGGATATTGCATATAATCTTTGTATTGATTACGTTATTTGTTTCCTAAATTTTTGTATTGATTACGTTATTTGTTTCCTAAATAGATCGATTCCTATTTAGGAAATATGAGAGCACATGGATCAGTGACGTGTCATATTATTGTATTTGTATAAATACCCCCATGTGGATGAATAAACTCAATTAACTTTTCTCCTCCAACATTTATGAAGGCTATAATCAAGAAATACAAATTTAAGAAAGAAATAGAGTTTATTTAGGCATTCCAATTACTGAATTACATGAGAAATTATTATTTGAGAATATTCATTGGTGTCTTACACTGATAAGTTTGAAAATATGAAGAAAATATTTCAACAGAAGGATGACCAGATTAAAGACATGATTCTTCTCCCCCAATCTATCCATTTGTCTCTCCATCAGGATTCTTCCCTTTTGTCTTCTTCCTAACATTTTGAGAAAGATTATTAATGCAATCTAAAGAAAAGAGATATGTGGCATCTTCCCTCTCTCTGATTGAAGATCAAAGACCCTATCCACATAGGGCAAAGTTCAAGATCCATTCAGAATTGTAACAAAAAAAAGATCCATTCAAAGCAAGCTTAAGAATCAGATCACATTATGAAAAAGTTTAGTTCATCTTTAATCAATTTTTGAAAGAGTTTTAAGAATCTATTAACAAAGGATTCATTGATTTGATTCTAAGAGTTTCCTTACAAAAAAATTTAATGGTTCTTAGAATCACCTTATCAAAAAAATTTAGGAGTGATTCTACTGGTCTCTTTGTCAAAAGACTCTAGTCACTATAATGGAAACAATGGACAGTGGATTCCTAACTAACCTCTATAATTTTTTGTGTTGCCTGGATTGCATTTCCCTCTTTGTATTCTTAATTTCTGTGTTGTCTGGATTGCATTTCCCTCTTTGTATTCTTAATTTTCTGCAATTCCATGATTTTTTGTGATAATCTATGAATTGTGTTTGAATCTGCATTATCAGTGGTGAAAATTTAAAATACCCAACTCACCCCTTTTAGAGGGGTTAGTTTAATATTATTTGAATTCATTCTGCACATTCAATCTCAAAAATACTACCCGCACAACCCAAACTCTCGCAGCAGCCTGCGACTCTTCCTCAGCCTGCCTAGACGAAACCACTGTGTACTGCCTTTGACATAGGATTCTCCCATCGACGCCGGGCGAGTCCACCTATGTCCCTCCTCTCTTGCTATCCCTTCTCGCCGGCGAGCCTTGCTCGTCATGTGCAACCCTTCGATCCCTTCCATGGCTTTCTCTATCTTCCGGTGGAGTTCGAGCCTGAAGTTCCCCCACGAGCTCCAAGTGCAAGTTCTTATTTCTGTGGCATGTAATTCTATTTCTGGGTGAGTTTGATGGGAGATATGTGCTGGTTAATCTGGTTCTTAATATGATCATTCTGGTTCTTAATATGATGATTGGTGAATAATCAGATTGCATCTAGTCTCGCTTCCTCAGCTGCTTCTCCAGTGAAGCTAAATACAATTGTGAAATGCTAGATCTTCCATTTAACATAAAGCATATTAAAGAAGTAGTATGTGTAATAAAACATAAGTGGCCAAGGAAAATCAAATCTATCTGCACAGAAAAAAATAAAAAAAATTATTACAACACATCCCTTCAGTATCAGCAAAATATATATTTTATATATATATGAAAAAGAAGTTTGATACAAGTTTTGTTTGGCATAAACTTAATTTCTATCAGATAAAAAACATATCTTTAGTCTTAACAAAGCAGTGGAAGAATTCCTAATAAGAAAACATGCTAATTCCTTCCAAAAATATGGGCAATTGCCTCTCCTGAGGAGGCTTAATTGAACCAATATCTAATTAATGGGACTAATTGAAATATACCAAGCACGTGCTCCCAAAAAAACCTCGACAGAAAAACCAAAGGAATATTTTTTTCCAGTAGAAACCTGAGAAGAAATGAATAATGAGATATCCCACAGCATCTGGGAATTGATTTCCTCCTTCATAGGCTCATAGCCATTAGATAAAACCATCGTCGGTCGCCGGGAAAAACCCCTTCTTCCCCATAAACTTCATAGCCTCGCGTGAGAAAAATGAAACAAAAATAAGATAGATGTGGTACTTATGGCAGGGGGAGCTGAGCAAATGCCTGCGATAAAAGATATTAACATCTGACCAATGCTCCAACTTCTGAAGTTTAATAAGAGTCACTTGAGAATGTTGGTGACGTCTTCAGCGCACCGCTCATGATCAAATTGTAGTACTTAACAAAACATCATAAAAAACACTTGCAAGAAAACCACGTAAAATAATGGGATTTTAACAGGCATCGACAGAATATGCATATATAATAATGTGGCTCACATATCTATTGGGAAATCACCATTTGGCACTGCCTGCTAAGTCTCATGATCATACTCTCAAAACCTACACATTCATGCTTTACCCAGGGGGGAGACTTGGGCTCCGTTTGGCACGGCGGTAGCGGTCGTGAACACATTGGTTATGAGTCGTTCATGAACTCCGAACCTCACGTAAGGGTCTTCATTCACCTTGATGTTCAAAGCTAGTTTTATTTTTTGTGACGGTCATAACTGTTGTCATACCGAACATACATTGAACAACGGTGGCGTTTTTCTGCAAACTTACCGGAGCAAAAACGCCGTGCCAAAAGAAACTCTAGAATGCGTAGACCGCAAAGTCAAACTATAATCTAAGGAATTTACAATGAACTGTAAGAAAGGCTGTAGAAATCAAATACAAAGCACAGAAATGACCGGACACTTGCCCCTTCGTGACATTTGGAATTAAAAATACATCTTTTTTCAGTTAATGCCTATTTAAATAATATAAGGTAGATAAGTGATCATCTTCTCATTTGCATAGCCATCTTGATTTCTATCTCATTTATCTAAAAATACTATGATGAAGGACAAAATTGAAAAATCAAAGTTAGGAGACTGATAAAATTAAAGAAGACATTACGTAGTCACATGCTGAGCAATTTTTGAAATATCTTCAACAAGCCTTCAATAATAACCTATGATTCCCAAAAAACTTCTTACTTCAGTTACTGTGGTAGGTCATGGTCATGTAATACTGGCCTCAATCTTTGTTGGATCTACGGACAAACCTTGCTCATTGATCACGTGTCCCAAAAATGAGAGTTCTAGCCAGAATTGACACTGAAAATTTAGTGAATAACTTGTGACTCCTTAGCGCATGCATTACAATTCTTAGATGTTCGGCATGCTCCTCGCTACTTGAAAATATCATCAATAAATACGATCATAAATTTATCAAGAAAATTTTTAAACATTTTATTCATCAAGTTCATAAAAAGCAGTTGGTGCATTCGTGAATCTGAATGACATGACCACAAAATTCAAAATAATCATATCTTATACTAAAACATGTTTTATATATATCTTCTTGTTTGACTATTAGTAGATGATAACCTGATCGAAGATCAATGTTCAAGAACGTCCTGACATTAGACAACTGGTCAAAAAGCTCATCAAAGCGCGGTAAAAAATGTTTGTTTTTCATTGTTAGTTTGTTTAACTGCAAAGTACTATCTTTCTTCTTACAAATAATACAAGAGCTCCCCACGGTGACGACTTTGGTCATATAAATTTTTATTTAGCAAATTCTGAAGCCATCTCTTCAATTAAGTCATATCCTTCAGAGCTATCCGGTATTGTGTCTTCACTACTACACAGCTCCCTCGACTAGATTTATCTCAAGTTCCAGTTCCCTTACAGGTGATAATCCAGATAACTTCTCAGGAATAAAATTCAGGAAACTCACAGACCACCATTATCATGTTTAATTCTATTTTATCTTCATTCTTTGCTTCAATAAAAATAACATCGATTCAGATCCATTTCTTTTCTTACTAGTAACTTTCATTGCTAAAATTAAAATTTGGGATACCTCACACAAGCCCTTAAAGGATTAAGGCATTCTATCAGAGCACTTAATTGTAATTTCTTTACTTCTACAATTAATAATTGCTTTATATTTAGTCAGTCAGTCCATTCCCAAGACAATATCAAATTCAGCTAAGTGTAGTACTGCGAAGTCTGCTTCTATCATAATATCACTCATGCTCAAACTTTTACTTTGCACCTATCAGACGTAGTAATAGTTGTATAATTTAGCATCGTAATTATTAATGCATTATTTGCCTGATATGGTTATATCTAAAAATATTTCAGAATATCTTCAAAAATAAAAAAAATGACTAGCCCATGTATCAAACAACACTCGAAGAACTTTATTATGTACGTAAATCATACATGTTACCATTATATTGTCAGATTTAGCTTCTTGGTGACTTAGATTAAATACTCGTGATTGTATATTTGTATTTGCCTCTCTTCATGCACTCCAGTTGCTACTGCAGAAGTCACTCGACACCCATACCTTCGATGCCTAAGACGGTGACACTTAAAAGCAAATTTTTGTGCCGATCAAACATTCCCTCCGATGTGTTTTTTTGTACTTGCCACATTTTTGTTCAACTGTTTAGCTTACACTTTCTCGAAAGACTGGGTTCTGCATCTGTGGCACTTTCTTCTTCTTCCACTTAGGATCCCCACTTTTGACATACCCCTTACATTGACATTTTAGTTAATCGCTTCTTTTGAAACTCTTTTGCACTGCTGACTCCACAAAATCATTATAAGTTTTGATTCAAAGGGGTACTAGGTGTGTGTGGATATTATCTCCCAACCCTTGCTGAAAGGATAACATCTATCTTCTTCATTTGCTATAAAGTTAACTGAGTAATATCAAATCTGTGAACTTTGCTTTGTATTGCATCACCAAACAATTTCCCTAACTAAACGAATAAATTTATCCTGCAGTAGCCTCTTCTTAGATGGAGGCAGAAACCAATTTATAAATTCTTTGATGAATTTTGCACATGTGATCTCTGGCAGTCCCCTTGTGGCATATCTTCCTTTCATCAGATTATCCCACCATCATTTTGCCTCACCCTTGAACAGAAACGTGGCATGGTCAATTTCCTTTCCTCGGAGCAACTCATTTCCCAAAAGGTTACTTCAATCTTCTTGACCCAATCTTCTGTTTCAATAGAAGATAGTCCGTCACGAAAGGCTGTCGACTACAAATCCAGGAAGTGCTTCAGACAGATCAACTTGAACTTGTGGTTGACTACTGGCAGAGGTATCTTTGATCACTTTGATTACCACAACCAAAGCACGTGCAATATCTATCACAGGTAAATTTGATCGGGCTCCTTCTTGATCTCATTCTGACATAATTTCTTGCTCCACTTCGGGTGCTTTCGATTATCTTGTACATATTTTGCTCGCGTACACTCGCGAGGGTTCCTGCAACAACCCCAAGTTAAAATCCATTACAATCCTAACCTAAAGATGCATCATAAGACTATAACTCAATGCATTCATTAAGTGGTATTGTCATCCCCTAGACCAAACCCGACTCTGATATAACTCACTGATGTTCATCGCAAAAAGGAAAAAAGAACAAATTTTGGCAATTGAACAAGAAAAAATTTGCAACTCAATGTACACTCAGTCCAAAAGTAGGTGGAAGGAAACTAGTTTCAATTCCATCTCCATTTCCTTTTTATTCCCTCGCTTTCAATTCCTTCAAATCAAACAAACATGGGTAATGATTATAAAGACAGAATAAGCAAGCATCGGTTATTCTAAGCAAAGACAGTAACACTAATTACACAAAATGATATTATCAAGAAACCTCCTGAGTGAAACCTGGAGAGGTAATTTTTTTTAAAAAAAAGTATTTATAATTTCTCCAGGTAAAAAAGGAGCAATTCATGACACCCACTCTAGTAAACAATAAGGGAGAACTGGTGCACATAATTTTATACATTACAAAAAAAGATTCCTGAACTCACTGTATAATTCAACACTACCAAGTTGAATAAAATACTAGCACGAAACATGGATGGTAGAACTTCCAACATAAGAACATAACTTCCTCTCAAACCTGACTTCTCATCAGGCCATCGCCTCCTCTCCGGGCTCCATGTAATTCAGAGATTGTGTTGAATTCTGCGAGTTCATCTTCTTCCCCTGATAATCCTGACCAGGTGGGTGTGAAATAGTGACAGCAATAAGCTCCCCAGCCCTCGGAAGTTCCGGAGGCCACTGAACATCCACCGTCTCGATAAAGGTCTCAAATTTCATCAATCTTCCTCTTCCCAGCACCCCATTATCAGTGCATTGCAGAAAGGGAAGCACGAGAGCAATGGCTTTCATGAAAGCAAAGACATATCGAAGCTCCTCAGCTGTCGGATTCCTGAATCGAATGCCCGCAGAAGTGCGCCGGGCAACATCTATAACTGGAAACCGATCACCACCAGACGCTGTTTCCAGAGACAACGACTTTATCATCCTCTTTGTGGAAGGAAGCAGAAGGGATTCGGGCATGAACATAACCCGCAAAAGCTCAGTATCAGATGGCACAGTGGTTTCATGCAAGCTTGACATTTTTTGGGCATGGAGGTCGGATTTGAACATGTGAAGACCGAGATCACCACCATCCCTGCCAATAAATTGGGCACAAGGGAAGGGTTGCTTTTTGCCAGGCCAGTCAAAATCTTTGCCAACGCGAACACCGAATAGATGGGAAGGTCGGAGACGCTTCCATGGGTCAGTGCGGAAAAGAGCGGCGGAGGCGCGGAAAAGGGATTTGATGAAAGCTGTGGGAATCCCGTCGACTTTGAGTAGACAAGTGCCGGAGGTTGGGCCAAGGCTGGGGCCAGAACTGAACTGCTCCTGGAATCTGGTAAAGAGTTCTTTGATGTGCACATCCATGGCGGGGAAGCACAAGTTGCTCTAGGGTTCGCAGTGATGTTCGGCTGCGCGCATATTGGGCTGGAGGGCATTTCAGTCTTTTCCTTGTATTTTTTAATCTAAGTATTTAATGTTTTGTGGTTAAGGGTTTGGGCATGCGAAAAGAAAACTGGTAAGCGTTATGTGTGTTGTATGGAGAACGGAAGGCCCCTCTCTCACTGGTGGATAGACTGTTCTGGAAGGGTTTCCTTCCGTAGTTCCTTGGTCCGAACTTATCTAATATGTATATTTTGCACATTAAATATTCAATTATGAGAAGGCAAAATGTCCATATTAAAATCTTAGTGAATATACAAAGTATCAAGATTAAAAAAATTTAAGATGCAGTATACAAAAGCTTCTTAATTGAGAACCAGACCGAATGGAGGTATTCGGGTTGGTTCTTATGTGTTTCAGTTCGATTCTGGGTACAAAATTTTCAGAACTGACTACTTGATTCAATTCTTACATTCGGGTACCCAGAACCGACCCGAGAATTGAGCTATTGAATTTATGTATCAAAAATATATTTGTGATGAATAAGAGAGTTTCTAAAGAGATTGATGAATAATTAGCTTGATGAAGCTATTTCATGTGTAAATTTATAAATTATTTGCTTATGTTTTAACAATATTGAACTTTTGTTTAATTGTTAGAATTTTTGAATATGGGATGTTGTGAGTTGAGATTATTAAATGATTTTGCAGTCATACAAATTTATGTTTTATTTGGTTCGGCGTTTCGCTGCTCCATTTGGAGCAAAAGCAGCCGGAAGGTGGGTAAACAAATGAACATCTGGCGGCGTTTGCTCCGTTTCCACCCGCCCGCCCGCCTTGAGAAACGCTCCAAAAAATTCCTTTTGGAGCAGCCACCTCCCCCTCCGTTTCAAACACTCCGTATCCACCTGCCGGATCGACCCGTCGCCGCCGAACCAAATGAAGCGTTAAGATCACCTATTGATCCAAGTTGCACCCCTCATTTTAGCATGGATATAAGCCATAATATTTCTTCGCAAAACCCGCAAAACCCGCAAAACCCGCAAAACCCGCAAAACCCGCAAAACCCATAAACCCTAATCCCGACTCCCGCCCCTCGTGTTCGTCCCCCGTTCTCCGTTCGAACTCGCCATGCGCAAGGTGAAGAATTCGCGCAAGCAGCTGCGGCTGTCGGAGTCGGAGGAGATCCAGCTCCTCGATCATTGGATCGAGGCGCAGAAGCCCGACTCCGGAACCAATCCGCTCGCTATCCCGCCGCCACCGCCGGATGCGCCTGTAGGAATGAAGCAGGACGGAGGATTCACCCCCTTTTCCGGCTGCAAGCTCTTCCGGCAGCTGCCCATCTCTCGGAAGACCAAGGAAGGGCTGACGCCGAAGTACAAGGAGATGAGTGAGATTCAGCGAGCCTCCCTGCCTCACTCACTCTGTGGACGGGATATACTAGGTGCCGCAAAAACCGGGTCCGGAAAAACCCTAGCTTTCATCATACCGGTAACACCTATCGTAATTTGGTAGAATAGGATTTCAAACAGCCGTAATTTACTTGTTATATGTCGTCTCTATACTTGATAACCCAGCTAGAATTTACAGATAAGTAAAATTCGGGCTACTTGATGAATGTTTGATATAAATATTTCAAATCACAGTCAGTGATAGCAGTATGCTTAAGGCTCTGTTTGATATTTCGGGCCGGCGGGAGGCCAGCCAGGAGAGTGGAAACGGCCGTTTAGAACGGTCGACTGGTGCTCCGCCTTCCAGCGTCAAAACACCGGGATTTCACCCTTTTACGCCGGCCGTTCTCGCCCGGAGCTCGCCAAACATCCTTTCTCCGGCTCGTTCAGGCCGGAACGGCGCCCCGCCGGAGTGTCAAACAGAGCCTAAGGCTGCGTTCGTTTGCAGTGTTTTCATTGGAAGATTTTCGTTTTGCACTCAAAATGAAAACTTATGTTCGTTTGCAAAATGATTTTCATGTCCGTTTTAGACCAAAACAAAAACTTATGTTTGTTTATGCATTACATGCGCAATTGACTCATTTTACCGATGATGCCATAGCGAGGTCTCCCAAGCGGAAGAGCACTAGCAGAGGTCAATGAATCAATAACAACAGCCTTTGCCATCAAGCCAAGCTTGATCCTTGCTGTAGATGTCCTCGACACCACCGCGGACGGCGGATTTGGGGTCTAGATCCAGCACCGATGCCCCATCTTCCTTCAAGGTGCTCTCCATTGCAAAATCACTTCCGTTACACTCTGTAGAGAAACCGAAAGTTCTGAAATGAGCTCAAACCACCTTGCGACAGAGATGGTCCAATGACGAACCGGCTCTTGCGACGGAGAAAAACCAGCTCCTGCGATAGGGAATAACCTTGTGCCAGCACGGAGGAGAACTGCGACTGCAACAGAGCGTTGCCGGAGCGTGGGAAAACATCGCTCACCATCGCGAATTCGCAAAAGAGTGGGGAGCTCGTCTATTCTCAAAACCGCGAAAACAGACCTCGCTAGGTCTATTCTCAAAACCGCGAAAACAGAGCTCGTCTATTCTTAAAAGGAAGTGAAAACAACAGTTTTCAACCCAAAATCAAAACGACAGAAAATATATCCTAACGAACACAAAAATTTGATTTTCAAAACCACAAAATGAAAACAGATCATCAAAACAACACAAACGAACGCAGACTAATACTCTAATAGTTAGCTAGTCAACAAGGAAATAAGGGTACATTTGTTTTACCGGTTTTGGGATGTAGGCATTAGAATTAATCTCTCAATTCAAATTCCTGTGTCTGTTTGCACCTTTATTTGTTTGGAATTGGCATTAGAGCAAAACCTCTGATTTTGATTCACTTGAAAATTGGGTGCGACCAAAAACTGTCTGTTTTGGTTGATTTTGGAATACAATTTATCGTAGAGTCTTAGGGTCAGTTTGTTTCAGCGGTGGCGGTGGTAAAAGGAGCTGTGAGAATGAAGTTGTGGGAGTGGAGCTGTGAGAATGGAGCTGTTCAGAATGAAGAAACAATTTGGCAAAACAGTGGTGACAGAGCTGTTCAGAATGGAGAAACAGTTTGGTAAAACAGCGATGACGTTTCTGTTAATATGTATTATTATAATCAACATTCAAATTTTTTTGATTGATATACTACTCATGGTAAAACAGCGGTGGCATGTTATTCCCGCTTATGAGCCGTTTTGCCCTTGAATTTTGCTGATGAGGTTATTCTGCTCTTTTGAGTTCACTGTTCCTATCAGCTGCTTGCATTTACATCAGAACAAATTCCATCTCTTTTCCTTCTTCCACAAATGGTTATTTACACTTCTCATAGACCATTATATAATGCAACATTTTATTGAAATATAGTTTACATGTTTGGTTCAATTTGATGTTTTGGTACTTCAGAGTTGGTTTATAAGTGAAATTATTGAGTTGAGACCATTTTTTACAAACATGTTCAATTTATTTGTGAAACGAACACTCTGTAATCTGTAATATATAAAAATAAATAGCTTTCAAATAGCTTTTCTGCATCACAACATGCAACTTTCTCATCAATTCTTTTCTGATGCTCTACTCTCACAACAGGTTTCTCACAATGGATTTCCAAGATGCATGTTTAAACAAATTTGGCATGGCATCAACTAAAAAGTAACGAGGGACTATAATTTCTTCAGTATGATCAAATGTGCGAGCAACAAATCAACCTCCCAATTGAACAACTAGCCACAATGAAGCGAAATAATGTCAAACCCTGTTCTATATCTCTCGGTAGTAGTCAAATAAGGAAGAGAGCACAGTAAAGGAAGTAAAAGAAGGCCATCGTCTTCTTTCCCTCAGTTTGCTAGGTGAAAAGAAATCAACAATGGATCTTAAGAATAAGGAAGAGAGCACAGGAAAAGAGGATGGCACAGTGGCCTGGTGGATAACTCCAGAAAGAACACTCGGGGAAACTTAGGAGTAAATAGTTGGTGAGGTGGGCTTCGAAGAGTTGGTGTGGCCGCCCGGTGGATAACTCCAAAAAAAAACAACAGATCCGGTGGCGGTGATCTTCACCGACACCGGATCTGTCGCCGGAGACAACGAAAGGAAAATCCAACGGCTGTCGCCGGCACCGAAGAAGAAGGCAAGGCAAAGCTTTTTTAGGGCAAAAAAAGAAACAGATCTGGTGCCGGCGATCTTCACCGACACCGGATCTGTTGCTGGAGAAGGAGAGAAGCGGGGTATTTACCTGCAAGGGAGAGGCGCGTCGACACCGCTGCGTTGAAAAGGAGCCTGGGGAAGTTGTGGAGAAAGCTCCGATAGATATCCTTTTTCTCCCCGTCGTTGCGTCTGAACCGCCGATACAATCCGTATAAAAAAATAACGTTCTGTCCGGAATGCAACGGAAGTAGAAAGCCCAAACAAACGGACCCTTAGAGGCACCTGCTAGTCATTGTGAGAGTTTGCCACTTGGCATGTTAAACAGGGGTGTGGTAGACCAAAAAAAGACTTAGAATGAAACTATAGACAACCCCACTATGTCGAGATAAAGGTTTGATTGTTGTTGTTGTTGTTGTAGAGGCATAAAGCCATTTTCAGCATTTTTTATGTCGTACTTTTCCTTTTACTTCTTCATCTCATTGTTTTGCTTCTCCTTCTCCTTCCTTTTCTTTTAACCCTAAACCCAAAGCAAACTGCCTTCGACGACAACCGAACAAAAGAATTGGAATTGACAACAGTAGATGCTAGCAACAAACGGTGTTATCAGTGGAATAACAACATATTGAAAAGAAAAGGCATACTGGTAGCGGGTGCTTAAGAGATCACAAAACAACAATTATTGAATTTGTATCATGACAATGCTATATGGGGATATTACAACACTTAAGAATCCTTGAAAAAGTTTTAATCAATTTGGAAAGAAAATATAACCATTTGTTCATGAATACATTGGATTGTTGTTGATACTTCTAAACCAATGGGTTTACTGCATCTTCTACCTGTGCCCAACCAAATATGAAATGAAATAATGATGGAATTCATTGAAGCAGTGCCAAGATCTAATGACAGAGAGACTGTGTATATGGTGGTTGATAGATTGAACATATACACTCATTCTATAGCCCCCAACATCCTTACACAGCGTGTTCAGTAGCTCAGGCTTTCTTTGACAAAATACACAGTATGCCGTCTTCCTCCGTTATTTTTTGATTGGATTCTATTGTCAAGTGTAGTTGTTGGAAAAAAAAATTGTTTACAAGGAATCAAATTACATGCGTCCACCTTGTATTACCCTCAATCTGAAGGTCAATCGAAAGTGGTAGATCGATGCTCTGAAAATTGGTTACAGTATATGGTATTTGGCAGACCAAATTAGTGGTATCAATGGTTGCCCACCCCACATTCTATAATGCCATCCAATTGACACCATATGAGACCGTGTATGTGCAGCCACGACCATTGCGCTTACCATATATTCTCGATCCTACATTGGTTGACATGTTGATTGGAGTTTATAGGCGCGAGAATAAATAATTGGATTTTTGAAGGCTCATTTAGAGCAGACACGTAACACAATGAAAGTGTTTGTAGATAACAAACAAAGGGAGAAATTTATAGAGGACACATGTGTGCACATTAGATTGCAGCCTTACATACAAATTTGTATGTCTTCCCATACATGTTATAAGCCTTCCGCATAGCATTGCAGATCATTTTGCACCACCAAGAAGATTAGTCAAGTGGCTTATTGAGTGCAGTTGCCTCCTAGCAGTAAAATACACAATGCACCATATGTCACAACTA
Source organism: Platanthera guangdongensis (assembly GCA_039583875.1). NCBI lineage: Eukaryota > Viridiplantae > Streptophyta > Magnoliopsida > Asparagales > Orchidaceae > Platanthera > Platanthera guangdongensis. The sequence goes on along the minus strand of CM077160.1, from coordinate 156,547,244 downwards.
AAGGAACACGATGATTGTCCACTAAACGAACAATACTAGAAACAAGACGTAAATAAGGTAATATCATGCTAGAACCTAAGCTGATTATATATAAAACCACGCTTTCCAAAGGCAAGACCATTACTAAATTATCTGTGTTGAAGATTCAACTCGGAGAGCTACTATGATATGTGGAAAAGATTCTCGGGTTTTGATCTTTGATGACAAGAATTTATAAAAGAATAGCCATGTAACATTTACAAACACCTGTTAATAACAACAATATGTTCAATACTTAGTAAGTGATTCAATATGCATATTTTAGTCATTTAACTAGATTTATAAGTAATATAAAACTATAAATGCATGTCTGAATTCTATTGAGATATCAATGAAATGGACAGACGTTAGGTAATTGTTTCTTCTCCATCTTAAGCAACTATATGGTTCTATTCTCTTTTGTATATGGTTCTATTCTCATTCCGTTATCGTTTAGAGATTAGACATCCCAAAATTTGTATATCTTTGTTAGAAAACTTTTATGACTAGACATTGATTAATTTTTAGCTCTCGATTAGCCACATATCAAAGAATTATATTAGGCTAGCTATAATCCGATTTTTAACAATCCGATCAAATTCATGCAAAATCAATCACACCAACGAAGTATTTTGTACTGTGAAGAAATTAGTCTCTAATTTCACTTGTCGAGACTTCTATGTACAACAGAGAATTGGATTGTCCAATGTTTTGCAATTTGCACGTGGCTTGTAGCATGTTTCCAATGCACCAAAAAGTTGGAAGTGTGGATCGCCTGTTTGGGCGGTGTAGACTGCATCAACGAATATAAATGATCTTTGCTAACATTTATAGACATGGGCTTTTACCTCTCTCGTTTTGGAAGAATTGAAAGGAGGAGTTAGCCATTGGCAATGAGCTTAGTGTGAGAGTGATACTACAATGTATTGTCGGAGCTCATTCTGAAGGTGTACTTGTGCAGTAGTGAATCCTAGCATATGTAACACTGGAGCTCACCAAAGCAATATACGCACTGCAAAGATCAATAATGTGTCTGGTCTCCTGAGTGATTAGTTAGCATCCTATCGTTACTGGGAAGGTAGGTAGGCCCATCCAATAGTATTTCTTCGAAATCTTTCGGCATGGAGTTGAAGGCAGTCTGCGCTACTAGCTAAAGGAAGGAGAGGCTGTTGCTTGATATTCGCTACACCAGTATAGATGTTCTTTATGAGCCTTGCATGATTAGCCAAGAGCCCATCTTCTGTTTCCTCTATCACGTGAGATTTCCCTTTCTTCCATCCGAATCCTTAATTTTTAAAGAATAAAGGAGAGCTCATGAGAAGCAAAAGGAGGGGTGACATTAAATATTATGTTAGTGGTCGACTGAGTTTGTTAGTGAAAGGTTATTAGTCACCATTTGTTTGGATGAAATTGATACCTTTTAGTTGGAATTGGTATTCCAATTCAGTTGTTTAGTTGTGCGCTCCTTGGGTGTTAGAATCCAAAGTGAAATTTGAATTTATTTTGAGCTAGATCCACAAAAATCTATCTATGTAAGGACTGAAGAATTATTTCCATGGACCTCACTCACGAATATATGCAAGATGCTATTCACAGTGATAAGTGTGATGTTTTATCTGTTTAATTATTATATATATACTTCCTGCACCATTTGTTAAGTTCGAGTTAGCCAGCGGTGGGGGCCCTATAGTTAAAAAATGAAATTTATTGGTTCGTCCTCAGAATTTTAGTGAAGCTTCTTTTCGTCATCCCAAGATCGTTGGCGGTGACTGTTCGTCAATTCGATCTCGAGATCTCTGTTAATCGCCACAAAACCTTTATCATCAGTTCATCACTAAAAATGGAAGTTACCGAATCATTCTCAAAATTTCTGATAGCTTCTTGTCATTCCAAGTCATTGGTGATGGTTTGTTGATATGATTGTTGGATCTTCGCCAATCTCTGCAAGACCAACATTGTTGGAAAAAGGAAGTCAGATCATCCTTAGATTTTCGGGGAAGCTGCTTCTCATTGCTCCGAAATCGCTGGTGGTGATGTTTTACAAATCTTCTACAATCTTCACCGTACTGTCGTTCTCGAAAAAATGACTGTTATCAAACCATCATAAATTTTTTTAGGAAGCCTCTTTGCATCATCTTGAGACTCATTGTGGGAACAGTTCATTGACCCTATCGTTGTATCTCTGATAATTTTTATTGGAAGGGATTCTTGGGACTTCAAACTCGAGCAGTTTTTGGGAGCTTGTAAAAAGATTAATAAGTTTATTTATCATAGTCTATTTTAGATTTTAAAATAGTAATTTCTAGATTGAATTCTCTCATGCAATTGAACTGCGAAATTGACCAATTTAAGTTTTGCATACTCAATTCCATTGTTTGGTCGAACATCAAAATTAGAATTCAGCCCAATTCCCATTTCAATTCAAATTGGAATTGATCGAAGTTCCTGAATTCAATTCCAATTCTATGTTGCCGAGCATACCCTTAAAGTACTCAACAACGTCAGAGGAGTTCTTTTCATGTATAAAATGAAATAGCTTATTGAAATCATTCGTGTCACCAAGAAGAAGCACATACAACTGCAAAGACAGACACACCCAATGTGAGTTCCTTCAATCTCAAGTATTATCACATATAGCTTGAATTTCATTATTGGTACATGGAGTTGATGATGCTTGGGGTTAATTGTATGCATGTTTTTATTTGAATTTCACGATGATATTATAATTTCATTTCAAAATATTACATGAAAACTCGTATGTTGGTGTTGGATTCTTTGTTATGTTAGTTTCCTCATTTAAAGCTAGTTACCGACTTACTGTTAATATTAAACACTTCTGGTGAACCATGGTGAACCATGAGACGATGAATGAATGCTAGAAATGTCGTGATATGTTGTTTCGATTGTTATGTACCTTATACTATACATTGGTGGATTAAGCTTCTCAATAATACCCGCATAAGATTATGAGTCTGTTTGACACAATGAAGGCTGTCATGAATGTGGTGGTTATGAACCGTCGTCTGTGAACGTCTGATCTCATAGTCCTCACCTAAGTAACTCCATCCATTTTTATGTTCAAAATTAGTTTTCTTCTTGATGGCAGTCATAGCCGTTGTCATGTCAAACACATTTTTTATGACGGTGACTTTTTCTCCAAACTCACCGGAGCAAACACGCCGCTCCAAACAAACCGTATGCATGCATGGATGTAGATTTTCCTTGAGTTTGATCTATATTTGTTTAATAAAGATGATAAATGAGTTTGATCTATATTTGTTTAATAAAGATGAGTTTGATTTTCCTTATTGATCTTTGCATTGTGTTGTATCTTTATTTTTGGATTTTTACGTGCTGACTTACCAAATATGTGTCATACCCAGTACCTGTACCTGCAACGGTGCTTCATAGTTTAAGAATTAAGATAAACATGATGGATTAGGTCAATGAGTGTGGATTTTGTTCCCATGAGCATTTCGTCACACAACACTTACAACTATCTGTCGTTGCGAGGATTCATCATCGAAGATTTCTGTTATATTCCAGCGAATTCTGGGCTCGTGTTCGCCGGCGGCTGGGGTGGAGATCCTCCAGGTTGGAGGATGGCGACGGTGGTTGGGAGAGGGTGCGGAAATTTGAGAGCAAGGGGGATGAGAAAGAGAAGACTCTGGTGAGAGAGGAAATTAATAATTCTTATTGCATGCCAAAACCGCTCCATCCCCATGGGATTATATGGTGCGTAAGAAGGAAATTGCGTGCCCCCCCCCGTTTGGGCCTAACAACGGGAACATAACAAAATTAGAAAACATGACATACTAAAAATAAGAGTGCGGGCCCCCCGTTTGGGCTTAGACAACGGGAACACAAATAGAAATAAATTTATTCAAAAATATGATGCGCCGCTTATGCGGCCGAATCTCCAGCGGTGTTGCAACGATGGTAGACCTTCCCCCAACATGGTTTGTCTGCGGTTGGTGCCATAACAATTTCCTTCTTCACTATATGAATTCGTTCTTAGTGGGATTGTCGAAGATCTACTTCTTTTCAAACACAATATCAATCTATGTTGTTAAATGCGCGCCTAAGGCTCACCAAACTCGGAAATCCACTCATTTGCGCACTTGTTTTGCACTTCTGGATCATAAAAAATGCGCTTAGGTGAGATTTCAAATGTAAATATTTTCCCCTCAAAATAAAGAAAAAAATAATGTGATAACTCAACAACTTTTAATGATCATGTTGTGACATAATCAAGTGTTGAACTTTGATATGATTCAAGTGATCACATTAATCCAATTTCTTGAGAGAGATAAGGAATGGTTGATGAGTGGAATAGATAGAGAATTTGATCAAGAATATTTGATGATGATTATTTAAATGAGATGTTATCGTGCCTTGCCATTGTCAGGCGCCTTAAGTCTCGTGCCCAAGCTCCAGGACCCCTTTGCGCCTTGATGTATATTGATTCTTTAACAAATTTGGTATTAGAGAGCGAAGTCTTTGCGCTCAATCCCCTATTCTCTTAATTTACAAATTATTTCTACTTACTCTTTTTTTCTTTAGCTATTTTTCATTTTTAAGTTGAAATGTGAATGGTAGCATTTTCTTAAAACTCAATTGAATAGTTAGGTTGTAACGTTACTTTGGAGCTTTCCTCTAATACACACTACAACTACCTAGTATGTTCAGATTTCATTTCACATTATATTTTGTAATGTTTTGTAGCACTGCAGTTTGTTTCAGTGCTTGAGATGCTGTATCTTAAACTTCATTATTTTTCTAAACATTTCCAAGTATAAAAGATTTTTTTACCCCACAGGTTGTGGAGAAATTATATAGGGCAAGATGGGGTCCTGAAGATGGTGTTGGAAGCATTATAATATCACCTACCAAGGAATTGGCAGGTCAACTTTTTGAAGAATTGAAAATAATAGGGAAAATTCATACTCTCAGTGCAGGTCTTCTGATTGGCGGTCGGAAAGATGTTGATGCTGAGAAGGATAGTGTTAGTTCTCTGAACATCTTGATATGCACTCCAGGTCGACTCCTTCAGCACATGAATGAGACCCCAAATTTTGAGTGTTCGCAACTCCAGGTCACTATATCAACCGAGATTTTCATGAAAAAAGATTTAAATAGTTAAGAACCGAAGGTATTTATTCAATATTTCATCTTCCTGTCAGCATACAGGTCTTAGTTCTGGATGAAGCGGACCGAATGCTTGATAAGAAGTTCAAAGGAGAATTAGATGCAATCATTTCTCAACTTCCTAAAAGAAGACAAACCTTACTCTTCTCTGCCACTCAGACAAAATCTGTTAAAGACCTTGCAAGGCTTAGTTTGAAAGATCCAGAGTACATCAGTGTGCATGCTGAATCCACAACTGCAACTCCCGAACAGTTGAAACAAGTAGCAATGGAGGTTGCTCTTGATCAGAAGTTAAACATGCTATGGAGTTTCATTAAATCACATCTTCGTTCAAAGATGATTGTATTCCTTTCGACCTGCAAACAGGTAACTTTTTTTCTGTATTTTTGATATAATTGTCACTTTTTGGTCATCAAATATGCAGGAAGGGTATCCTTATCTTTTACCTTTCACTAGAATTGAAATTAAAATTAGTAGGATCTTGTATACAAGTTTCATGAAGGAAATTTTTTTATTTCTGGGACCCAGGGGTCCAAACTGATGTGATGTTCTTTAGTTTTGTTTAGGATATAATTCCTAAGTTCTGTGTTATCAAAATTAGTCGTAGATATCTTAGCATTTTCTGTGCATGGTTATACTGTAGATATCAGCATCTCGAGTTCCTATCTCATACTTTTTTTTTCTGCTTACCATTTTCAAGCACAACTTGCCAGCAAGATGACACATTTTGCTAGATGTTGAATGCATGCCATGCATTACCTTTTCCTATATTATTCTCTATAAATTTAGTGCATCTCATTTATACATCACTTTCTACTAGGTTAAATTCGTCTATGAGGCATTCAGGAAACTTCGGCCTGGTATTCCATTGAAATGCCTGCATGGGAATATGAAGCAAAACACAAGGATGGCAGTATACTTGGATTTTTGTGAGACCATTTCCGTGTTATTTTCAACTGACGTGGCATCTAGAGGACTTGACTTCCCCTCAGTTGATTGGGTGATTCAGGTGGGCGAAGGTTATCTAGATATTTATATAGCTAGCAATTTTGCGAAAGAATTTTCCATAATTTACCCTACACAATGCAGGTTGATTGCCCCGAAGATGTTGCGGCATACATTCATAGAGTTGGTCGAACCGCTCGTTTCACTTCTGCGGGGAATTCACTGCTGTTCCTCGTGCCATCGGAAAAGGCAATGTTAACTAAATTGCATGCCGCGGAACCAAAAATACCGATAATATTAAGAAAAGTGAGTTTTGTCGCACTTCTTTATATTTACATAAGCTTATATTCAACTTGAGATACCTTCAGGTTATAATGGAATTATCCCTTTTTAGTACCCTTGTGGAGGAATGAAACAAATAAGTTCATGTATTTTGAGAATCTTACAACCAAATCATTTGGAATTGTGTGGTATTAGTATAGACAGAAGTATTTGGGTTTTGTTTCTTATAAATATATAATATTTGCGCGCCGTTCATGATATTTTACTTAATTGAAAGCTTATTTGGGTTTGTAGAGAAATGCCCATAATATTGGAAAATAACTGACAACTTTATTAATTCGTTTTCTATGTATAAATACAAACATGTGTACACTTATATAGGACTATAGGAGGAGAGAGAGAAAGATCCTCATTCAAGATGTGAGACTAAAACATGAGGAAGATGCCTAAGATGAGCCTTTATTTGGGCCTTTACAAGATTTTCTTCTAACAGTCCCCCGCAAGCTGGAGCGCACAAGTTGTAAGCACCAAGCTTGGACAAGAATTGATGAAATAGAACACGAGGTAGGGCCTTCCTGTGGAGATCAACAACTTGATCAGTAGCTGGAACATGTTTCAACTCTAACTTCTTCATTTGAACTTTTTCCCGAATGAAGTGACAGTCAACTTCAATGTGTTTTGTCCGTTCATACAAAACAAAATTCTTAGATATGTGTATAGTCACTTGACTGTCACAAAGTAATGTAGCTTGTGAGGAAGTTCGACTGCCAGATCACCTAGGATACTCTCAAGTCATGTGAGCTCAGATGCAACAGAGGCCTTCAAACGGTGCTCGACTTCGAACGAAGAGCGAGCAACCACAAATTGTTTCTTGCTACGCCAAGTAACAAGGTGACCTCCAAAGTAAGTATAAAATTTCCTGGTGGAACACCGATCATGCAGGGAGCCAGCATAATCAGAATCCGAATAAGCAATCAATGTTGGAGTAGGAGAGGAAGAGGTTTTGTATACTGGTCCTTGACCATGGGCTGTTTTCAAATATCTTAAGATGGGTTCGACGGCTTGTAATCGAGACATCCGCGGAGAATGCATAAATCGGCTTGCCTCAACAACAAATGAGATGCCTGATTTTGTAACTGTAAGATAAATCAATTTTCCAACAAGACTGTAAGATAATCAATTTTCCAACATGACGTTGATAGTATTCTGGAATTGGAAGAAGAGGATCAGTGTCAGAGACATACACATAAAGATTGTGATTGACATTCATAGGAGTATCAATTGATTGCCTCCAGAGTAGCCAACATCCTGAAAAAGGTTGAGACAGTACTTCCTTTGAGATAAGACATGACCATCCGTACGTCTTGCGATCTGTAGGCCGAGGAAGTGCCAAAGATTCCCCAAATTTTTTGTTTATAAAACAAAATTCAGGTGCTGCTTAATCATTTGTATTCCCTTTGAACCATCTCCCGTGATTAGGATGTCATCGACATACACTAAGAGAAGAACAATGTTTGTTGTACAATAACGAGTAAATATAGAGAAATTTACCGAGCTCCGAGTAAAACCAACTTCATGGACAACCCTACTGAATTTGTCAAACCATACCTGAGGAGATTGTCTGAGACCATAAATCGATTTTTTGAGGCGATAAACTCGGGAATCCCCCGTGGTCTCATTCCCGGGAGACTGTTTCATGTAGACAGTTTCATGTAGACAGTTTCATGTAGACAGTTTCTGGTAGGTCGTCATTAAGAAAGACATTTTTGATATCCAGCTGATGTAAGAGTCATTGTCGATGTACAATCAAGGAGAGTAGAACACGTACCGTGTTGAGTTTGGCCACTGGTGAGAATTTTCTCATGGTCGAGTTCTTGTTGTTGAATAAACCCACGAGTCACAAGACGGGCCTTGAGACGGTCAATCGTCCCATTAGGAGCATGCTTGATCACAAAAATCCATTTACAGCTAACACAACTCTGTCCTGGAGGAAGAAAAACCAAATCCCATGTTTGATTAGCCCAGAGGGCAGTCATTTCTTCTTCCATGACCGCCCGCCAGCCCGGATGTTGGAGAGCTTCCTGCACAGAGTTATGTACAGAGATGGAGGATAATGAAGTAGCAAAGTGTGGAAGCGTCGAAGATAGTAAATGTAAGAATACATAATTTACTATTGGATGAGTCGTGGAGGCAGGAGCCGGATCAACAGGCTGCACGGTGCCAGAGGTTGAAGGCGACTGCGGCGGGGCGGCGAAGTGAGGGTGACGACGAGTATATACACGAAGAAGAGGTGATTTGTGCGGCCGAGAACCGGGTTTAGAAGGAGTGGTGGGAGAGGAGATATGACTGGGATGACTGGTTGTGGTAATAATGGTGGTGGTAGGGGGGGTGGGTGGAGTAGAGCAAAAAGGTAGTTCTTCCAAAAAAGTAATATCAGCAGTTACAATCACCTTGCGAGTGGTTGGAGAGTAGCACACATACCCTTTTTGAGTCTGGGAGTAACCAACGAACATATGTTTGGTTGCCTGAGGAGCGAACTTGTCAGTGGAAGGGCCAAACAAATAGACATAACAAGTACAACCAAATATTCGAGGTGTGAAAGGGAAGGGTGGTGTGGAGGGGAAGAGAAGACTAAACAAAGTGACATAGTTGAGGACAGATAATGGTAGACGGTTGATGAGATAACATGTCGTGAAGACAACAAAGTGTCAATACGTCTTGGGAACCTGCATTTGAAACATGAGGGAGCGAGCAACATCAAGAAAACGTCTATTTGTGTGTTCAGCCATACCATTCTGTTGGGCAGTATAAACACACTAGTTCTGATGAATAATCACAAACTTAGAGCAGAGATGAGCAAATACATGACTGGTGTATTCGCGAGCATTATCAGTCCAGAGAGTTTTAAGTGTGCAGACAAATTGAGTGCGTGCCTCGAGAATAAAAACCTGGAACACACGTGGAAGTTCAGAGCGATCACGAAGTAAGTATACCATGTCATATGAGAATAATCATCAATAAAGTTATAGAGTAGCGATAACCAGACAGATTAGCTATTTTGTACGGGCCCCAAATATCGAAATGCACTAAATCAAAAGGACCAACATTCGGAGTACAATGTGAAGGGAAAGATGAACGATGTTGTTTTCTCATAATACATGAATCACAAGTAAATGCAACATAGTTTTGGAGAAGAGCCGGTGAGGGAGGGTCGTGAACTTCAGGAGGTGGTGTGACCTTTAACAGCATGAAGCAGACATCATCGAAGGAGAGAACTATAGAGGAAGAGGGTATCTGAGGCCGAACAATGTGCAGATGAGGTGGAATGCGAGCCATCATCATGACAATACGCCAATACCAACAATTTTCTTTTGAGCGCGTTGAGCAATCAGATCAGTAGTAGGGGGTTGGTGTTTAATCCAGGCCTCAACCAGAGTCTTGGAACGTGCAACAAATGAAGTTAAGTCAGCAACATTGCCTGAGTCAAGGTTTTGAAGATCTGTGATGATGTCAAACAAGTGTTGAAGATTGTACTTGCCGGAGTAAAGGGAATGGAGCTCATCCCGCATTGCCTTGACCGTCTCATGATACATGGCCATACGGTATGGTCTCCATCCAGGGAGCTGAGGTGCCAAATCTGAACACGACCATCGTCACGAAGGCAGTCATCAGTGGGTGCAAAAGGAGGTTCATTAGTCAAATGATGCAGGAAACCCTTCGTCTGAAGAACCCGACTTACAGAGTGCACCTACTCAACAAAATTCTTCCCATTAAGAGAGATGGTGACAATTCGCAACTCGTCACGAACCTCAGGAACTGGCATAGCCGCACGAGCAGGAAGAGACGCCGCTTCTGAAGACCCCATAAAGCCCAGAGGCGGCTAGAGGGAAACACTTGCGGTAGGTCACACGCAAGACAACAACGACACCAAGCAGGTCAACAACAACAACAAAAAAACAAACAGACGGTCTGGCAGAAGTTGTGGCAAAGCAAGCTGAGAATGGGCGGTCTGGCAACACATTGGCGGTCTGCAATAATTCAAGCGGTCTGGCACCCTGCAAGACAACAACAGACTGGATGTGCGTGCTGAGCGGTAAGGAAGAGCTGCGGACATCAAGAATGTGCGGCTAGGCTAGCTGAGGAGGTGTGCGGATACGCGGCAAGTAGGTGCGGAAAGGCTAGTTGAGGAGTGCTGATAGGCAACAACTCTGTGAATCAGAGGCAAAAGATCAGGTGCATGCGCAAGCAGTCAGCGATCTCTGAGCTGCGGTGAGAATAGAAGACCGTAGCGAACTGCTGAACCTTTAGGTAGACCGCGACAAGGAAGAGAGACCGGAAGCCGCAGTGAGCGGAGCAATCAAGGCGCGACAGGGAAGATAGACCAGAACAAGAAGAGGAGACCGTAACGAGAAGAGGAGACCGTAACGAGAAGAGGAGACCGCAACGAGAAGAGGAGATCATAGCGAAAAGAGATCCGATCTGGATGTGCGGGCTTGCGACAAGGACCGGAGACCGCAATGAGACGAGGAGAGCAAGCAAGGCGCGGCAAGGAAGATAGACCGCAATGAATAGGCAAACGGTGGACCCCACTGATCAGAGGGAGCGAAGATATAAAATGTGGCGGAGGAGGGATTGATGTGGAACCACGGAAGGAGGAAGGGTTGCGGGCAGAATCAGGGAGACCACAGGTACCAGTGAGAGCTGTGGTTAGAAGAGGTGTTGCGGGTAGGATATGAGAGGCCGCAGGAAGCAGGGAGAGCAATGAAAAATCAAAGGTGTTAGGACTGGTCGCTCTGATACCATGTAGAGAAATGCCCAGAATATTGGAAAATAATTGAAAATCTTATTAATTCTTTTTCTATGTATAAGTACAAGCATCTGTACACTTATATAGGAGACTAAATCATAAGGAGGAAGAGGGCCTAAGATGGGCCTTTATTTGAGCCTTTACAAGATTTTTTTTCTATCAGGGTTTAATCTTGTTAGCCTGCATGATATTTGAAACGCATTCCATGTATGATTTCAGCTTGATAAGTTCCAGTTCCTTGGAGGTTTATGTGATTTTGTTGTTGTGTGCAGAGATTATCCTCAAAATCATTGTCCAGCTCACTATTTAAGATTGATTGTATGTCAAACACGGTTGACTTTTTAGCTTTATCTGATGTAGATCAATTATTCTGCTTGTAAACTTTTTAATTGACCACTGGTTGCAGGTAAAAGTGGAAAAAATAGAACAAATTTCTGGGGCATTGGCATCAGTTCTTGTCAAGTATCCAGATATGCAGCAGTTGGCTATAAGGGCTTTCATCACTTACGTGAGATCTATAAATCATCAGAAAGATAAAGATATTTTTGATGTATCCAGATTACCTCTGGAAGAGTATTCTGCATCTCTGGGTCTACACATTACCCCAAAGATCAACTCCAAAAGTCAAAAAATGATGAATAGGAAAGAACTAGTAAATGAACAGAACATAAAAAATAAAGTTGTAGATGAAGACGAAGATGAATTACTTTTTAGTATAAAGCAGAGGCCAAATGGGAATAACAGTAATGCCAAAGCCGAGGAGGAAGATGACATTTTGCGGCCAATGAATTCATTTATGGAGCGTGGTCCAAGCGAACTTGCGGTGTATGTTGATTAAGCCCATATGAGCAACACTGTTGAAATATCAAGATTCTCAAAATCTTGTACTAATATATTGTTCATTCTTTCTGGATTGTTTGCAGTTTACCTCCGATAATATCTAAGAAGAAGAAGCTAAAGATAATTGTTGACAGACCAGCTAGAACCAGGGTGGAGTATGATGAGGATGGCAATCCAATAGTTGCTTCTTCCTTTGCTATAGAGAGCCCTGATACTTGCCTGGAACCCGAAAAAGGTCTTGTTCTTATCTTTGCCAATTCAGAGATCACCGAAGTTAGATTACTATCCCTGTTGATGGATTTTAACCATCTCTTAAATGACTGAAATAGGAAGAAGAATCGTTTAATTCGTCACATGTAGGTGTCGGTTTTAGGATTATTTTCAGTTGTATTCAGTGTGAAATTCACTAACATTTTCCATTTCATCTTCTGATACGGTCCCGGAGAGGAATCCAGCAAGGGAGAGGGCTGACGGTGGTGAAGAAGAGAGAGAAGAAAAACCTAGGGAGTATCCCTAAATTCCATTCGTCCAATGATAATGAAAAAGTGCACAACACAACCCCTTATAGGTGCGGGGTGCGAATAACAAAAAATAGTGCGAATAGTGAAGCGTACACATAACAAAATAAAACATAATAGAATGCAGATAAGATAATCATGTCGGCGGCGCGTATTCGGTCTTTCCTCCTTGAGACAGACCCGTCGCCTTCCTCCGCGTGTGGCCTCGCCATGCAGTCTCGTCGGCGTTCGCGTCTCATTGGCACGCGCATGTCTTGTCAACATGCGCAACTGTAACATCCTCTTTTGCAGTTTTGGGTTAAACACACGAAGGAATGACGGTTATGTTCAACATGAAACTTCCCTAAAATTATTAAAGATCTTTTAGGATCTATCATTAAGGTCTGTTGCAGGTTGGAGACCGCATGGTCTGTTGCTGTTTGGAGACCGGGCGGTCTGGCGGTTTCTCCTAGCCGGTCTGTGTGCCGGGCTGTTGCTGTTTGGTATCCCAGCGGTCAGGCGGCTTGTCTCAGGCGACTAGGAGACCGAGCGGTCTAGCGGTCTCTTGTGGCAGTTTGATCTCCCCTCTTGTTGGTTGTCGGGTGGTTAGCCGGTTTGTCTAACCGCACGGCTTGTCCGGTTTGTCTTTTGTAAAGCCGCATACACTTGTAAATTTTTAGTCCCACATTGATTATTTGTAATCTCTCTCATCTCCTCTATTCTATAAAATGGAGGCTATACCATTGTAATACATACCTTTTTCGGATAATAAAGTTTCAGTTCAAACCATTTCGTTTTGTTTTTTGTTCGGTTTATACATGGTATCAGAGGACTCGATCTATTCCTCCTGATTGTGTGCGCTCTCACTGCTTTCGCAGCTTGTCTCCCCGTCTGTCCGTGCGACCTGTCCGTGCGGTTTGCTCCTTCTTTTTCGTGACCTGTTCTCACGATCTTCTCTATTCGCAGCGATCTACTTCTAAGTCGCCGCGACTGTTTCCTTCTACCTGCTCCTGCTTGCTAGTCGCCCCGGCCTCATCTTTAGCCGTGCGACTTGTTCTCCTCTGTTCGCCCGACTTTTTCAAGCCGTGCGACTTCTTTCCCTTTGCTTTGCTTTGCTTCTTGGTCGTGGCCTTCCTAGCCGCACGACCTATTTTTTGTTCGCCCGGCTTGGTTCTCTCTTCTCTTCTTCGCTTAACCGTTCAGCTTCTCTCTCTTACTCGCGGCTTGTTCTTATCGTCGCGGTTTGCTCCTCTCTTGCTTCCATGGCTTCCCCCTTCTCTAGACTGTCCGCCTCCGTGGTCACCTCTTCTGGTAGTGCTCACGTTGTTACTCGCGGAAGATGGCTCATCGACTCTGGTGCTGCAAATCATATGACAGACAATTCTCAATGTTTCTCTCTTCTTGACACACATGCTCAGTTGCCCCCGGTCATTGTTGCGAATGGATCTCCCTCACCGGTCCATGGGACGGACCTGGTTCAAGTCACTCCATCTCTCTGCCTGGCTGATACTCTCTATGTGCCCAAGTTTCCGTGCAAGTTACTATCGGTTACTTTTTTATGCAAGCAACTACGGTATTCTGTCATATTCACCCATACCTCTTGTGCTTTTCAGGATCCGGACTCCCAACGGACGATTGCTACCGGGACTGAGAGTGGTGGCCTCTACTTCCTCGACAACGTTTCTGCTCTATCCGCCTTCTCCTCCTCCTCTACAGATCTTCTCCAATGGCATCTTCGCCTTGGACATGCTCCTCCCCGAATTCTGCGCCAGCTCCTGCCCCACCTCCCTCATCCTCCTCTCAACTGTGATGCATGTCAACTTGGCAAACATCACCGCTCGTCCTTCCCACCAACGCAAAGTCGGGCCTCTTCCCGTCTGTTCGACCTCGTTCACTCTGACATCTGGGGTCCCGCTCCTACCCTCACCATCGGTCGGGGTAGTTCATATTTTGTCACCTTCATTGATGATTTCTCTCGGTGTACGTGGGTGTATCTTCTCAAGTATCGCTCCGAGCTGTTCTCTGTTTGAACTTCATTTTATTCTATGGTTAAGACTCAGTTTGATACGTCTATTAAAATTCTTCGTTCTGACAATGCTAAGAAGTATCTTAGCCAAGACTTCTCCTCTTTTTGTATTCACCATGGTGTTTTTCGTCAAACGAGCTGTGTCTACACCTCACAACAAAATGGGGTGGCGGAACGCAAAAACCGTCACCTCCTTGATGTCGCTCGCACTCTGCTAACTCAAATGCATGTTACTCGCTCCTATTGGGACTATGCTGTCCTTCTCTCCTGCTATCTCATCAATCGCCTTCCCTCCACAGTTCTCCACGGTGCTACCCCCTTCTCCATTCTTTATTCGAACAAGGATCCCTTTCCACTTCCTCTGCACATCTTTGGGTGCACCGCCTTTGTGCACTCTCCCGCTGCCACCCGTGACAAATTCTCACCACGTGCCACTAAATGTGTCTTTCTAGGGTACTCTCCCACTCAGAAAAGATATTGTTGCTTTGACCCCGTTACCCGCAAACAATTTGTCTCTGTGGATGTCACCTTTTTTGACAATGCATCTTACTTCTCTCCCCCTTCCTCCTCTCTTCCTTCTGATCCTACTTCTCATACCAACCCATCCATTCTCTCTGCTCCCACTGATGTTCCGCCATCTCCACCCTCTCCACCATCTTCACCATTCCCACCATCTCCACCCTCTACTCCGCTTTCTCCCTCCACTCCGCTGCCATCTCTCTCTACTCCCGGGCCAGCTCTCTCCACCACGGATACTCCGGATACTGAGGCCTCTGCTGCCCTGGATCTCCCGATTGCTCTTCGCAAAGGGGTTCGGGCATGTACCCAACACCCGCTTGCTGTCGTTGTTTCCTACGATCGTCTTACCCCTTCTCGCAGAGTTTTTGCACTGGCTATCTCGGCCACTGCCACCCCCCGTTCCTACCAGGAGGCCCTTACTATTACTCATTGGAAAGCTGTCATGGATGAGGAGATCGCTACTCTCACTGAACGGGGTACCTGGACCCTTGTTCCTCCTCCTTTTGGCACAGATGTTGGTTGTCGATGAGTCTTCGTGGTGAAGTTTCTCTCGGATGGCAGTGTGGATCGTTATAAGGCTCGCTTGGTTGCCAAGGGTTTTACCTAAACTTATGACGTTGATTACTTTGACACTTTCTCTCCAGTGGCTCGTCTCAGCACTATTAGGGTCCTTCTCTCTGTGGCTGTCAACAGAGATTGGCTCATCTCGCAGCTTGATGTTAAGAATGCTTTCCTCTATGGTGATCTGCAGGAAGATGTTTACATGGAGCAACTTCCTGGGTATGTTGCTCAGGGGGAGACACGGGTATGCCGGCTAAAGAAGGCTATCTATGGCCTCAAGCAGAGTCCTCGTGCCTGGTTTGACAAGTTCAGTGACATTGTTGCGGCCATTGGTTTTACAAGAAGCTCAGCAGATCACTCCTTGTTTGTTCGGAAAACCGCCTCTGGTCTTGTTGTTCTTGCGGTTTATGTTGATGACATTCTTCTTACCGGCAGTGACCATGATGGGGTATTGATGACTAAGAAACACCTTCGTCAACATCTGGTCACAAAGGATATGAGCTCCCCGAAATACTTTTTGGGGATTGAAATCTCTAGAAAACTCAACTTCATGGTCCTTTCCCAACGGAAGTATGCTCTTGATCTTTTAAAGGAGATAAGACTGACTGGTGCTAAACCCGCACGTTGTCCTATGACTGCTGGAGAAGACAAAACTTGGACAGATGACTCGCCTCTTCTCTCCGATCTTACGAGATACCGGCGTCTGGTGGGCAAGCTTATATATCTCACGGTAACCAGACCCGACATCTCGTATGTTGTTGGCAAGGTGAGCCAGTTCATGCAAGCTCCGAGGGAGTGTTATCTACAATCTGCACTGAGGATATTAGAGTATATTAAAGCTGCATCAGAGAAAGGACTCCTCTTTCAGAAGAATGGTCACCTAAGGGTTGAAGCTTACTCTGATTCAAGTTATGCGGATGACAAAGGGGACCGCAAATCGACATCAGGTTTCTGCACGTTTGTTGGAGGCAATCTTGTGAGTTGGAAGAGCAAGAAACAGTCTGTAGTTTCCCAGTCTAGTGCAGAGGCGGAATATCACAGCATGACATCAAGTACATGTGAGTTGAAGTGGTTGCGGGCTCTCATGCTTGACTTAGGAGAGATTTACAACTATCCTCTTTATATGTTCTGTGACAATAAGGCCGCGATATACATTTCCAAAAATCCGGTCTTTCATGAGAGAACAAAACACATAGAAGTCGACTGTCATTTTATTCGGGAAGAAATATTGAAGAAACAGATTTGCACTCCGTTTGTCACTTCCGACAACGAGTTGGCAGATGTCTTCACCAAGCCGGTGTCCGCTTCCTTTTTCCACATCTGCGACAAGCTAGGCATGATTGATATCTATGCTCCAGCTTGAGGGGGAGTGTTGCAGGTTGGAGACCGCATGGTCTGTTGCTGTTTGGAGACCGGGCGGTCTGGCGGTTTCTCCTAGCCGGTCTGTGTGCCGGGCTGTTGCTGTTTGGTATCCCAGCGGTCAGGCGGCTTGTCTCAGGCGACTAGGAGACCGAGCGGTCTAGCGGTCTCTTGTGGCGGTTTGATCTCCCCTCCTGTTGGTTGTCGGGCGGTTAGCCGGTTTGTCTAACCGCACGGCTTGTCCGGTTTGTCTTTTGTAAAGCCGCATACATTTGTAAATTTTTAGTCTCACATTGATTATTTGTAATTTCTCTAATCTCCTCCATTCTATAAAAGGGAGGTTATACCATTGTAATAGATACCTTTTTCGGATAATAAAGTTTTAGTTCAAAGCATTTCGGTTTGTTTTTTATTCGGTTTCTACAAGGTCCCAGAAGTTTCGCATTTGAAACTTGAACTGTGTTACTTTGACAATGAGGCTGAAATCTAGACTATTTTATACAAGTCACTAATGGATTGATAAATGATGATCTATTTTAAATGTCAATCATTTATAATGTGAATGAGTGGCTAAATATGCGTGAGGAAAAACTTTTATGGGGGAGCCTGATCTGTTTTTGTGTTGCAGTAATGGAAAGATACAAGAAAATGGTATTGGAGGTGAAGCAGAGGGACAAGGAGGATAAACTTCTACAACGTCAACGGCTTCGAGAAAAAAGGACGAAGAAAAAGAATAAGCTAAAGAGTTCAAGGGATGACGACGAATGCGACGACGACGGCCTCTCAGAATCAGAGAGAGAGAAGGTCGGCCCCAAGAACAAGAAGATATGTTTTGAGAGCGACGAGGAGGAGGTTGAGAGGAAGATGAAGAAGGTCAAGGGGTTGGATGCGGATGCGATATCGTTGGCAGAACAGGAAGCATTGGCCCTAAAGCTTTTGAGTTCTATGCATTGATTATTAAGTTAGGCACTGTTTGCTCTGTTAGCACTTCAAATATTTATTTATATATATAGGGCCATTTACCGGGACCTCCCCTCTAACTTTGCTAAATTACTGATAGCAGTCCTTTTATTTTCGAAATTACAAAAATTTCCCCTAAAGTTTTCATTTCATTACAAAAACCTCCCCTGAAGTTTTAATTTCATAACATCCATGCACAAAAACACTTCTCTCGATGTACAGTGTCTTGGGGGTATTTTTCTTCATGAATGTAATGAAATGAAAAGATCAGGGGAGGATTTGGTAATGAAATGAAAGCTTAAGGGAAGTTTTTTGTAATTTCGAAAACAAGAGGCGTGCTCTCACTAATTATGCTAATTTACAGGGGAGGCTTGGGTAATTAATAATATCTATATCATTGTCATGTCAAATTTTGTCTTAGGGAGAAATTAGTCTTGTGATTTTTCTTATATTGAATTTTTCCAATATTTGTAGGCTTTGGGCAGGTTTGTTTGTGCTTCAAGGCTCTGGCACGGCACAGGATGGAGGAGACCAAAACGGTCGCTCGACAAGGTGGCATTCTGCGGTCTGCCGCCGTGCCCTTCGGCCCAGCATGTTGTTGCAACTGGCGTCTGTCCCGCATTTGGGGGAATCCTGTTTCCCCAACATGCCCTTAGGTTGCGTTTGGTGCGGCTTATCGCGACTTATTTGCTCCGGTAATGTTAGAAACAAATACCAAAATTGTATGCCTCAAAACTAGTTTTTTTTTTGTAACATTTGTGATATCAAACATACATTTTATGACAATGATGTTTTTGTCCAACCTCATCGGAGCAAATAAGCTGTGATAAGCCGCTCCAAACGCAATTAATCTTTTGCTTCAACGACTTCACTGGTACTATTCCTGATTGTGTTCTACAGCTAAAGATGCTTCAGAAATTATATATTGGACACATAAATTATTTAAGCATTACTATAAGAGAATTTTTGTGTGCCCACATTGCACTATAAACATGGTGCATGTACATTTTTTTTGTAAAGTTACAGTTGTAGTTGTAGCATAATTTATAGTTAGTTATAAATAGTTTAAAAAACATATTTACAATTATATTTTTACATATTTTATTTTAAATAAAAAAATGAATATTTAAAACAATTATAAAAATACTTAGATTAATATTTTACTAATTATTTTTTTAATAAATAATTTTATTTTTTGAAGTAAAATGTATTCCCTTGATTAAAAACATTTAGATTAGGAGTGCATCGGAAAAACAGAGTGATCTTCCTATTCAAACTCACGTGAACTCACTGCGCGCTGACAACTTAGCATGTGGAATGAGTCTGACATCAGCTGAACATTGTTGGCAAATCCAAAAAATTGATTGCATAGTTTTTTTTAAAATAAAATAGCACAAATATTTGTTATATTTTTTTAAATTTAACATTTAATTAACACTTTCTTAAATGAAGTATCATTGTAGTGTAGATTCTTAAATGAACTCAGCATATGCAATGAGTGAATAATATTTTTTTTTTATATGTTCGCCGCTCATCATAGAAATGCCACTGGATTATAAAAATTTAAACAAGATGGGTCAGACATTAACTGCCCCCAACAAAAAAATTACACGCTTCTATCTCATCGGATTTATTTCTCGTTCATCTGGTCATCGTTTTTCACATATATGTAGTCAAAATTCATTTGCTCGACGAAAATATCCCTCAATCAGCCCCTGATTGTGGATTGATCAACGTTAACCAAACTTTGAGATTCGTATGCAAATATCATTCTCATGGCGCTGAAAGGATGTTTTTTTGTGTCGGAACTTTTTTAGAATCCAATTCACCAGTTGGATTAATTACTTTTCAATTTGAGTTCTAATTTTCATTTTCAGCATAATTTTCTTGTTCCAATTGAAAATCAGGCTCGGCGAACCCCCAAAAAAATCTCACTTAAAAAAAAACAAATAAAGCGTCTCGACAGCTCCAAAATATTTGGATGAATAATTGATTGTTCAGGTAGCACTTAAAAGTTATAATTTTGAAGTCCGTGACTTCACCTCTGCTCATAGAAAAGCACTGTTAAAAAAAAAGTGATTGTTAACCGCAACCCGTCATTTTGCTAACCGCACATCAAAATTTCTCAATTTTTCACTTCTTTTCTAAATACACCTTATACATGCAATATCAGGAAAAGTGTTCAACACGAAAATTGTAGATATCTACGAGATCTACAACTTTCGTGTTAATCACTTTTCCTAAAAATGCATGTACAAGACGTACTTTGGAAATATGCCAAATTTTGTGCATTTTCGAAATACGCCTTTTACATGCAATTTCAGGAAAAGTGTTCAACACGAAAGTTGTAGATCTCATCGATATCTACAACTTTTGTGTTGAACACTTTTTTCTGAAATTGCATGTAAAAGACGTATTTAAAAAAGGCGCAAAAAATTGAGTAATTTTGGGGTGCAACTAGCCAATTACGGGTTACGGTTAACAATCACCTAAAAAAATCAGTGGTAGTATTAGAATATAGAATCATCGATTTTCAAAAAATTCTAAAAAAATATCTTTTTTAACACGAGCAATTTTCCATCACTGAAAAATCAAATACTTCCAAAACAACGTTACATCAAAAATAGAAATTTTCCATAGTCACAGCTATCCAAACAAAGCCATAATCTCAAACCACAAAAATATCGCCTTGACGGTAGCAGCTACATGATAAATATTAAAACCGACGAGGACAGATTTTTTAGAATTAAATAAAAAAATCAAATAAATTAAAAAGTATGCATGACATCAAAAATAACAATATCAATGTAAACATCCAATTATGGTTGTGTAATTGATGCTCATGACATCAACATTTAAATGCATGGAAAATAGTAATTCTCAGAGGAGCAAATAATCATCATTTAAAAGTAATGAATCCAAATTCTTAAAAAAATGCAACCCTACATTAAATAAAAACCTTGGCAAGAAAAAAAATGCTCTCTTTTTGCTAGAATCTTTTGCTCTCACAAACACTACTTTTTTTGAGAACTTGGGGTATGTTTGGGACACATTGGCGTTCAAGCAACAATGCAACATTCCCATGGGAAAGGGGCCCTTTAAAAAAGGGAGAATGAAGCTCCAAGGGCTTGTGCAGAAAGGAGCCACCCGTCCGATTTGAAAGGGAGTGTGACCAAGAATCAAAGAAAGTTTTTTCCCCGAAAAGAGCTCCCTTTGCCACCGAAATAGAGCCAAATTGGTGCCCCAAACACTCTTAGTTTCTCAATCTTGATTAGCAAGAAGGGGTTTCTTCTTCCCATCCCATGCATCCATTCTCTGCTGTGCCTTTTGAACCTATTCAACACAAACAAATATTATTTCATCATATGATAAACTGAAATCTGATGAAGTTCCGTGTTTAGTTTTTGTGCGCATGAGGCTTATCCAAAATTTATGACTTAGGACCATACTCTAAACAGAGCCCTGACATGTAGGATCTCTAAGCATGTGAATCTTTTGTATAGGTAGCATGTTGGATTGTTGGGGCCGACCCTACTTTGATACAATGTTAGAACCTATGCATTCAGCCTAAAGCCGATTGATTGTCGGTGAGATTTCTCAATGCATTCTTAATCTGGTCGGACAAAAACTTTGATACAGTTATGACCTTCTGGACACGCGTCGCTTCTCCCTTTGCTTTTGTAGCCCTAATGGGGTGTTATAATAATTTGTATGTCTCAATCCCCTATATAAGGAAGTGGTAGTGTCTCTTATGAGGGATCTTGATTACTTGTCAGTGTTATTCTCTCCAAGGCGAGACTTGAGGGGGGCTCTTAGAGGGAACAGTCCTTAAGAGTTCGGCTTGAGATTGTCTCGACAATTGTATCTCTTATTTGTGTTCAATCATTTAATTTCAATTCTTGATAGCGTACGGCTATCAAACTTACATCTGAATCTTGAAATTATTTTATAATTATATGTAGTTATAAATCACCCTCTATCTCTTTAATAATGCTAAAAAATTGTCAGGTGCAATAACAATAGCATCAAGTAATATGAAATATAGGAGCTCTACCTCTTTACTCCAATCTGTTCGGATAGTGACCCAAAGAAGAATGAGAGTTTGGATGAATGTTCCACCAATCATCCCCGACCATATTCCCTACACAAGATAATGACATGAATTAGCATCAATTCTAACAATATAAAATATATTCATTATTCTAATTTTTTTCACGACGCGAGAACAGTGTGTGTAGATTGGTTGGGCTTGGAAACCATGTTAGAGAGAAGATATTCATATCGAACTGATAAGATCAAAGAGGAGTAACATGGGGCCTATGAGAGTATTCTTCTGCTTGACCCTGACAATTCCACACCATCTTCCTCCCGCTTTAATGCAAATGTTGCTGGCCCCTACTTTTTATCTTGATATCCCACAACTGTGGTCCTAATCGAGCCAACGATGCTCTTAATCGCTGAATAGAGTTCTAATGCCATGGAAGCTTGTTGTTTCTCTTGCTGGAACACGGCTGCCACGGAGGTTTCAAGGAATACCATTTGTTGCCGCTGCCAAGGCCAAGGCGCTGTTGTCGTAACCTTACCCTCGCCGAAGCTCGACAACCGCCATAGTTCTACCACTATTATTGATGGAAACAACCACGAACCGTTCTTGTTAAAGCTTGAAGCTCAAGCGCAGACCATGTTCACCCACTAGATATCAGAATGCTTATAGAGTGAGGATTACATATACATGAATGAAACCATAAAAGGACAAAAAAAATTCTAATTTGTCAAATTGTATATAAGCTAAAGTCCTTTATTGCCTCTAAGTTTCATTGAAGGATAAAAATTCACAAGTACACAATGATCAAAAATGACCTATCTACCTTGTAGTAAAAGAGAATCTATAATAAAAACAGTTTAATTAGTTTTCAAAAAAAAAAATCTTTTACCTTTGCTCCTAGTCCAAGGCCAAACTTGAAGCCAAGGAGAACACCTGCAGGAACTCCGACAAAATAGTAGCAGCCAACATTAATATAAGCAACAAAGGATTGCCATCCACAACCAACAGCCACGCCTACAGACACCAGATTAGAGTTAACACCATAGGAAAGAATGGAAAATGATATCATAAATGCAGCTCTTAAGACATAACAGTTTATTTTTACAAGAAAAAAGATAGATGATTATTTTCAACTTTAAGGCCAGTTTACTGAATGTGTATTTGCTAATAAGTTTTCACTATGTTCATATTTCTACTATTGGATAGATATTTCATATGGGAATTTGAACTGATACCCATATAAAATACAAAGTAATGTAGCTCTAACATTTCAATTATGAAGGAATGAAGTAATAAATTTTTTAATCTTGCTATTTTCATTTATGCTTTCAGCCATTTATATGGTATGATTGATATCTTCTAAAAAATCATAGGAACAAAAAGTTCAATATAAGGGTTATATGTGTTAGAAATCACGGTGAGACCCTCGTCGGGTCATGAATTCAGATCCGTGGCCGACTGCAGCCGAATGGCGAGAACATTCACAACCAAATCTCCCGAGCTGCAGCTCAGTTGGGTATCAAGTCTCCGCTTAGGAGCTTGATAAAGGAGATCCCGGGTTCTATCCCAAGCCTCAACAATCTACCTGGAAATTTATTTCGCGTGATCTGTGTTCATGTACCCCGTACAACCCCGTGTTCGCCGAGTGGGTCCGCCAGATCAGGCAAGCGGACCAAGGCACCCTGCCCGCACCTAGAACAGTATGCGGGCGGGCCCCGGATGGCCAGCTCGCTCTTGCCTAAGTCAGGCAGGCGAGCCGCGCGAGCTGGCAGAACAGTACGAGGACAGGCAGCGGATGGCCAGCTCGCTCTTGCCCAAGTCAGGCGGGCGAGCCGCGCGAGTTGGCAAAACAATATGAGGACAGGCAGCGGATGGCCAGCTCGCTCTCGCCCAAGTCAGGCGGGCGAGCCGCGCGAGCTGGCCCTTCCCCCCCTCTCTCTATCTCTCTCGCACGCCGGGAATTCGTCGAGCAGAGTTTTGGGTCAGCATTCGTCGAGCAGAGTTTTGGGTCAGCATTCGTCGAGCAGAGTTCGGGCTCGACATTCGTCGAACTAATATTCGGGGTTGGGTTCGATGGGTCCAGATCTGCGAGCCCCCTTCGGGGGCTCCTGTAGTGGCAGTTTGAGACCGGGCCAGCCCGCTCTTCTACAGGCGACCCGCCGCCAGCTCGCCTCGGCAGAGGCACAGGCAGGTTGCGACGGCCTGACTCGCACTCGCCAAAGAGGAGACGGCGAGCTGCGGGAGCCAGGTCGCACTCGCCTCCTGGGCGCGAAGAGCAGTGGCGAGCTGACCTCCAAGTCCATGGGACCTGCGCAGTGGGGCGCAGGGGTAAAATTACCTGGATGTCCCCTCCCATGGGTGCGAATAACTTGTTAGAACAGCGGAGTTGCGCTGTTAGCAGACCAAGCTGGGCTGCACATAGTTGTTCAAAACAACGGAAGTTGACTATTTGCAGGCCGTTTCTAGAAATCCATAAATAATACTCAAGGGACACCTCAGAAAGCACGCGTTCCTGCTCACTTGCTCCTTAGTCTTTTAGCGCTTTCTGAGGTACCCTTAGGCTCGGCCTTTGACTAAAAGAGGGGAAGCGCTCTAATATCTTCCGGGTGTGTGGTGGGTCCTCCTCGCCGAGCCCTTGAGTTTGGTCCTTTTTGCTTCCTTTGTCATTTTGCTTGCGAGAAAGAAGTAGGTGTGCGATCACCCTTTCCCCAAGGGTGAACTCCACAGGAACCGAGTTTTCGGTTTCAACATTTTGGTGCGGTGAGCGTGGAGAGTGGTCAGCACAAAAAATTTCCAGCAGGATTGATGACGGGAGGACAAGGCTCAGACAGGTCGGACTCACCGCCCCTAGCCACGGTGAGGATGTTTGAGGATTTCAGGAACGAGGTACTTAGCCTCGTCAAGTTCGCACTCGGGGCGCGGGCCGAGTGCTCGACTCCAGCCATTCCAATTGCTGTCGCCCCGTCTCTGGGCGAGGAGGCTCCCGGCAGGCGAGCTGGGAAGGAGGTTGCAGAAGAAGGAAGGGGATGCGAGCTCCCCGGGCGCGTGCTTTTCCCCGGCTCGACGGGCGGAGGTCGGTTCGGCGACATGGGCGCGCGGGATGCTCCGGCTCGCCCGGCAGGGGGAGGACCTATTTTTGTATCTCGGGGTTGGAGCGGAGGCCTTGAGCTCTGTCTTGGTGCGTGAAGAGGGGAAGAGGCAGCTCCTCATATACTACGTGAGCCGGGTCCTGAGGAAGGCCGAACTCCGATATCCAATTTTGGAGAAGCTGGCCTTCGCCCTGATCATCTCGGCCCGAAGGCTGCGCCCCTACTTCCAGGCACACTCCATCTGAGTGGTGACTGACCATCCCCTCCGCAACATCTTTGAGGGGGTGGAGCATTCAGGCAGGTTGGTCAAGTGGTCGGTGGAGTTGAGCGAGTTTGACATCTCCTTCATCCCCCGCCTCTCGATCAAGGCTCAAGCAATGACCGACTTTCTGGCCGATTACGTAATCGAGGTGGCGGAGGAAGAGCTCATTCGTCCGACTCCGTGGAAGGTGAAGGTAGATGACGCTTCAGGGCGGCATTCCCTGGGGGTGGGGGGTGATCTTGGAGAGCCCCCAGGGAACTAGAATCGAGCAAACGGTGGTGGTGCACTTCCCCATCACCAACAACCAGGCCGAGTATGAGGCCGTGATAGCAGGGCTGCGCCTGGCCAGGGAGCTGGGGGTGTTGGACGTGGTGGTCCTCACCGACTCCATGATGATAGCTTCCCAGATCAACGGGGAGTTTGAGGCAAGAGAGCCTACCCTGCGATTATACCTGGCCAAAGTGAAGGGGGTCGTCGACACATTCCAAACCTTCTCCATCCGGCAAGTGCCACGGGAGGAAAACGAGCAGGTCGACCAGCTAGCAAAACATGGTCCCCGGGTGGGGGGAACTATCACCGATCTATTCTGCCCTTCCATCGAAGAGGGAGAGCTCATGGAGATAGATCAGCGGCCCTCGTGGATGGACTCAGTCACAACTTTCCTCTCCACGGAAGAGTATACAGAGGGGGTGGACAGGAAGAAACTCATGTACAAATCAGCATACTACCTCCACCGGGACGGGCAGCTGTACAGGAAGACCCTCTTGGGGATGTTGGCCCGTTGCGTGGCCGAGAGGGAAGTGCAAAGAATCTTGGAGGAAGTCCACTCCGGGGAGTGTGGGAGTCACTCCGAGAGTCAGACCCTGGAAGGAAGGATCGTCAGGCAAGGGTACTTCTGGCCAACTCTGGGCCGCGATGCTGCAGAGTTCACGAGAAGATGTCACAAGTGCCAGTTGTTTGCCCTCCTCCAGCTACAGTCGGCTCAGCACCTCAAGAGCATCACAGCGCCCTGGCCCTTTGCAATTTTGGGGCCAGTGGGCAAAGAAGGTTCCTGTTAGTGATGATTGATTATTTCTCGAAGTGGTTGGAGGTGAAGGCGCTGGCCAAAGTGACTTCCCAGGTCATCAGGAACTTTGTTTGGGGGGAGATCATCTGTCTCCACGAGCTGCCCAGACCATTGTCACGGACAACAGGCCTCAGTTCGCCAGCTCAGAATTCACCAGCTTCTGCGGGCAGCTTGGGATCGACCTCAGGTTCACTTCGGTTCACCACCCCAGGAGCAACGGGCAGGTGGAAGCCGCAAACAAAATTATTGTAAACCTCCTAAAGAAGAAAGTAGAGAACCTGAAAGGGAGCTGGGTGGAGCAGCTTCCCTCGGTTCTCTGGGCCCTGAGGACCACCCCCAACACAGCAACAAGGGAGACTCCTTTCAAACTCTCCCACGGATGTGAAACAGTGCTCCACATAGAATTTGAAGTCCAAACGCCCCGGGTGGCTGCGACAGAAGAAGGCAGGGAAGAATGGCTGACAGAGAACGAGGAGGAGCTACGGCTCTCCCTTGATATGGTGGAGGAGCTGCGCGACCTCTCCGCCATCCGACAAGAAGAGGTGAAAAGGAGGATGACCAAGTACTTTGACAAGCACGTCAGAGTTAAACAGTTTGCGGAGGGGGACTTGGTCCTGAAAAAGGTGATTGCAGCGGGAAGGTCGGCAACCGTGGGGAAGCTCAACCCCAGCTGGGAGGGTCCGTTCATTGTAAAAGAAGCAATGAGATCAGGAGGGTATCAACTCCGAAATGTAGAGGGCGAGACCCTAAGTCTCACCTGGAGTGGTGACGACTTGAAGCGTTTTTATCCTTGAGACATGTAAGTGGTATTTTGTTCTTAATAAAGTCTCTTGTTGTGCCAATCCTGTCGCGGTAACACGTACAAAATGACGAAGTTCTCTCAGATCCCGAGAAGATCCCACTACCAGGCTCCCACCTAGCAGGCAGTGCTGGATGTCACTCAATGATATCAACTCAGACCCCGAGCAGATCCCGCTGCCAGGCTCCCACCTAGCTGACAGGGCTGGATGTCACTCGATGATGTCAATTCAGACCCCGAGCAGATCCCGCTACCAGGCTCCCACCTAACTGGCAGGGCTGGATGTCACTCGATGGTGTCAACTCAGACCTCGAGCAGATCCCGCTGTCAGGCTCCCACCTAGCTGGCAGGGCTGGATGTCACTCGATGGTGTCAACTCGGACCCCAAGTAGATCCCGCTGCCAGGCTCTCACCTAGCTGGCAGGGCTGAATGTCACTCGATGGTGTCAACTCAGACCCCGAGCAGATCCCGCTGCCAGGCTGCCACCTAGCTGACAGGGCTGGATGTCACTCGATGGTGTCAACTCAGACCCCAAGCAGATCCCGCTGTCAGGCTCTCACCTAGCTGGCAGGGCTGGATGTCACTCGATGGTGTCAACTCGGACCCCGAGCAGATCCCGCTGTCAGACTCTCACCTACCTGGCAGGGCCGGATGTCACTCGATGGTGTCTACTTGGACCCCGAGCAGATCCCGTTGCCAGGCTCTCACTTAGTTGGCAGGGCTGGATGTCACTCGATGGCGTCCACTCAGACCCCGAGCAGATCCCGCTGCCAGGCTCCCACCTAGCTGGCAGGCTGAATGTCACTCGATGGTGTCAACTCAAACCCCGAGCAGATCCCGCTATCAGGCTCTCACCTAGTTGGCAGGGCTGGATGTCACTCGATGGTGTCAACTCAGCCGTCGAGTAGATCCCGCTGTCAGGCTCTCACTTAGCTGGCAGGGCTGCATGTCACTCGATGGCGTCCACTCAGACCCCGAGCAGATTCCGCTGTCAGGCTCTCACTTAGCTGGCCGGACTGGATGTCACTCGATGGCGTCCACTCAGACCCCGAGCAGATCCCGCTGTCAGGCTCTCACCTAGCTGGCAGGGTTGAATGTCACTCGATGGTGTCAACTCAGCACTAGAGCAGATCCCGCTGCCAGACTCCCACCTAGCTGGCAGGGCTGGATGTCACTCGATGGTGTCAACTCGGACCCCAAGCAGATCCCGCTGTTAGGCTCTCACTTAGTTGGCCGGACTGGATGTCACTCGATGGCGTCCACTCAGACCCCGAGCAGATCCCGCTATCAGGCTCTCACCTAGCTGGCAGAGCTGGATGTCACTCGATGGTGTCAACTCAGACCCCGAGCAGATCCCGCTGTCAGGCTCTCACTTAGTTTACAGGGCTGGATGTCACTCGTTGGAGTCGATGAGGAAGAAGCCGCGAAATTAATGAATTAGGTCCTGCGTAATCGCCTAGCACCCAGGATAACGGCCAAAGGGGCGAGAACCCAAGTCGCGTCGTAAGAGGGCTGACTCGCATAAAATCCGGCGGCCCGGGTATGAGTCTGCCCGGCCTGCCCCTTCTAGCGAGCGGGCGAGCGACACGGAGGACCCAGACTGTGAAGGCGGGTCGCCGGTTGCCGCTCGCGGGTCGGCTAGCTAAGACCCCTATGCTTCCCGACCTAAACCCTTAGTGGGCGAGTGACCTCGCCGACGTGATACGGAACGGAAGATTGCGAGCAGCAGTATCAAGGCCGGCCGCGAATACAAGAAAGAAGAGAACCTACATCGCACAAACAACCGCAAACAACACTAACAAGTATATACATAAAACGAGTAGAGAATCATTCATTGAAAAGTAGGTTACAAAAATCGGGACGCAACCCACACTTATATTTCAACAAACAAGAATATACACACGAGGGGAGATGCGCGGGGGTAGGAGCGACGCGAGCTTCCGGGCGACAAATCCTAGAGGCGCTGGTAGGACTTGTCTCCCGAATCCAGCACCGGGAGGAATAACGCCGGCACCACGTCGCTCGCTGAAAGACCCGCGCCCTCGCTTTTGAGGAGATCGGCCCGCCGAAGCATCTGGATTGTGTACTTCGCAGCACTGGCGGCGTTCTTCTGCATCAACACCTCCAGCTCGTAGTCGGTGTAGTGTTCGAGCTGGCAACTGCTACTGGCTGGCGGCGGAGCGGTCGCGACGGCCTCTAGGTCGCGCACCCGCGCCTCCAACACTTGATTCTTTTGACCGAGGGTGGCGATCTCGGTGCCCAGACAGCTGGCCGTCGTCGCGTCCTGCAAAGAGGAAGACGGCTAAGAGGTAAGCTTGAGAAAGGAATAGTGGTTAGAAGTCAACGCGGGATGAGTGACATACCGCCCCTCCCAGGTACTGGGCGAGGGTAGCCTCGGCCGCGTCGGCCCGCTTCCTTTGAAGGTCTGCCTCCTCCTGAGCAAGCTTGCGGGCTTCCTCCTTCTCGTCCGCCATCTTCTTGAGCGAGGTGGCGTTCCTCTCCAACTGAGTGCAGCGCCGACCGACCATATGGGCCAGCTCCAGGCCGCGGAGCTGGGCCCGCGCGCTTTCGTGCACCAGCACCCGCATCGCCTCCTCGTCATAGATGGCGGCGTCCTCCCGCGAGTAGAGGCCGAACGAGAAGTTATACGCCTCCCCGCTGACGGTTTCCTGCTCCAACCAGCTCGACAGCAGGGTGGAAATCACCGCCCGATTCAACTCTTTGTCCCATGACAGGAGCGGGATGCCGAGCTCGTCCAGGCACTTCTCGCCGAAACCAAAGTTGCGGTGCCCTCTCGACACCGGCTTCACGGTGGCCCGCGCCTCTTCCTGCGGCCCAGAAATGTCAGCCGCCTCGCTGGGGGCGTCGCTGGTCGAAGCTGTCGCGAGGGCGGGATCCTCGGCCGGCTCGACCGCCAGGGCCTTGCCTTTCCTTTGGCCTGCGGCGGGCGCCTCACCCGTGGTCTTCGCCTTCTTGGGCGGGGGAGGTGGAGGTTGTTCGCGGCTCGGCCGCTTCTTGGAGGCAGACGCCGGGATCTCGCGCTGTGCGGCGTCTGCGGCTTGAGTGCGGGCGAGCCCGCTGAGAGCGACCCGGGCACTCTCATAAGGGGGGTGTAGGGGAATGTCCCGCTCGCCTGCGAGAAGAGAAAGTTAAAGCAAGAAGAAGTACTGAGGTAGAAAGTCGAAGCGCGAGTGGCATACCTCCCCCGGGCGGGATGGCAGCGAGATTGTCCAGGTTTCGTTGCAGGTATGCGACCTCAAAGTTCTTCCCGGTGAAGAACCCGCACAGATCCGCTTCATGGCCCCCCAGGCTAGGGGGGCGGTAGCTCGCCTCGCTGAGCTGAACCGGCGAGAAGAGGACGTTGCTGAAATCCCCCTTGACGAACATGAACTTCTTGAGCCAGTTGTGGCTCTTGTTTACGATCTCCCGCACCTTGAGATGGGCGCTGGAGAAGTAGGCGGTCCTGTCCTTATTTGCGCGAAAAGAGAACTGCTTGCGGAAGACCGTGAGGCTGAACTCGACCCGCTCCTCTCGCAAGAAGCAGGCGAACCCGACCATGACCGCCACGGAGTTCGGGGTCATCTGGCCTAGGACGACCCTTAAATACTTCAGAATTTGGCGAACCTCCGGCCATAGAGGGAGCCGGAGGCTCGCCTCGAAGTGCGCCACTGGAATGACGAGCTCCTCCCCGGAGAGGTCGTTTATCTTCTCCCCCTCCCCGGGTCGCCTCGCCACGAAGCCAGGCGGGACATGATCGCTGAGGGCGTTGAGGAATTCGCTCTCAGAGATGACGGCGCGAGGAAAGTCGTGCTCGGCGAAGGTCCAAGCGCACTTGCCCCGCCCGTCCGCGTCGCCGCTGCCCATTCTGCAGGAAGCTCGCTAGGCGGGTGAGGGAGTCCTCGCAGGAAGCAGGCGAGTCAGGATTCGCAGGGGGCAGGAAAGGAGAAAAGCTCAAGTGCGGTGTATAAGCAAAGGCCGACAGAGCCTATTTATCGAAAGAAAAAGGGCGGGAAAACATTCCACTGGCGGGAAAAGTGCGGATAGCAAAAATCAGGTCTGACGGTTCAACTTCCCGGCTCGCAACCACGCCGCAA
This sequence comes from Platanthera guangdongensis, assembly GCA_039583875.1. Taxonomy (NCBI): domain Eukaryota; kingdom Viridiplantae; phylum Streptophyta; class Magnoliopsida; order Asparagales; family Orchidaceae; genus Platanthera; species Platanthera guangdongensis. The sequence continues at coordinate 156,515,926 of CM077160.1, read as the reverse complement.
GACCGTCCGGCAGCGGATCGTGCCCACCCGCGTCCGCACAAGAGGCGGGTAAGTTGCGGCTCGCACCCGCCCGGAGCCATAGGCGTGCCGGGGGGACTCGCAACCAGCGAGTTCCCGGCCCGCTCCCGCCAAGATCGGGTTGGCGGGCTGGGCAAGCTTATTCGACGGCCTCGCACCCGCCTTAAAAAAACAGTGGGCGAGTAAGATGGCTTCATCCGTGCCCACCCAGGGAAAACCAGATAGCAACACAATAGAAATAACGTGCGTCAGAAATTACGCCCGCCGACGGGCGAGAGGAGTCTCAAATTATTACAGACGATAAAATGTTCTAAAATGAGAAACCCTCATAAGCGAGTTGGCTTAAAATGCGGATACGGCCAGACCCGACGATAGACCGCGAGAATAGGGTGGGCGGATCAGTACTGGATCCATTTCCACCCGCCCCGCCTCTGCGTCCCGGTCCGGGGCGGCACGCGAGGATAGTGGTAAGCGCGAACCGCCACCAGCTCCTGCTGGTCCAGGCCGACTTGCTCCGTGGCGTGCCTGAGCCGCTCTTCGGCCCGCGTAATGTGCACGCCAGGAGAAGTAACCTCCTCCTCATCAGCTGAGCCCCGCGCTCCCTCCAGAGCGGCGACCCGCGCCTCTATCGTAGTTTTATCCCGGTCAACCCGGTTAAAGATCTCCTGTAGCAGCAGAGTATGTTTCTGAAACAGCCGCGTCACTTGTCTCTTTATCCCCGCCGCATCCGCCGGGTCGCCCAGATACTTCGAAACCCCCTCCGCGTCGGGGGGAGGCGAATACCCCTCGCTCATCTTGGTTTCGATCGCGTTGTAGCCTGCAAAGAAGATACTCAGAGGGGACAGACGAGAAACAAACAAGCGCCGAGTACGAGCTTAGCAGGGGACGGTCGAGAGGAACTCGGCCGTCCCTGGAAGGGTTCTCCTTCGAGAGCTGCAAGGGATTTCCCTAGCCCAGGGGGGATCGGAGACCGAGGGGTATTCGGGGGGGGGGGGGGGGACGCCCCAGTCCCGAGGGGCTGGCGACCCGCTCGGTTGACAGTGGGAGGGAACGATCCTCCTCCCCACCACCTACCTCTTCACGCGGCGGCACCTGCGAGGGAAAAAGTCAGAAATGAAGCGACAAGACAGGAGGGAGGTGCGCATACCTCTGGGATAACCTCAGTGCCTGCTGCCGAACTGGAGCCCGGGACGTCATTTGTCGGAGACCGCCTGACGATCTTTCCTTTCACCGGCCTGAAGAGAGGGCCGGTGGACCCGCGCGCCAACCACGGTGCGGCCTCAAGGGCCTCCTCCCTGGTCTTTTGGCTCGCACTTCCTCACTAACAGGCAAGGTGCAGCTACAGTTCACTCAGAAAGGCAAAAGAGGGTAGAGATTCACCTGAGGGCTCGGTAGTGTATTTATAGCCAGGGAGTGGACCCACCAGAAGATTCCGTGACAGCTCAGCACCTCACCGAACACGCGAGTTGGATGATTCTTTCCGAGTTTGGTCAAGCTCAAAAAGAGCGGGATTGTGTACAACCCCGTGTTCGCCGAGTGGGTCCGCCAGATCAGGCGAGCGGACCAAGGCACCCTGCCCGCACCTAGAGAGTATGCGCGGGCCCCGGATGCCAGCTCGCTCTCGCCCAAGTCAGGCAGGCGAGCCGCGCGAGCTGGCAGAACAGTATGAGGACAGGCAGCGGATGGACAGCTCGCTCTCGCCCAAGTCAGGCGGGCGAGCAGCGCGAGCTGGCAGAACAGTATGAGGACAGGCAGCGATGGCCAGCTTGCTCTTGCCCAAGTCAGGCGGGAGAGCCGCGCGAGGCCCTTCCCATCTCTCTCTCTCTCTCTCGCACGTTGTCGAGCGGCGGCCTTTTGGGTCAGCATTCGTCGAGCAGAGTTCGCTCGACATTCGTCGAACTAATATTCAGGGTTGGGTTCGACATGTCCAGATCAGCGAGCCCCCTTCCGGGGCTCCCGCAGTGGCAGTTTGAGACCGGGCCAGCCCTCTTCTACAGGCGACCCGGCGCCAGCCCGCCTCGGCAGAGGCACAGGCAGGTTGCGGCGGCCTGGCTTGCACTCGCCCAAGCGGAGACGGCGAGCTGCGGGAGCCAGGTCACAGTCGTCCCCTGGGCGCGAAGAGCAGTGACGAGCTGACCTCCAAGTCCATGGGACCTGCGCAGTGGGGCCCAGGGGTAAAATTACCTGGATGCCTCTCCCATGGGTGCGAATAACTTGTTAGAACAGCGGAGTTGCGCTGTTGGCAGACCAAGCTGGGCTGCACATAGCTGTTCAAAACAGCGGAGGTTGGCTATTTGTAGGCCGTTTCCAGAAATCTATAAATAAGACTCAAGGGGTACCTCAGAAAGCACGCTTTCCTGCTCACTTGCTCCTTAGCCTTTTAGCGCTTTCTGAGGTAGCCTTAGCTCGGCCTTTGGCTAAGGAGGGGAAGCGCTCTAAGATCTTCCGGGTGTGTGGTGGATCTTTCTCGCCGAGCCCTTTGGTTTGGTCCTTTTTGCTTCCTTTGTCATTTTACTTGTGAGAAAGAATTAGGTGTGCGATCACCCCTTCCCCAAGGGCGAACTCCACATTAACCGAGTTTTCGGTTTCAACATACCCGATGAGGGTCCCACGCGCGCCTAGGATATTTAGTTGGGGATGTTCTCGCCATTCGACTGCAGTCGGCCACAGATTTGGATTCATGTACCCGACGAGAGTCCCGCAGTGATTTCTAACAATATGGAATGATTTAAAGTGCGCTACATCTTCAACTTTTTATTAGCATTACAAGAAATTTACAGACTTGTTTCCCTGGTAATATTTGAAAAGTTGAATCTATTCATTTCATCATCCCTAAATACTTGGGCTTATTTATAAGCAGTTATTCATGTTATAACCAATGAACATTACATACTTCAATAGAGCCGTGAAACTTATCAATTTTCTATGATTTGTCTCGAATGTAGTTGCATACCAAGGTTAATTATCCTTGTTCGCAAGGTTTTTGAAGGTGCAAGGAGTTGATTATAAACCTAAAAACTTTTAGAATTTTTAAACAATGTTGAAACCCTAGAAATTTCTATACAAAACCTACATTTTTTTTACAAACTTCCGATTTTTATGCGATCAGTGTTGAAAGTGTAGATCGATCAAGCTCACCTGATAAGACAGGCTGGATGCCGTTGAGGATAATGGTGACCGCGAGTAAGGGGCAAAGATCCGAGACGGCATGAGCTACCCTCTCCCCTCCGGTAAAGATGTAGCTGATGTAGTCGCGAAACATAAGTATGACCAGCGCAATGATAACCGACACAATGAAGGACATAACCGTAACCACCAGTACTGAAAATGCCGCAGATTTTGGATTTCCAGCTCCAAGTTCGTTGCTCACACGCACACTGCATCAGCATAACATCACATTACATAAGTTTCGGAACCATTTCCTCTAAAAGTTCTTTTCCATGACAAAGCATTGTACATTGAGATTTTGCAAATACAATAAGATCTCAGTTGGTAAAGTTTGTTTAGCCATTTTAAAATGGATCATCTTTGTTTGTTCATGAACTTTCTCTATGGCTTCATGATAAGGTCAACACTCTCCAACTTATTCATCTTTGTTTCAGTGATAATGTTATTTAAAATAAAACATCATAGTAAAGATAAAGTAAAATGTCACTAAACAAAGGATAAAGTCAGCTGAGTGGGCACACTTTTTATGTGAGGCCAAAAGCCAATGAGGATTAAAGACAAAAAGCCCATGCAATGTTGAAGTGCACTGCCATGAGTGAACCGTCTGATTAACATAACAAAGCAAACCAAACCAATCAAACGGTTCCCAGAGAGATAAGGTTAGTTGAAAATGAACAGGCTCAACCATATGACTCAATTCCCACTTATCTAAATGACTATGAAATGAAATAGAAGATTGGATCAAGATTCAAGCCATACTCCAGACACAGCCCAGCTGCTGCTCCAGGTGATTTAATTTCTCCTAATTAACATTCAATATGCATAATGTTTATGAAGGGGAGCTAGCCTTAGCGCACAAGTTGAGGTGTTGCCATGAATTCGAGTTCTGTAAGTAGAACTCTTGCAAAAATGCAGGGTAACACTTGACTACATTTCAACCTTGTGGTGGGGCCCTTTTCTGGACCCTAGCTACTTTTTTAAAGTATAGTTTTAATCATTTTTAATCTATTAATCTAATGAATAATGGGTAAGAAGAAGTAGTAGGTGCACAAGTAGTTGGGCGCACAGTAAATGAACATGAGAAGAAGTCGGTATTATTTATAGATTGAGAATCACGTGCATAGCTGGTGTAAGAGATTGAGAATCACGTGCATAGCTGGTATAATAGATTGAGAATCACGTGCATAGCTGGCGGTCATAAATTTGCACTACAGAAGCAGATCTTTATGCTAGAGCCGGTTCTCTTTGGTAATAGGAAGAAATGATGCAGGAGCCTGAATATAGTAATGGGGAAATAACAGTTCATGCGTATATATTAAAAAAAGAAATTTGCGTTGAAAATAATAATAATAATAATAAATAATATAAAAACTATAAGAAATTAACAAGGAGCCAACCTGGCTGCAGCATTGAAGCCAACGGAGATCATGAACACCCACCCGGAAATTGTCATGCTGCACTCACAATTTATAACAAAATCAATTAGTACAATATAAATTATAAAAATTAATCATTAAAAATAGATGATTGTTATTAGCACTATAGTTTTCGTTAGTTACATTACATTTTCTCTTAATTTTTCGCATCTTTTGAAAATACGTCTTGTAAATGCATTTTTAGGAAAAGTGTTTAACAAAAATATTGTAGATATCGACGAGATCTACAACTTTCGAGTTGAACAATTTTCCTAAAAATTGCACGTACAAACGAGTACTTTGGAAATACACCCATATTTTGGGTCTTTTAGAAATAAGAATTGTACATGCATTATTAGAAAAAATTTTCAACACGAAAGTTGTAGATCTCATCAAGATCTACAACTTTCGTGTTAAACACTTTTCCTAAAAATGCCTGTACAAGGCGTATTTTTAAATAACGCGACAAATTAAGAGAAAATATAGCGCGACTACCCAAAACTATAGTGCTAATAACAATCATCTAAAAATATCATTAAGAATCCGATTGAGCACTGAGCAGCTAGCCTTTCTGGCCTCTGTTACCAATACAAATGCCCCATTGGGCCAAATTCTTCCCGCCAACGTTGCTCCACCCGGCCACTCGTCATCCGGCAGGTGGCACAATCGGTGACCAATTCAGGAAATTAGAAATGAGAATACACTTTTTTTTGTAAAATACAATAATAAATAAACAGTTTTAAATTAATTTTGATGGTGTGCATAGATAAGTTTAGATTATGAATAGCTATATTTGATTTACTAATAACTAAATTTTACTTGAAATAGTCAAAATATATATACGTGCAACTTACAGTGAGTATTTTGCGTGAACATTTTCTTTCTGCTCAAAAATACAATAGTAAATTGCAATCCAAAAATTACAGTCTAATTTTTTTTAATCGGACTGTTTTTTAACAGATAATTACACTTAAATTATAATTATAAACCCAACGGGCCAACAGTATTTTTATCTAGTCATTTTAAATTTCAAATTATATACACATAAACACTTAAAATTACAGTAAAAATAGTAAAATACCATAATTTACATTCTACAATTTTTTAAAAAATATCAATTTAACAAAATAAACCTAATTTTCAACTTAAAAAAACCCTCCAACTCATTTAGATGCACAAGGACGGTTTCAAAATTAATTTCAAAAAATGGAATTAAATAAGCTAATTTAAAAAGGTGGAATCACTTTTCTGCCGTGGAAGATGACAGACAGCTGTCCTACAAACTAGGCAGCAAAGCAAAAAAGCAATTACCAGACAGAGAGCGAATCGAGGGCGAGCTCCGGATTCTCAAGCAGGCCGGCGATGAGCACCAGCACCTGGAAATACCACGTCTCCAAACACAGCATCACCGCCGACGCCGTCGACAACTTCAAAAACTCCGGCAACCCGGAGAACGCCTCCCAGCTGAACCCGGCCCACGTGTCCCGGCACCTCTTGCTCGTCGCAACGTACACGAACTGCGCCACCACTATAATCCACCACGACACACTCAGCACCAGCGATGCGCCCAGCAGCCCCAGCTCTAGCTTGTAGATGACGATCCAGCTCAACAGCAGATGCACCACCACCGTCGCCGTCGATATATACGCGCTCGGCGCCACTATGCTCTGAGCCTGCAAATTCCGGCGTCAAAAAACTAATTAATCTGTACTATATTTGCCCCCCTTATTCGCCCAGATCTGACTCCGTATAGATAGATGCAATGCTAGTTTGATTAATTAATTCGTTGGGCTACACGCTTACCTGCAGAAATTTCTGAATCGGGAAATTGACGGCGTAGGCGAAGATTTGGGGAATGAGGCCGTAGACGAAGGTAGAGGCGGCGGCGGCGATCTCCGTCGACTGGCCGAGAAGGATTAGGAGAGGACGGGATAAGGCGTAGGCGACGGCGAGGGGAACGGCGGTGGCCGTGAGGAGGATGGTCGAGCGCTGCATGTAGACGCCGAGCATCTCGTGCTTGTTGGCGCCGTAGGCCTGACCGCAGAGGGTTTCGACGGCGGAGCCCATGCCCAGCATTAGGCCGTAGGCGAAGATCTGGATTCCGGTGTTTCCGAGGGAGGCGGCGGCGAGCTCGAGGTTTCCGAGGTGGCCGGAGAAGATTTGGGTGGACATTGACATGATGTAGTTGACCATGTAGACTATCACGGCTGGGGCGGCGAGGCGGATGAGGAGACGCGTCTCGATGCCGGTGGCCAGGATGATGCGGCGGAGGAGGGGGAGCGAAGTTTCTGAAAGGATGGATTCTAGACGGCCGGCGGCTGAGCCACCGGATTCCCCGTTGTGTAAGCTATCGCCGCTGCCACCGCCGATACCCATTGGTAGGGATTATGAATATTCTCCACTAGTTTTGGGGAGTAGGATAGTGGTCATAAAGAGTGTTATACCTCTTTGATTTAAATAGGCCAAAAAAAACTTTTTTTTGTTGTTTTTTTAACAAATTTTATTCATTTTATTTTTTTAATCTAAAACTGTTATTTAAATAATTAAATATATATTTACACTAATACTGTTACACTATTCATAAACTTCACAATTTATTTAATACAATATATATTAATAACACAAATAGTTCTAGAATAATTTAAGAATTGATTTTTCAAAATTCAATTAAAATTCTTATTTCTCAAATTCAAATTCAAATTAATTCAAATAATATTATCTCTATTGTGAGATTCTTGAATAATAACAATATCTATATTGTAGGGTCATTTATCGGGACCTCCCCTCTAACTTTGCTAAATTACTGACATCGTCTCTCTTATTTTTGAAATTACAAAAACTTTCTCTAAAATTTTCATTTCATTACAAAAATCTCTTTTGAAGTTTTTATTTCATAACATCCATGCACAAAAACACCCCCCTCGGTGAACAGTGTTCAGGGGGGTATTTTTTTCATGGATGCAATGAAATGAAAATATCATGAGAGGTTTTGGTAATGAAATGAAAACTTAAGGGAAGTTTTTTATAATTTCGAAAATAAGAGAGGTGCTCTCACTAACTATGCTAGTTTACATGGGAGGTTTGGGTAATTATAAAGATGATCATGTTCGTTCGATCAAAATTTTTTTGATCCAACAGCTAACAAATATCATCCATTTGAACATAAAAGTTGATGAAATTCCTTCGATGGGCATTAACGAATGATAATTTAACTCTCATATTTATGACCGCCACTACCGTGCCAAACGGAGGCTAATTTGTAAATAGTTATTAGTAGGTGTTCAACTCAGTGCAAGTGTGCAACCAATCCTTTGGGGCAATTTCGGTCCGGTTCAGCAGGTAAACCGTTTTTTAAAAATCCGGGTTAAATGGAAGCCGGTGGTAGGTGGGCTGCGGGATTGTTATTTTGCTCATTAGTTTTGTAAAAGTACGTTGTTCGAAAATTTTTAGTCAAACCACGTGAACCGGTAAACTGGCAGTGGCCAGAAGCTTTCCACGTGGCAGTGGGAACAAGGGTGGATGTGCCAGCTCCGCAGTAAAATTATACTTACAAATTAATTATCAATTATAAAATGTTATTAACGAGATAAACATGTATCTTCATGAGCAGTTCAACATTATAGTGTCATTTTAAATAAAATATATTCTACTAAATTTTACAGTAAAAAAATAATATTAATTAAAAAAAGGTGTTTATATTGGCAGCCCTCATATTGAACCCAAATTTTTAAAACAAACCTAATCTTATAACCCTCTCCTCTCTCTAATAGCAGCCCTCCTCTTTTTTCCACAATCCAGCACGATACGCCCGGCCTCCCTTCTTCCGCCACCGCAAAGCCCCGACGCCGGCCGGAAAAAACCGCCGGAGGAGCACGTTGGACGTCGGTGAGCAACTCTGAAAAGTTAGATCTTCTCTCCCAAAGTCTTTTGCACTATTTTAGAGTCCGTTCTCCTCTTTTTCGGAGTTTTAAGGTTTTGTTTCCGCCATGGATTTTGCTCCGACCTTTGCTATGGAGGTGGGAATGACGATTTTTTCTCTTTTTTGTTTGATTTCATGGTGATGGCGACCTAGATTTTTGGTTTTTTTCTCCTATCTTTAGTGCACTCCATGTGTTTGTTGAAATGCTCCAATGACTTAGCTTTTTGGTTTTTTTCTCCTAATTTTTTGATTTCTTTCTACAGATTGAGGAACGCCAACACAGCCTAACCCCTATGCCCAGTGCTGCTGCAGTCTCCTCTTCAAGCGGAAACACTTTTTTCCAATTCAATCAAGGTATAATTACAAATTTTAGATATAAAGACTATGTATGTACATTGTGTGGTTTATAAATTTTTTTCGCTTACTATTTAGATTAAAATGAGTTCCGATGGAAAAATGAAATTATTGACGTATGAAGATTGTTCAGAACAAACTTCAATCGATGTTGGTTCACATTTCATTACAAATCGGTCATTTAATAGCAAAGAGGAGATGATTGAATGGGCGAGAAAAATTGGTAAAGATTTGGGTTTTGTCGTAATCATCACCAAGGCCGATAAAATTGACTCAAGGGCAACACCTAGGGTTATGCTTGATTGTGACCGGTCTGGCTTTGTAAGAGCAAGTCAAAATAATGGGTTCATTAAAGAGATTTAAGAAAATCAAGTTTAAAACGGTGCGGTTGTAAATTTTCTCTTAGAGGTCGTAGAGAAGCTGATGAAAAATGAAAGTTGAAGTTATGTGTGGCATGCATAATCACAGTTTAGTCCATCTTGAAGCGCACTCATTTGCGGGAAGGTTAGATGAAAGTGAGGCAGAAATTGTTAAAAAAATGTATAATTCAGGGGTGAAACCAAGGAAGGTATTGTCTGCACTAAAGAGTAGAAATCCATTAAATGACACATCAATGCGGACTATTTACAATGAGAATGCGAAAATCCTTCGAAATGAGTTGGCGGGTTGTACCCCGATTCAATATTTATATAAGTGCATTAGTGAAGCAGGTTATACTAGTTACAATGAAGTGAATGGAATCACTAATAAATTGGAGACTATATTTTTTGCTCATCCCACTGCTGTTTTATTGAGTAATTTGTTTTCAAATACTTTTTTGATTGACTGCACCTACAAGACCAACCACTATAGGATGCCACTTCTATGCATTGTTGGCGTCACTTCAACAAATCAGACATTTTTCTCATGCTTTGTTTTTTTATCAAATGAGACCGATGTCAGTTACATGTGGGCATTGCAATGTTTTAAGTGTTTTTTCAATGAAAATATTTTTGCCAAATGTTTTTGTAACAGACCGGGAGATTGCGCTAATGAACGCACTTAAGATTGTTTTCCCGCAAACTAAACATCTACTATGTATAGTGCATATTAGTAGAAATATTTTGGCGCATTGCAAGAAGTTTTTCACAGTGGGTAAGGATTGCGACATTTTTTTGGGTGAATGACAACATTTGGTTAATTCGAAGACCGAAAATGAGTACAACATGCGATTTAATAAAATGGTGAATGATTATGCTGCGAAATATTCTTCCGTTATTGCATATGTTACGTCTATATGGTTGGATACATACAAATAGTATTTTATCTCTTGTTGGATTAATATGTATTTACATTTGTGCAACACAAGCACAAATCGGGTCGAAGGCGGGCATAGTTTGTTGAAGAAGTTCCTCGAAGTTTCTATTGGTAGTCTTTCCACTGTATGAAAAACTTTCAACCAGATGATTTTGATACAACATACATAGATTAAGAAAATGTTATGGCAGAGTCAGATTCATGTTCGCACCGATTATAAGAGTTTGTTATACTCCAAATTGATTGGCAAAGTCTCCGTAGCGGCGTTGGGGATTATTAAGAAAGAGGAACTCTCACTTAAATCTTCAAGTGCGGAACAACATTTATGTCGGCATAACATACGTTATACACATGGTCTTCCATGTGCACACGAACTTGCTCAATATATAACTCAGTGTTCTCCGATTCCATTATGTTTAATTCATAAACATTGGCGAGTTTTTTGTTTGAACGAGTATACAAAAAAGTATGCATCTACGCCGGAAGCAAATGAGGCTAATGATATAGAGATTGAACTTGACGGTTTGTTAAAAAAGTACAATAACATTAGCGAACTACAAAGGAAGGAAATGAAATCCAAGTTGCGAGATCTTATTAACCCCCCAATTACACAAACATTGGAGCCCAAAATGTCAGGAAAATCAAAGGGTCGTCCTAAAGGTAGTTGGAAAAAATTCACGGATGACTACAAATCAACAAAGAGAGATCCATCGCACTTTAAACATGTCATAATGCTTGAAGATAAAACCAAAAATCTCAACATAAAGAGAGCGGCAAGAAAGGTACGGAGAACCAGAGAGGGAAATTTTCTAGAAAGGATCAAAGAAGAAATGTCTATATACATCTCTCCACATATTTTAGATGTCATTGATGTGATTGGGGATGGTCATTGCGGATACAAGGTCATTAGTGCATCAGTTTACATGGATTATAATTGACGTCAAGTCCGGCGTGATCTTTATCAAGAGATAGAACAACAAAGGGAGTTGTATATTGACATCTTTGAAATGACTAGGAGAGGTGAATTGTTGAGCTCACTAGACTGTCAAATTGTTCCAGCACCGGTGGAGAAGTGGATGTCTATGCCGGACATGAGTTTGGTAATTGCTTCTTGCTACAACGTTCAGCTTGTGCATGTCTCATGCGAGCAATCGTTTACTTTCCTTCCACTACATTCAGCTCCTACTGAATCTCAAAGGATTATTTCCATTGGTTTTATAAATGGAAATCGTTACATACAATTGAAGTTGAGTGAAGAATGCCCATTACCACCGGTATTTCCTGTTTGGGCAAGATTTCATACGGTGGTTGCAGAACAATGGGACATACCATACATTACGCGTCTGCAAGATTAGAATGGTATGCATAGTTATCTTTTTTTTTCTTACAATTTGTTAACAATACATTTGGTTGTAATAAAACATTTATATCACAGGTATAAATTACAAACTTTGGAGGCCGTTCCAACTACATTTATTTCACAAGTGCAAGACATTGTAAGTTCTTTAACATTTGATCAATTTGAAAGCTCCTTTTTAATAAAATATAATTTACAATATTTTTTAATTGGATTATGTAAGTGCAACTTATATTGGGGCGTGCCAGTTCGATCATCACGAAGACGTGAATTTTGACTATTTTGTGTTTTAAAAAACAATGGACTCTTGATTTATATTTTGATCGTTATGTTGTTGAAAAAAACTATGAAGTTTATTTTGTATTTTGTTTGATTAGTTTACAAATATTAGTTGTTTTATTTAAAAAATGGGCTGCCAATAGCCATTGGGCTGCCAATATCGATTTACTTGGCTGCCATTATAATTGGGCTGCCAATATCGATATGCGGGCTGCCAATATAAACGCCCTTAAACAAATAAGAATATAAATGGAGGAGAAAAATGAAATATCTATTCAAATTCTTTAGTCACATAATCATGCCAACTTATGAAGACCAACTGTTTTCACACCTATTTGGCGAGATTTTTTCTCCCATGAGAATGAACACGTAAGATGTCATCATAGAATGTATGCTTGACATGACAACAGTTAAGACACCGTCAAAAAAAGTTAGTTTTGAACATAAAAGTGAATAAAGTTATACATAGGTGAAATTAAATATTCACGAACAACAATTCATAACTACGGCATTGATGACAGCCACCACTGTGCAAAAAGAAACTCTAATCAAATTGTTTTTTCTCTAGCACCAATCCACAATAAACCTATTGACTAAAATAGTCTTCAATTTTAAAAAATTGACCCAATTTTTGTATGCAGTCTCCAAAAATCATCTCATTTTTGAACATAAGTCGAGCTTAATTATTTCTCCCTCGAATGACCCATCATCCACATTCAAGTTATGAATGATCACTTTATGCTTCTTCATTTCACATTCATTATCTACCACATGAAAGCAAAGAAAATTATAAATATTAGCTGCGCCACAAGTTGCTCTTCTGCTGCGCTCTTAGTCTGTTATTGGCATATATACACTTCAGAGAGTGAAAATTTGTGCCCTTGAAGAAGAATTTTCAAAGAAAGAACCGAAGGAATCGGACAAAGAAATTAATACAGCTATTAATAAACTAGATTTGTATGTATTACATTATTTGGTAAAATACTAAGTATTTTCAAGCCGAAAATAATATGATAATTTTAAAATAATGTAGCTAAAAATGAAATGAATCGTTTGGGATAGAATTAAATTGTCATTCGTTAACGTCCACCTAAAAAATTTCATTCATTTTTATGTTCAAACGGATAATATTTGTTAGGTGATCATTAATGAATGACGGTTTAACCCATGGATTCACAACCGCCACCGTCCCGTCAAATGGAGCCTTAGGCTCCGTTTGGGAGACTTAGGCTCTGTTTGGGACAGCTCTGGCGGATTGAAAAGCTGCTGTCCGGATAGAGCTGTTTTAAAATAGATTTCTGGGGAGCAGTTTTGAAAAGTTGCAGAGTGTTTGGGTATTCTGTGCAGAAGTGCGCTCGGAATCGCCCGAGGAAGGACGTCGAGGGCTCGGAATCGCCGGAGGAAGGCCGTCAGGGGCTCGGAATCGCCGGAGGAAGGCCGTCCGACCTCTAAGCATGTTCCAACTGAAGAAACCATTAGATTTTCAAAACCTGTGAGAGAGAAAGCTATTTTGCAAGAGCAGAAGCTGGGGGGAGAGAGATTTCTGAAAAGCTACAAAACAGCTCCAGATTTTTAAAAATCTCTTCACATGGAGCTGTCCCAAACACATATAAAGCAGCTCTGGCGGCTGGAATAGAGATTTTCCAGCCGCTAGAGCTGCGCCAAACAGACCCTTAATTTCACCGGTCAAGCGGTAACGACCGCATGTACCGAGCTTTAAATTAAGGCTCAGTACATGCATGGGCGGATCCATGATTCGGAGTAGGGGGGGGGGGGGGGCAAAAAAAGTGTGAATCAAAGTATAATAAGCAAAAAAAATTCTAATTTGAAATTTTAGCATTGATAATAATAGAAAATTACAATATGAATGTTATCTAATTTTAGTTGTGCACACCGTTTTTTCAACTCATAGAATTCATCAAAGAGCACATCTTTCTCGATCTTCTATGTTATTTCTCATTCTATGTAAAGAGTCATACAATTTGCCAGAAAATCATCCTCCATTTTGTTGTGCAGTCTTATTTTAATAAACTTCATAGCAGAAAATGACCGTTTTGTAGTCGCTGCTGAGACCGGAAGTGTCAAAATAAGCCGAATTAGCTTGTCAACAATATAATATGTATTTGATTTCTTCGTTTAGGCCAATACTGTTCACTCCGTTACTGTAGACCTGCCGGGGGGATTCTATTTATATGCGAGGTGAGGAGTGTGGTCACCACCCTAGTGAATAGAATCACCGCCCCAGCCCGCGCGCTAACACAACCCAGTACGCCAAATCTGCACGGACTTGACCATACCCAGGGGCGGATCTAAGTATAGTCCAGGGTGGGCAGCTGCCCACCCTGAATTTTGCGAAATGTTCCATAGATTATGGGTTCTTAGAAAGCATAGACTGCGGTTCTTAAAAAAAACCGCAGTCAATGCATATATATATATATATAGACGGACAAGTGAATTGGGGGGTAAAAATGGTCTCAAAATAAAAAGTGATCAACATGAAAGTTGTAGATCTCGACGAGACGAACAACTTTTATGTTGATCACTTTTTTATTTGAAGCCTTCTTGGACCTCGATTTGGGCCCCGAAATCGGGGAGGCGGAACGGTTTACTGTAGCAGTTCCGCCGCACCCGATTTCGGGGCCCAAATCGAGGTCCAAATCGGCTATAAATCAAAACATGATCAACATGAAAGTTGTTAGTCTCGCCTAGATCTACAACTTTCATGTTGATCACTTTTCGTTTTGAAACCATCTTAACCCCCAAATTTACTTGCCCGTACGCCCGTACCTGAAAGTTGTCCGCAGAGTATACGAAGCATAGACTGCGGTTCTTAGAAAGAACCGCAGTCTATGGACTATGAATATATATATATATATATATCATATATATATATATATATAATATATATATATATATATATTATATTAATATATATAAAACATAGACTGCGGTTCTTAGAAAGAACCGCAGTCTATGCATATATATATAGATATATATGTATAGACGGATAGGTGAATTTGAGGGTCAAGATGGTCTCAAAATAAAAAGTGATCAACATGAAAGTTGTAGATCTCGGCGAGATGAACAACTTTCATGTTGATCACTTTTTGATTTGAAGCCGTCTTGGACATCGATTTGGGCCCCGAAATTGGGGGAGGCGTAACGGTTTACTGTAGCAGTTCCGCCGCCCCGATTTCGGGGCCCAAATTGAGGTCTAAATCGGTTCTAAATCAAAACGTGATCAACATGAAAGTTGTTCGTATCGCCTAGATCTACAACTTTCATGTTGATCACTTTTCGTTTTGAGACCATTTTGACCCCCAAATTTACTTGCCCGTACCTGAAAATTGCCCGAAGAGTATACGAAGCATAGACTGCGGTTCTTAGAAAGAACCGCAGTCTATGGACTATGAATATATATATATATTATATATATATATATATTAATATATATATATAACATAGACTGCGGTTCTTAGAAAAAACCGCAGTCTATGTTTTATATATATTATTAAATAAATATACGCATGGTTAAAATACGGGCTGTACATCCTAATTTTTATATATATATAAAAGAATAGACTGCGGTTTTTAGAAAAAACCACAGTCTATTCTTTTATATATATGTATACTTATATCCGCTCCAGCCTCCAGCCGGCCCTAAATCTCGGCGAGTGGCGACTGCTCCTCTTCTCCCGATTCCTGCTTGCCTGCTCCCCTTTCCATCCTTTCGGAATTCCGATCGATGCTCGCTGGTCGCCGCCCGCCTCGCCGAGTCGTCGTCGATTCCGATCGAGGCTCGTCGGTGCTGCTCTTCTCCCGATTCCTGATCGAAAGCTGGTAACTTAACAGATTTTTCTTCCTTGCCGAGAGGAATTTTCATGTCTTTCAGTTCTTTTTGCAGCATCTGAAGTTTTTGATTATTTCCCTCTGATCCCTTGAGGGACTTCTATTGTTCTTTAACAGTATCCCCTGCAAGCTTTAAAAGCTTGTGGCTTACATTAACTTATGTTAATATTACAATTTATAAGATACCTAACAAATATCATCCGTTTATTTTCTTGATAGCGGTCATAAACTTTGATGATTTCTGCAGGAGGGATTTTCTACAGGAGAAATTGGAGTGAAATTGTAGCTGACGAACGGTCCAGATCTTTCTGCAGGAGAAATTTCTTTGATTGTTGTGCGACGACCATAATCTCTTGGTTTTGGTAACGACGTTCCTCCACTTTCATCTTGTGCAATTTGTCTATGTTTGTGTTGATTTTCTGTGGCGTTAATTTTTTGCTTTTAAAAAAATACGCTCGAGAAGGCTTGGTGAACCTCGTTGTTCTTTGTTGGGAGAGACCACCCCCTTGCGAAATGTTTGTTTTGGGTGGTTCTCTTTTGATACAACATCACTCGTTCGGATCGTGTGGGTCCTTTTTGCTTGATCGAACATTGATTATGTGTTTTTAATTTTAATTTTGTTGAAATATTCTTAAATATTCTTATGTTATTTTTCTTGTATTAATACAGTTATTTGAATAATTTAAGTTTTTTTAACTACATTATGAAATGAGTCTGCCCACCCTGACATTATTTTCTGGCTCCGTTACTGACCATACCTCCAGGAGCCAGAACAAAAAAGGCCAGTCCGCCTTTATGCGGACTCACATGCTGCCGACCTGCCTATCACTGGCACAAAGCCAGTCCGCCCAAGGAAAACAGAGCAAGACCGCCACCCAATACAGCACGCGGACACCCTCGCAACGTAAGCTGCAACAGCCCGCAATACGATATCACGTGGACTCAGGAGACAATCCACAGAGCTCGGCAAGCAACGCCACCCCGCCGAGTCCACAACCAACAAACAGTCCTCTTGGTCAACAACGGACTCTTCGGACGAGCTTTAGACTTAGATCGACCCGAGAACGACGAAAACTTTCCCCTTCTTTAGACTTAGATCGACGAACTCTTTTGTCAATAAAATATTTCGTCAAACTCAGATCGAAGAATTTTATTTATTTCGCAAGACTGACTCTGCCGCTTTATATTCTGAAAACCATATAACTAGGTTTTCTTCGAGCTCCATCCCGCGCTTTTTATTCCTCTTGCACTTGATCTTTCTGTTTCCTTTTGAAGGCGATCAATGTCGATTCCGGCGAGCTCTCTTGCGATAATGAAATTCGACATGAGATTCGATATAGACTTCGAATCATTTCAACATTCTGATCAAATTTTTTTGGACATACTGAAATTATTTGAGGAACAACAGTTGAAGAACTTCACGGCAACAAGGATAAAGATAGTTGCTACTGAAATCAGAGAATGGGTGTTCACCTCCTCTACTCCAGACGCCGACACGATGACAGGCACAATATCTGGTAACCAGGTTTCTTTAACCCCCACAGTCTTAACTGAAATTTTTGGTTTGATAAATGGTGAAGAAGATTTAGAGATTGATAGTTCCGAGTTTGATGACATGTTGAATAAAATGGGTCATATTGGAGAGAACCCTAATAAGTTATTAAGAAAAAATTGTCTTCTTAATATAAATTTTTAGCTGATGTGGTGGGCAAAGTATTGCTAGGAAAGCATACTGTCTGTGATTATATTACCCGACAGTAGTTTCTGGTAATGTGTGCTGTAGTGAATAAGAAACCAGTGAATTGGGCTACAATCCTGTTTGACTTCATAAAGAAGAAGAACAGTAAGAAAGAAGTGTGTTTTGAAAGAATTCCTGGAATTTTTCTATAAGAAAAGGCTGTTGAATCCCCGGTCTCTCAAACCATCTTCATCAATGCTTCCAAAAGACTAACATGTGCCTTATATATTATATTTATAATTATTATTTCTATTATACGAGCATCTTCGCACGGGCAACGCCCGTGCTCGATGCTCTCGGGCGGCTTTCAGTCGCATCAGGCGGGCTTCGCCCGTCTGCGCACGGGCTTCGCCCGTGCTTGATGCTTCGGGTGGTCTTCGGCCGCATAGAAGCGGGTTTCGTCCGCTTCCATGCAATTCACCATTTCGTCGCCGCACACGCCACTAGCGGCACAATCCATCATCTCAGCACCACACCCGCCACTCGCGGCCCACCCGTAACCCTATGGTTATTTGATTTTGCTCCGGTGGGCCGCGAGTGGCGGGTGCGGCGTCAAGATGGTGGATTGGGCCGCGAGTGGCTATACTAACTTATAAACTTTAATAGTTGATTTCTCATCAATTACTCCACAAAATTCAAATATGAAAGAGGCAACAGACTCATATCAAAAAAATTACACAAGATTGACTCTTCAATCAAATGTATTCATGAAAATTTGACGTAACTACCAATTTTACGAAACTGACATTTTATAACTGATTGTCAACAATTCATTAAGCAGATCAAACAATCATCATCATTATTAGATTCATGAAAATTAATTAAACATTTTTTTAAAAAATTATCTCAACCAACAATAATTCTAATTAGTGATATTTTCAACAAACTAGACAATTTATAATGAGTTTTCTGGTAATTTTACATATAAATAGACTTGAATCTTAAAGAGTGATATAATGAAACTTGCATCTAACAATAAAAATGATAATATTTATTATATATATATACAATATTTTTTAACAATGGGTCTGAACTTTTATTTTTCTTGTAATTTTTTTAAAAAATGCACATAAATGATGTTATTGGATTTTTTAAATTATGTATACACCGAATTTTTTAAATGATGACTCCTCCTAGTCTCCCAGACTCCCACTTACTCATGTCAATGTTATATATAATAACACAATAAAATTTTAATATTTTATAATGACAGTTTGATAGACCAATTAAATGTTTTTATATTGCATACGTGATACGACTAATTTATAATATATATTATCCAACATCTATATTTTGAAAAACTCACCGTGTTTGGTGCGGGCAGCGGATTATATGGAAATATTTTAGGTTTTCCATACCTACCCTTGTATGCCCACCACCACAACTTTTTGGCGGACACGTGGCTGTTATCTACGTAATCAATTTATATAGTTATTATATATAAGAGTGCACGTGAACAGCGTGTTGATTTCACAACTTTTGGGCGGACACGTGGCGTGTTGATTTTAGTGGGGGTTTGCATTTATTAAAATTAAATATACGAATAATATTTGTCATGAATTATACTTAAAATTATGATATTAGTTGTTACGGTGTGCGGATAGCCGCATAACTACCGTAACTACCTACTGAAGAATATAAAAAGACCCTCAGGGCTTCTCATTTCTCATCTTTTTCTCCTTTGCTTTTTTCCTCCTCAAGCCAGAACTCTACCGGATTCCTCCTACGAGCCACCTTCGCGCCCCCTTTGAGCCACCCTCGAGCCATCTTCGAGCTACCGCCTCTCCGCCAAAATTCCGCAAGAGAGTGGCGAGAAGGAATTTCCTAGTACAGCAAGGGTCCGTTTATCCGTAACGCGCCAGCAAGTAACCTCACGCAAAGCAGTCTGTTGCTCGCCGTGAACCTAAGTAACTCTCACTCATCTTCAAAGTGTAACGAGTAGTAGTCTGTAGTCCTCGATTCTTCAAGCAAGTTGTAACTGAAAGCAAATAATGGAGTTCGACCGGCACAGATCCGATCACGAGTTTTTTTACCCGGTTGAGGGATTTTTCCGCGTCAAAACATCGTGTGCATAATCTCTCTCTCTCTCTCATTGACTGTGCGCGCGCTCGATCGCTTCGTGATCTAAGACAGTCTAAATTAATCTGAACTGACCAGGACGTCGAATTTGACCACAACAAAAACATTATAGTTAAATAGTTATCATTATTTTGCATACTCTTCCTTCAAAGTTTGTGACTCAGGAATATAAACTCCAATTCAAAATTTGTCTCTTGGCAAGGAGAGATTATTCCATCCGAAGCCACATGTATTTGCCGCGTGGAAGAAGCAATGATGGTGATCAAAAACTAAAAAAATCATTGGGATTTGTAAATCCGTTCGATACTGCCGGAAAGAGAAAATCCGGAGTCCAAGTATCAGACGGAAAAAACACAATATCTTGAACTCAACTATAACTGTGAGTAAACCCTTGCCTTGAAAACCCGACATGAGGAATGTGTAAGCAACCCTAAACCAAAACCTATATATCACTAAGTTCAACTATTGAGAAAACAATATTGCTAGGGATATCAATCAGAAACCCAAGTAGTACAGCAGTTGTTTGTGCTAATAAAAGATATATAAAAGCAGCCATAACACAAGTAAACTGTGCATCACAAAACTCATGGGGACGAGGTCCCTTGTTGTAGTCATTAGGGCATCAAAGCATCTATTACGGACCTCGTACCCCTTAAGGAAACACCCCAAGTCAAAGTTGAGCCAAAGTTGGTCGGTTGGGTCGGTTTTTGATTTTGTGTGAATCATCTATATTATTATAATATTCTTTTTAAAAGTATATAAATTGAATAAATGCACAGAAATAAATTCTGAAAAAAAAAATCCGGGTTCCCCTAAAATTAACCCTGTCAAAGCAAACAGGGGCATTCAAGCGAGTCAGCCGACTCAGCCCGACCGAGTGAGCCGTGAGATTAAATCGCGCTCGCTCAAAGGTCGCAAAGCCGCCCAAAGGGGGGCTTGGACAAAGCGTGCACTCGCGACACAGCGCACGGAGCCACGAGGCCGCGCACCACGGGCAGCTCCCCACACGCACGCGAGCAGCCTCCCCATGCACACGAGCTTGGTCGGGCGCGTGCGGCCTCCCCTTGACCGGTAGCAAGACCATGTGCACATGTGAGGCCCCTCCCTGTGCGGGCACGCCGGGCCTCTCCCCTAGCGCGTGTCGTCAATACCCCGCCTCCCCCCAAGCGCGCGCAAGGCCGCACGCAGTGTCCCCTATCAGTGCATGCATGCGCGGCCGCGCGCATGCGGCCTCAATCTCCCCCAGCGCACGCCGTCAACACCATGCCCCCCAATAGTCACCGCCTCTTCAGCTCTTTACAAACCTTAAGGGAAGAGAAAGGGGGAAAAAGAAGAAAGTCTTAAAGCGTCCACCGCCGAAAGCGTTCTCCAGTTCCTTCTCATGTGGCTACTGTCTTACTGAAGTGTTACGTGAGCATTGAGCGCGAGCAAACTTGAGAGCAAACAGAGAGAATTCAGAGTGAAGAAACTATCTAAGGCTCTGTTTGGAGGGACTTATTTTCACCGGTCAAGCGGTTACCACTGCATGAACCGGACCATAATTAAGGTGAAAATAATTCCTCACAAACAGAGCCTAAGTCTCACGTCATCGCAAGAAAACTTTAGAGATCTCTCTTGTGCACAATATTTTATATACAACACATGCTGTCGCAATGTTCAGCCACGGGAATATTTTTCGTCAAACTCATTATTTTCTAGCTTCACAAATATTTTAATTTTCTTATTTTTAATTACCTTCACAAAGCTTCCCTTCATTTCATTTTTATTTTTCGTTTATATTTTCATATTTTATTTTATTATTATATATTTTTAAAATACATTTCCATCTTCCCATTTATATCTTTTGCAATTAATTTTATATTACTTTATTTTACTAAGTTATTTCATATTGTTTGAACTATCCAAATTCACTTTATCATAAAATGTTAAAACCCACTTAAAAGAGAATAAAAAATATTACTATTAATTAAATTAAAATTAAATAAAAAAATATAAAACAAAATAGAAAACAGTTAAAAAAAGAGAATAAAATACATTTTTTTTTAAAAAACTAGTTTTTTATATGTCTCTTTGATCACACTAGAATATTACAACAAACAACACTGAGCCTTTATCCCATCATAGTGGGGTTGACTATATGGATTCTTTGTCGCCATTGCGCCCTATCTTTAGCCATAATCTGACTAATGCCAAAGTATATCACAACTCTCTTTTGGTCTACCCCTCCTCCGTTTAACATGTCTAGTAACTGAACTCACAATGCCTAACGAGTGCCTATAACAATCTCCTTTGTGCATGTTTGAACCATCTTAGTTGTGTTTCACATTTTCTCTACACTTGGTGTCAATCCTGTCATTGATGCATTCATTCCTAATTTTATCCAGTTTCATGTGTTCACACAACCACCTAAACATTCTTCTCTACAACACCCATTTTTTACTCATGCACATAATTTACTGCACAACACTATAAAGTATAGGTGATTGTTAACCACAACCCGTAATTGACTAGTCGCACCCCAAAATCTCCCAATTTTTCGCGCCTTTTCAAAATACGCCTTGTACATGCAATTTCAGGAAAAGTGTTCAACACGAAAGTTGTAGATACCGACGATATCTACAACTTTCGTGGTGAACACTTTTCCTGAAATTGCATGTACAAGACGTATTTCGAAAAGGCGCAAAACCTAGGCATATTTCCAAAGTACGCCTTGTATATGCATTTTTAGGAAAAGTGATCAACACGAAAGTTGTAGATCTCATCAATATCTTCAACTTTTGTGTTGAACACTTTTCCTGATATTGCATGTACAAGGTGTATTTCAAAAAGGCGCGAAAAATTGGGAGATTTTGGGATGCGACAAGTAAAATAACGGGTTGCGGTTAACAATCACCTAAAGTATAAACCCTAGAATTTTACAAATCTAATAAAATTCTAACACAAGTACTGTTCTAAGAAGAAAACCCACAAACAAACAGCACTAATCTCAAAGCAAACTAAAACTGATCGGAAACATTTAAACATACTCACATTTTTTTTGCAAGATGAGGGTTTATTATGGACAGAAATCTAAATAAAGACAAACTACAACATAAACATCTCAACAATCAAGCCTCATTCGAGTTCAAACAAATTAGAGTATTAATTATGCTGCTGCTGCTGCTTAAATTCCAACAATTATATATACACTAATACACCTACACCTACAAAGAAGAGTTGTAGACATTGTTACAGTAGTAGCTAGACTAAGCATGATCAAGGACGCTCGCGCTCTTATGGCGTCTCTATTTTTGCAACACTGCTCATTGTGCTGCAGCAACAAGAATGGTAGTCGTAGCAATTCGGGTCGCTTGCTAAATGATAAATTTTATCTTGTAGGCATGAAGGACTCGAGCGAATTGCTTTCGTCGGCGGACTGAAGGATACGAAACTCCTTGAGAGAGGAGAACGGCGAAGATCATATGAACATCAGAAAGAACAATGAGGAGGTGAGTAGATGAAACTTTATTGGGATTCCTTCTGTACCTGCAATGGAAGAGTCATTTCTATTATGTTGATGGAATTGCATAATAAACTTAACAGCAAAAGTAAGAAATTGTCAACAAGAGATGGCTCCTGAAAAGAATCAGGTTGTAAATAACCCTAGGGACAATCTTTCGAAACACAACCCGGATAATCTGAGGCACCGTTTGGCGCATCGCTTTTGCTCCGGTGATTTTGGACCACAACGCCACCGGTTACGACCATCACCGAGAAAGTAAACTAGTTTTCCACATAAAGTCGACGAAGTTCATTGGGTGAGGTCGGACATTTACGAATGACGGTTCAGAACCCCACCCCACCCCACCGTGTTCACCACCGCCGCGCTGGGCCAAAAAGAGCCTGACACTCTTACTGGCAATCTTTCAAAACACAAGCCCGAAGCTCATACCCATACTGTAGCAATTTTAGAAACTTGTGTCATGATTCTTCTTATTTATTATTATTTACAGGCTTACAGCAATTGTAGGAGAATTGTGGGATACCAATGTGCACAATAAATAAGATTATTGATATAAATATTTAATATTATCTTGAAACCTTCCTGTGTTATATTATTAGGCTATATGTCTGCGCGTGTCGAGACCAACTCGAAATGACCTATTGAGATTCGTGTCACTCTAGGGTAAGTTCTATGCTGGAGATACTATAAATAGTCATTTCAAACTTGATGAACTATCGTAGATTATCTAGAGCAGAGCCTTCAACATTTTCAAGATAATTTCTAGGGTTTCGCTCTCCCGTATGCTCCCCGTTTCGGGAGTTTCCTCGCAATTTTTCGGCCGCCGTGCTCTTCGATCTCGTGAAAAAAAGGAGAATCTCTGTTCCGTGTCTCTGACGCCGATCGAAAGGAGGCGCTCCTCGTGTTCTTGCAAGGAGAGAAGCACAGGCGCCCGCTCCCGTCTTCTTGTGTGCGCGGTTTTTTTCAGTCGCCGATCTGGGACTCAGCAGTCGCTCGTCTCCTATGTTGCACCAACACCTACACTGACACGCAACAAAACACGACACGACACACGGCTTATCAATTCTAAAAAAATATCATATTCCGACACGCCGGGACACATAATATTAAATATTTATTTTTATAATTATGAAAATCTTAAAACATTCAACAAAAAACATGAACAATTAACAAATATTCAAATAAACTGCGCCATGTTTAAATATTACTCATCAAATATTCAAATTTAAAATTTAACAAAAGGTCAAAAAAATGATAGAACGTTAACACATTACCATTATATATCATCAATAAAAATAATGGATTCTCAAACAAACTTTTTCCCCCATTTTCAATCTTCCTTTTTCTAGAGAAAATATCGACCCCACTAGTAGATCCACCTTCACTACTTGAAATGCTAGAAGGGGGCAAAGATACTATTTAGGAGCAAAACTCATTATTCTAACATTTATTTATTTTTTCTAGTTTTTTCATCTCAAATAAATCACTCATTGAGACTTTCACACTTTCCAATTTCTTTTCCATCAATTATTAATAAATGTGTTCTCACTCTTGTATATGAACCTATAAAATATTTTTCACAAAAATTGCACTTCCAAGACAAATTGCCTCCCTCCTCATCATGAGTAGCTAGCTTAGGGACACGCGTGTCCGATTGAGTGGGACACCCACGTGAGCCAGCGTGTCGAATTTCTGACATGCGTGTCGGAGAGTGTCAGACAATCGAACGCTTGTCGGAGAATCGGACGCGTCGGTGTTTCATAGCTCATCCCTGTTAACTGATTCAGAAGAAGGATCGAAGGATTCTTCGTCGAACCTTTACTGCAACCGCTGGTCGATCGAGAAGGAGCCCTTCTTGTTGTAGATCCAGCCGGTAGTGGATCTGGAAAAGGGATCGCATTGTTCTTCCTCTATGTGTAGCCAATCAGAGTTCTTGCCTCCTGCCCAGATCTAGGGCAGCCCGCTTTTTTGCCTGTGTGCAGCTCTCGCCTTCGGACAGAGAAGAGAAGGCCCCTATTTCTACCGTGCATATGCGTGCCTATTGCCAAGTGTAGTGCAGGAGGAGTAGATATCGTGAGATCTCCAGGGTCCTCCCGTGTCAAGCCCGCAGATCGAGATGTGTTGTTGGCGCTCGGTTGAACGATTTCGGCTGAAAGCAGAGCCATTTCTTCTGCATTCATCTACTGATCTCTACAAATCTAAATTTCATGGATCAGAATTTTCTGAGAAGATCGTGACTCTTGTTTTTGTTATTCTAATCTCCGACGACTATTTCCAGCTGGAGAAGAGGAACAAATTTTTTTCTTCTGGATTGGTTCTGAAGACACCAGGTCGTCTCCGCACGGATCAGGTAACTTCTTTCTTTTTTCTGCTAAAAACAAATTCAGGATGTTGAAGAAAAGTGCGACTGAAGTTGTCAAGCTGCAGTCCTTCGACTCCACTGACTTCCTTAGTTGGAATCTGCAAGGTCAACTAGGAATGAATGAACGAGAGATTTTCTACACCGTTCAGAGCGATTTCGTCATTGCCCGTGAGGATGTGGACGAAAATCAGTGGAGCAAGGATGAGGACTTTTACAGGGACTACCTTCTGATCTCCCTGAATCCTCGACTTCCCTTGACCTATAATGTATATAAGACTGAAAAATAAATATGAGATTGCTTGAATGCGCACTTTCAGAAGGATGAGAGATTGTCAAAAAGTCTCCCTGGGGAAAGTCCTTCAACTATAGATTCACTGCTAGCATGTCAGTCACCTCTCAAGTCATCGATCTAGAAAATTTGCGTCTCAAGCTGGAGGACGATCATTCATATATGTCTGATAGTCTCTTTGTGTAGATTCTGAGCAAGCTAACTCATGAGTGGATCGTCTTAAACTAAAATGCAGAAACTGAAGGAGAAGATCGCACTAGATGAACTTAAAAGGCTCATCCATATTAAGGATCAGAGCATTGCCAGGAAAATCTTGGAGCAAGTTGCTCAGCCCTCACAGGCTGTCAACTTTGTTTCTCGGCCTAGTAAGTCTCATCGGAAGCCACCGACACCTAAGGGTTAGGCCACTACACATTTGACAGTCAAAAAGTCTTCTCGAAAAGCCAACGTTCATGGTCCACTGGATCGTGCAGAGGGAGCTCGAAGAGCGTAGGAAGGCAGAGTCACCATCAAGGCGACATGGCTAGCCCTTATGCAGGAACTGGATGGACACAACTTGCCAATTACCGCATACATCGTCGAGGTGCAAAGTTAAGCCACTCCCAGAATGGCGTCGAGACCGCCTAAGCCGAATATGTAGAAGCCTGCGATCACGGAACAGGTCCCCACAAAAAGAGATGGCAGTGCAACGACCCTGAGATGGTTGGTGGTGCCCATTGCACAAACGAACCACAACATCCTGGGAGGGCACCGAGGTAAGACGGAGTTGCTGCACCAGGTGATCAGAGGTAAGGTTCTGGCTCACGTCGTTCTCCACCATGATGATGATTGAGCGATCCCGCAGTGTGCCTGAGAGTTGTATGGTCTGCTGTCCAGAGATCCCGGTCGTCGATGCGCAAGATAACTCTAACCGGTGGAACGTAGCTGCGGTGGGGTCGAGAGGTGGATCCTTCGTTGAGAGTTCCAGGACCTCAAACTCAGCAAGGGTAACCTCAGGATAGACGTCACCAATGATGGCGTGGAATTCCTACACAAAGCACTCATGGTTGGTGGAGTACAGTTGGCGGCACCGAAAACAGAGACCCTTGTTGCAAAGTTCATTGTACTCACTGTTCGAGAGGCACGGGGAGGCCGGTGGGTGGCTCAGACGAATCCCCCAAGGCGGCGGCCGTAGTGGAGTCGTGGCTAGCGGACGCCAAGGCGGCCGTGGTTGGTCGGCCATAAGAGAAGGAAGCCCAGTGGTGTCCGACGAACAGCAAAGAGATCCGCCTCTACGACAAGCGCTAGATCGAGTGCTTCAGAGACTGTTCATGGGTGGTGGGTGCGGAGACGAGAACGGATCGACGGGAGGAGGCCTTGCATGAAGAAATTCAAATAGTGATTCGGCGGAAGACCGGGAACATGTGTCACCCGGGCGACAAACTCGTCGATGTAGGCATTGAGACCAGCTGACTGACGGATGCTACCAAGGCGCTCGACGGCGGAGCCTACATAGCGGGGCTCGTATCGTTGGACTACTTCCCGTTTCAGCCACCCCCCCCCCCACACACACACACAGGAAATGTGGGGATGGGATTGGCGTAACCATCACGCCCAATGTAGCGCAGAGCCGTCAAGGCCGACCGCGGCAGTGCCGACCTTGTGCGCCTCGGGTGTGAAGTGGAGGTCGAAGTATTGTTCGTCATTGGTGATCCACCCCATGGGGTCAGTGCCGAAAAAATGCGGAACGTCGAGGGCGAGGGTCGAGCGACCCGATAGAGGCACGACGGCGGCGGGTTGGTGAGGTTTGCCAAACAGCGAGCCTCCGTCGGCAGAGGAGGCACAACCTCTCGTGGTCGCGAATGCGGGCATCTCGGGGTGGGCGCCAAGGCGCGCAAGGATGACCTGTAACGTGGCTTGAATGGAGGCGAAGTGAGCGTCGTGGCCATCGAGGCGACGCTGAACGATGTCGTCGTGGCCCTCGGCAGTGGAAGCGTCGGAGTGGGAGCGAGTGGTCGGAGGAGCCATGGAGGAGGAGGGGCACAAAATAGATGCCAGGTTTTTGCTGTTGTGGATGCGTGCAGACGGATCGGTGGCCTGGGCGAGTGACGGATCCCGCGGATCAGCGCATCCGCGGCCTGGGCGAACGCGGGCAGCAAAAACAAAAACGCGGCGCAAGGTTGACAAATGCGGACACGCGGGATCGTCAGAAGCGGCAGGGCAAAGGAGCGGCAACACGGGGTCAGCGGACACGCTGTCTGGCAAAACGACGGATCGGCCTGAGCGACAGCGAACGGAGACCACGATTCAGCGTAGGGTTGGACACCGACGGCTGCGATAGCGGACGAAATGGCAGGTCAGACCAAATATTACGATTCAGGAGGAAATCCGAACTAGGGGAAGAGCCGGTGGTGAGAGGGAGAGAAGAGGTACATTAGGGTTTGAGAGTAAACAAGAGGGCAACCCTTTTCATAACACATCCACGACACAATATAACAAGTCCAAATCAGCCCCTTTTATAGTGGAGGCCTGGAGGGGAGCCAATACAAAATCCCAAAATAAAATAAACATAAAACTAAACATAAGACCGAATATTAATTATCCACCGCGTCGACCATGCCTAGGTCGTCCTCGTCGGTCCGAGCCGCTCCCGACGCGCTCAGTTCATCTTCATCGGTGCACGTCACGTCCGCCGCGAATATCCATAACACATGCGGTTTCATTTAAAGGAAATGTGAACGGGGACTTTCAAAGGTGGGGCCGGCTGTAGACATAGGGGATATTTAAAATAGTTAATTTTTTCAAACTTGTCTTGATTAACTTATTTCCTAAATTAACGAACCTTTGCACTCAGGGTTGGTCGGTCACGCCAACGAGCCGAACAGACATGCGCAAAAAACAGGTGCGATATAAAATAACATAGAGGCGCCAATAACACGAGTGATACAAGCCATAATGATCCAAATAAGCGCAAAGCACACGCTACACAAATAAAAGACAAGAAGTACAATAATAATAAAATATGGCCCGAGTTGCATCAATTGTGGTTCAGTGAGACCAAATCAGAAACTTCGGCCTTCATACGGTCCCACATGAGGTTCATAATGTTAGCATCAGACGTATCAATCTTCCCACCTGGATAGTCCAGAAGGAAGATCCATAGTCAGATGATCAATCTTGCTCTCACATTTTTCAATAGTAGACAATTATCCTTATCTTTTAACTTCTTGATGGTGAATTAGTGAGGGTGCACAACACCGGACACAACAGTTCGACTCAAACTCCCTGAAACCACTGACCTAAAAATGGTAACAGAGTTATTCAAAAAGAAGTCTGCAACCGGTAAAAAAAATTTAAGATGAACACACATGAGGCACACAGAAGCCAAAGGCTGAAGCATCAGCCAGCGGAAGCCACAAACAGTGATGTCAAGATAAATGAATCCCAAGAATAGACCCATCGGCACAAGAGAAACCACATGGCAACAGATCCAGCCATAGACAGATCCGCCGGCATAAGAACTTGCACTATGGTCGGAACACACAAAGAAGTAACTAATGATATCCTTTAATGATGACATTCCAACCCGAGGAGATAACAGAACCTCTGATTACCCTATTGCTATGACCATGTAAATACTCCATACCTGAAAATGGAAGGATCTTGACACTACAAAAGTCATCACACCTCTTTCCACTTGGCCTTACTATCTCAGACAGTCAAGAGGAAAAATAATTGATCAAGAGTCAAACCAAGAAGACTTGAGAATGGGTGAAGTTAACCTTCAAGGTAAGATTGAGTTTTTTTGAACCACTCTGAGACTGACAGTATCCATTGAGTTCATAAGTGTAAATTCTACTATCCCACCATGGATCAGATAATTTTTTACCCTAAATTAGCCTTAATCCTTGCAATCATGCAAAAACAAGCCCATGTCATGCCTTCCCCATAAAACCTACCCTTTTAACCACCCTACATTAATTTTTAATATTTCTCTCCTTAAATTGTATCACACAATCTTGTAAAACATTAATATTCTACAACCCTTTAATTTTCTTTTGAATTAATTTACATTTTAAATCTTTTTTATCAAATACTTCCTAAATCTTCGTTCCATATCACATGCTGAAAGTTTTCATCCATATTGTTTATATTTCTTCATACAAATCTTTCCATATCCACAGTACCTAAACCTACCTGTCGATATCTTGTCTGAATAATCATCTCTCACCTTCTCACACCAACCCTACGCCAACTAAAAATTCAAGTCTACTGACAAAATTAATTCAAGCTCAGCCAAGACCTAACTTAAGTCACGAGCCATGCAGAGAAGAAAATTGAAAAGATAAATAAACAAAGTGAATGGGTCTAGTTGATTCGCTCAACTGATATGCTTCATCATTTCTTTAACTACTGAATAAGCTCAAGTTACTCCTTAAAAATTTAGAATGTAAGAAGAGTTCTTTGGATGATAGATTTTACCAGGCATCCAAAGAAATATCTATACCAAGTCCTAAAGGCAGAACTCTCCATGCCCACGTTGTGAAATTCCAATGCCCACGTTGTGAAATTCCAATGCCCAGGATAACACAAACCACCAGAAGAAAAATCACCAGAAAATAATACATGAAATGATCGAAATCAAGAAATAAGTTCGCTACAGCCACACAACAACTATCCGGACATACACCGAGATATACACGGTTGTATGATTCCGATTAAAGTCCACAAGAAATAAGAACAAAGAATCTGAAAATACGAAAACAGATAAACCTCCGCAAATCTTCAAATCCTTCTGCGGTAACGTGGGAGCGAAACGCCACTTCGAGAAACACACCACAATGAAGTCCTTGACGAGGGCTATGTCGTAGAATCAACAATCTCTAAAAACGATGGTCGTGTGATGACGAATCAAAGAGAGAAGTTTCTCTTGTTAGATTTAATCTATGCGAACGACGATCTTAAACGTGTAGTATGCAGAATAAAAATGAATGCGGAAGAATAAGATCAAACATTCGGCCATTGATGCTTTCACCGAACAAGGCTTCGATGCGAGTTACAATCTTGTAAGCCCTCATCACTCCCTCTAGATGGTGTAGGATGATGAGTGATTGAACTTAGGGACCGAATACCCCTCCATAGGTATTTATAGATGTGTTGTCATCAATCACATTGTTATGCCCCCACATCCGCTTGGGTTCTCGGGGCATAAATACTCGCGGCGGGTCAAGGAGCGCGCGCAAGACAACGGGGCTGAACCATCCGGTTCAGCCCCACTTGGGGGTGTGGGGGGGGGGGGGGGGGGGGGGGGGGCGGCCGGCCCACTCCTTTCCCCGGGTATTTATAGCCCGGGGCTGCTTTGGGGAGGATATTATTGAAGATCTATCAGGTTTCTCTCTTCTCTCTTCCTCAACCCTAACCCTAGTTCTCTCTTTCTCTCTAGAATCTCCATCTCTCCTCTTTTTTTCTTGCTAGTTCATATCATTTGGTATCAGAGCATCCTTCCTGCGACCATGGTGACACGTTCGGAGGCGGAGACCGCACGACTGGCTACCCTAGAGGAGAACTACGTGGGGTTGGCGGATTCGGTGACGGCCATGGAAGGCCGCTTGGACACGTCCGCAAAAAACATGGAGGAACGCATGGATGAGATCAAGGCGCTGTTGATGCAATCGTTGAAGGGCAAGGTGGTTCAAGGAAGCGATTCTGAAGCCGAGGCACCACAAAATGTCCGATCTACGGGCAACGGAGGAAGCGCGGGGTCGGGACACTTCGGTCCCGACGGAATCGGGACCGATCCGGGCCGCACGGAACCAGCGGGCACCGGATCGGCCCCCGCCTGGATGGGAGCACCGCACGCCTACCACGGCTGGTCAACAGTGGCCGACGGGACCGGCGGAAGCCGGCCAGCCAGCCAACGCCGCATTCGGGCGTGCCGACCGGAAACGGGGCAGGCGGTCCGTCCGCCGCCCAGGAAGGGGCCGGGGCCGACCTATGGAGAAACCGGGAGGCACCAGCGGCTCCCTTGCGACCACCGGGGGCTGTTGACGCCAATTTCGAAGGGAGAACGGGCCTTCTACCGACGCCGCAGCACATGGGAGGTCCAATGAGGTTTGGAAACGGCGAGACATGGGCCGAGCAGCCACGCCGTCAGGGATTTCACGGTGGGGGACAACAATGGGGCGGCGGCCAAGGGGGAGCTAATTTCCACGACCCATTCGGCCGACCACAGCATGGACCGGAGTTCAACGGGAGACATGGAGATATGCAACAACGGCCCTACATGCCTCCGAAGAGAACTCGCATGAATTTCCCGAAATTCCGCGGCGGGATGCCTTGGAATGGGTGCAAAAGGCGGAGTTATTTTTCACTTATCAGGAGATACCGAATGATCAGTGGGTGCAGCTGGCTTCTTTCCATCTGGAGGAAGATGCATATCAGTGGGCTCAGTGGTTCATACGGGCCTACGGGTACGCAACATGGACGAATTTTGTGGAAGGGTTCGTGGCTCGTTTCGGACCGTTGGAGTACGAGGATGTGGAGGCTACGCTACAGAAACTCCGTCAGAAGGGCACAGTGATGGAGTACCGAGCGGATTTCGAGAAGCTCGCAAACCGGGTTAATTGGGAGGAGAAGACGCTCCTCAGTTGTTTCATATCCGGCCTGCGGGACCATTTGAGGGATGAGGTCCACGCGTATATGCCCCGCAGTCTAAGCCATGCTATCAGTCTGGCCCGCATCCAGGAGGAGCGCTTCAACCGCCAAAGAACTCGAGCTCCACCAAGGGCTCCACCCGCCCCTGCAACGGGCCGAAGGGAGCAGGCACCGGCGGCACGACCGACGGTGACACGACTTACGTGGCCTGAGCTGTAGGCCAGGAAGGAGAAAGGATTGTGTTTCAACTGCGATGAGAAATACGCGCCGGGGCATCGATGCCAGAAGGTGCAGGTCTTCATGCTGCGGGAGGAGGACGAGGAGGAGGACCACCCGAGCTTCGAGGCAGAGGAGGAGTTGGATCTGGCTGAGTTTGGTGTTTCGATTCAGGCTATGGAGGGGTGTGTGACACCCACCACCATGCGGATCAAGGGCAGGATTGGCAAGGAACGGGTCACCATTCTCATTGATAGTGAGAGTACCCACAATTTCATCAACCCTGAGGTGGCACTGAAGACAGGACACCCAGTTGACAGGAACGCGGCGTTCCAGGTGATGGTCGCGGATGGCAGCAAACTGCGGTGCGAAGGGGCACTGAAGGGCGTGGAGATACAACTTACAGGTTATGTGTGCCGCACCGACGTCTACCTCCTTCCGATTAAAGGGTCTGATATGGTGCTGGGGGTACAGTGGCTCCGCTAACTGAGGCGGGTGACCACGGACTGGGACCGCATGACACTGGAGTTCACGCAGCAGGGGACGGATTACTGTTTGCATGGTATCCGACCCTCCCCTCTCAAGGAGATCTCCCTACGGAGCCTGCAGAGATTGGAGGAGCAGGGTAGTATGATGGCCGTGATACTCGGGATGGCGGCGGAGGGGGCCGACACGCAGAGGGCGCCAGACCCGATACAGTTTCTTTTAACTCAGTATGAGGACGTCTTTCAGGAGCCGCACACTCTGCCTCCCTCGCGCTTCCGGGATCATCAGATACAGTTAAAGACAGGGACGGACCCTACCAATATACGTCCCTACCGCTACCCGTACGTGCAGAAGGCAGAGATCGAACGTAGCGTCCGGGAGATGCTAGTGACGGGCATTATTCGGCCCAGCACCAGCGCGTTCTCTTCTCCGATCATCTTGGTCAAGAAGAAGGACGGCTCCTGGCGTTTCTGCGTCGATTACCGGGGGCTGAATAGCTCCACCATCAAGGACAAGTTTCTCATTCCTATGATTGAGGAGTTGCTGGCTGAGCTGCATGGAGCGAGTTTGTTCACCAAACTGGATCTCCGGTCCGGTTATCATCAAATTCGGATGAATGAGGAGGATGTCCACAAGACGGCGTTCCGGACCCACGACGGTCACTACGAGTTCTTGGTGATGCCGTTTGGGTTGGCCAACGCTCCCTCCACCTTCCAGGCTGTTATGAACGAGATCTTTCGCCCACTTCTTCGTCGGTATGTCCTGGTATTTTTTGATGATATACTAATTTATAGCAGGACTTGCGACGACCATTTGGAGCACGTGCGACATGTCCTTACTATACTGCGGGAAAACCAGTTATTCGCCAAAAAGTCCAAGTGCTCCTTCGGCCAGAGTCAGGTCGAGTACCTGGGGCACCTCGTGTCCGCCCGTGGGGTCCAGGCAGACCCACAAAAGATTGAGAGTATGGTGTCGTGGCCCCAACCCACGACGGTTCGAGCCTTGCGTGGCTTCCTCGGGCTGACGGGGTACTACCGTCGTTTTGTCAAGGACTACGGCAAGATTGCTCGACCTCTGACACAGTTGCTGCAGAAGGATGCGTTCCAGTGGAGTATTGAGGCGGACGAGGCCTTCCGGGCCTTAAAGCAGGCCATGACCACTACACCGATGTTGGCTCTGCCGGATTTTAGCAAGGACTTTGTGGTGGAGACTGACGCCTCGGGCGTCGGCCTCGGGGCAGTCTTGATGCAGGAGGGCCGCCCGCTCGCTTATTTCAGCAAGGCTTTGGCCCCACGGACGTTGGGGCTTTCAACGTACGAGAAAGAGATGTTGGCTATTATACATGCAGTCGAGATGTGGCGACCCTATCTCTTGGGCCAGCACTTCCAGGTCCGTACGGATCACCAGAGTTTGAAGCACTTCCTAGAGCAGCGCTTGGCGTCTCCACTGCAGCAGAAGTGGTTGACCAAGCTGATGGGGTACGATTACGAGATTGTGTACAAGCAGGGCAGAGAAAATGTGGTCGCCGACGCTCTCTCCCGCCTACCTGAGAGCTCTCTCTCTCATGTATCGGGACCGGTGGTTACCACATTGGACGAGATGCAGGCAGCGGTACTCCAGGACCCCGAGTTACGCACCATTATCGAGACACTACAGCAGGGTCAAGCTACGGAGCCGGGTTACCATCTTCAGGGTCAGCGGCTGTACTTTCAAGGCAGAGTGGTCATTCCATCCGCGTCGCCATGGCGGACGGCGATGATGCAGGAGTTTCACGCATCACCCACAGGCGGCCATGCAGGGATTCTACGAACGCTTCAGCGGCTCCGAGCAAATGTATTCTGGAAGGGGATGCGTCGCGATGTCCAACAATTTGTGCGGGAGTGTGACATTTGTCAGCGGCAGAAGTATGAGACTACATCACCTGCGGGGCTTCTTACACCGCTCGAGATTCCGAACCAGGTCTGGGACACCGTTTCCATGGATTTCATTGATGGATTGCCCAAGTCCCAAGGCAAGTCCGTCATACTGGTGGTGGTAGACAAGCTTTCCAAGTATGGTCATTTCCTTCCGTTGAGTCATCCGTACACGGGGGAGACAGTCGCAGAGTTATTTGCGCGAGAGATTGTGCGCCTCCATGGCCTCCCACGCTCCATCATTTCCGACAGGGACCCGGTCTTTATCAGCAGTTTTTGGCGGGAGCTTTTTCGACTCCAGGGCACGACACTGCGCATGAGCACCGCCCACCATCCCCAGACGGACGGACAGACTGAGGTCCTCAACAGGGGGGTGGAGACCTATTTACGGTGTTTTGTGATGGACGAGCCGCGCACGTGGACGCGTTGGTTGCATTGGGCGGAGTACTGTTACAATACGTCATTCCACACAGCCAGCAAGCTCACCCCCTTCGAGGTGGTCTACGACCGCCCTCCTCCTACTTTGAGTTCTTATGAACCCTCCAGCACCGCTCTTCCAGCTGTGGAACGGACACTTCAGGACAGAGATCGCACTTTAGCTTTGCTCCGGGACAACCTGCGGGTCGCGCAGGACCGCATGAAAGCACAGGCAGACAAGCACCGGACAGAGCGCGAGTTTGCCGTGGGCGATGAAGTTTTCCTCAAGCTCCAACCTTACCGCCAGCTGTCAGTCTCTCGGCGGACGAATCAGAAACTCGCCCCACGTTACTACGGGCCATTCCACATTCTTCGTCGCGTGGGCCCCGTGGCCTACACCTTGGATCTCCCCGCGGGGTCTCGCATCCACCCGACATTCCATGTATCTGTTTTGAAGAGAAAGCTTGGGGCTTCCGTTCAGGCCAGCCCTTCACTTCCCGAGGCGACCAGCATGGGTGAGTTGCGTCCGTCACCGGAGGCCATTTTGCTCACCAAATGGAAGAAGTCCGACACGGAATATCGGTCGGCGGTGCTCGTCAAATGGAAGCAGATGGACACAGTGCATAACTCATGGGTTGACTTGTTGGACTTCCGCGAGCGATTTCCGGACTTCCACCTTGAGGACAAGCTGGTGCTTGATGGGGAGGGGAATGTTATGCCCCCACATCCGCTTGGGTTCTCGGGGCATAAATACTCGCGGCGGGTCAAGGAGCGCGCGCAAGACAACGGGGCTGAACCATCCGGTTCAGCCCCCATTCATTAAATCGGCCAGAAGGGGGCTGAACCACTCCGGTTCAGCCCCACTTGGGGGGGGGGGGGGGGGGCGGCCGGCCCCCTCCTTTCCCCGGGTATTTATAGCCTGGGGCTGCTTTGGGGAGGATATTATTGAAGATCTATCAGGTTTCTCTCTTCTCTCTTCCTCAACCCTAACCCTAGTTCTCTCTTTCTCTCTAGAATCTCCATCTCTCCTCTTTTTCTCTTGCTAGTTCATATCACACATCCACTCAATGGGTAGTTATCACTAGTGAGTAGTTTTCACTTAAGTGTATAGTCATCCTCATAATGATTAATTATTAACTATTCATTCTAAATGAGGAGTTATCCTATAATTAGCAGTTATTGATCGTAACAAAAATTGGGAGTTATTGATCATATTAATAAACAGTTTCAGAATTAATTAATTAATTAATTTAATTATTATAAATCCAAAAATAATTAATTAATTAATAAGTAAATAAATTATTTTATCATTCTCCCACTTGGTCAATACTTACACTTAGTTCAATCTGAAAACATACCCATCTAAGAAATACGATACATGACTCATGGCAACAAGTCCTCTAATGTACTGAGTAATATAATCCATGTATCACATGTACAATATCTCTTAAATATAATCTAAATATGATAACATTACTTAATGAATAAATCATATGTCTATTCAAGGTCCTGCACAGAATAATTTTTCTCAACAATATTAAGTGTCCGCAATCATATGAGAAAAACACCACAAAATAAGAGTTTCATAAATCATATTGTTTGAAATAAAACAATTACATAATGTGACTCAATCTCATATTAGCCACATGATCCTTAAATTTAAACGGTGACATGCCTTTAGTTAAAGGATCAGCTATCATTAATTCAGTGCTTACGTGTTCTATGACCACTTTTCCTTCTTTAACCCGTTCTTTTATGGCTAAATATTTAATGTCGATGTGTTTACTTCGACTACTACATCTGTTATTCTTAGCCATAAAGACATCAGCTGAATTGTCATAACATATTTTTAATGGCCTAGAAATGGAATCAACAATTCTAAGCCTAAAATGAAACTCTTCAACCATACACCATGATATGTAGCCTCAAAACAAGAAACGAACTTTGCCTCCATAGTAGAAGTAGCAGTCAAGGTTTGCTTTGCGCTTCTCCATGACACGCCTCTGCCAGCAAGCATAAAAATATATCCTGATGTTGATTTGCGAGAATCAACACAACCAGCAAAGTCGGAATCGGAGTATCCTACTACCTCCAAATGATCAGTTCGTCTATATATAAGCATGTAGTCTTTGGTACCTTGAAGATACCTCATCACCTTCTTTGCAGCTTTCCAGTGGTCCATACCTGGATTACTCTCATATCTTCCTAACATTCTCACAACATAAGCGATGTCAGGTCTAGTGCAGACTTGAGCATACATCAAGCTTCCAACAGCAGAAGCATAAGGAATGTTATTCATTTGTTCCTTTTCAAAATCATTCTTAGGGCATTGGTTCAAAAGAAACTTATCATCCTTCACAATCGGTGCTACACTTGGTGTACAATCTTTCATGCCAAATCTCTCTAAGACTTTATTAATATAGGCTTCTTGAGAGAGACCTAAAACTCCACGAAGTCTATCTCTATGTATCTTAATGTCAATGACATAAGATGCTTCACTCATATCCTTCATGTCAAAGCTTTTAGAGAAATTATTTCACCTCATGTAGCAACCTTTTATCATTGGTTGCAAGTAAAATATCATCTACATATAGCACAAGAAAACAAATCCAACTCTCACTAACCTTTTGGTATATACATTGATCCATGACATTTTCTATAAATACAAAAGAAGAAATGATGTCATGAAATTTAAAATACCACTTGCGAGAAGCTTGCTTTAATCCATATATAGACTTTTAAAGTTTGCATACCAAATGTTCACCATTATGAGAGATAAATCCTTCTGGTTGTTTCATGTAAACCACTTCAGCTAGATTTCCATTGAGAAACACAATTTTCACATCCATTTGCTGTAATTTCATATCAAAATGTGCTATTAATGCTAATATAATACAAAGAGAATCTTTCTTAGATACGAGAGAAAAGGTCTCCGTGTAATCGATCCCTTCCCTTTGAGTAAATCCTTTGACAAGAAGTCTAGTTTTATATCGTTCAGTGTTGCCCAATGAATCTTTCTTACTATTAAAGACCCATTTACAGCCAATGACTTTCACCACATTAAGCAACTCAGCTAAATCCCAGACTTCATTATATGTCATGGAATTCAACTCCTCTAACATAGCATCGTACCACAAATTTGATTTATCACAATTCATTGCATGTGAAAAGGTTTCTGGATCATTCTCAGCTCCAAAAATATAGTCAGATTCTTGTAGATATACGATATAATCACCAGAAATTACTGAATTTCTTTCTCTAGTAGATCTTCTTAATGTTGGATTAACATTTTCTGTAGGACCATGTTGTTCAACTATTTGTTCAACATGCACTGGTAAATTGTTGAACATTATGATCTACTAAATCAATGCCAACATTTTGTGGATTGTCAATGTGTGGTTTTTCAACACCTATTTGAACTGTAGGAGTGTTGTGAGTAATGATAAAATTATAACTTGAGGTGGAAGATTGTGTATTAAAATGATCCTTTTTTGGAATTGGATTCCTAAAAAGATCTCTCTCACTGATTAAATCATTCTCAAGGAATTTAGCATTTCTTCATTCCACAATTCTAGTCGTATGAGATGGACAATATAATTTATATCCCTTAGACTTCTCAGCATATACAATAAAATACCGACTGATAGTCCCCGGATCTAACTTCTTCTCTTGTGGATTATACACTCTTACTTCTTAAGGGCAACCTCATATGCGTACATGTTGCAAACTCGGTTTCCAACATTTGAATAACTCAAAAGGCATTTTAGGGACAGCCTTGGTTGGAACACGGTTTAATATGTACACTGTCGTTTTCAAAGTTTCTATCCACAGATACTTAGGAAGTTTTGAGCTGTTAAGCATGCTCCGCACCATGTCTAGTAATGTTCGATTTCTTCTTTCTGCTACACCATTCTGGTCAGGAGTACCAGACATAGTATACTGGGCAACTATCCCATTTTCTTGAAGAAACTTCGCAAAAGGACCAGATACTTGTTCATCATCAGTATATCTACCATAATATTCACCACCCCGATCTGATCTCACAATTTTTTTTTGTTTATCACATTGTTTTTCTACTTCAACATTAAAGGATTTAAAAGCTTCTAACACTTTGAATTTATTATGAAGCATATAGAGATACATAAAACGTGAGTAATTATCTATAAAGGTGATGAAATATTTCTGATCATATGTGTTCATATCTGGGCAACATATATCTGTATATATGATTTCTAATATGGTAGTACTCCTCTTGGCACCTTTCTTCGACTTGTTTGAAAGCTTTCCTTTAATGCAGTCAACGCAAGTCACTTGATTAGCAAAATCCAAAGTACTAAGTACTTTGTCATTTACTTATCTTTTTATTCTTTTTATGGAGATATGTCACAATCTTCGATGTCAAAACATAGATGATTCTTCATTCAAAAAATTTCTTTTAATTCCCGCATTATTGTAAACATGCATTGCATTATTATAGTCATCATTTTGTAAGTTAATTTTAAAAAGACCATCATACAAACTACCATTTCCAACAATTTCAAATTTATAAGATAAACTGAAAGATAAATCTGAGAATGTAAATGAGTAACCCGAAGGTACAAGTCTTGATACAGAAATCAAATTTCTAGAGAAACTTGGAATATAAAAGGTCTTTGCAAGATACAAAAGATAACCACTATTGAGAACTAATCTATATGTTCCAATAGCCTTCACGTGCGAGCACATCTTGTTTCCAGAATAGATACACTGCTCATTTCCCAATGGTTTCTTGTGGCTTAGAAAACCCTGCAAGGAATTTGAAATGTGGATTGTTGATCCAAAGTCAATCAACCAAGAGTTATGACTTACATTTTTGTGTTCATGCTTGATTCCGGCAAGCAAGCATGAACGTTAATCTTTCCAAACCAAGCTCGAGGAGTCTGCTTCAAACCATAGAGGGATTTCTTCAACTTACAAACATGCTCCGAATGTGACTTGGACACGTACCCGAGTGGTTGCTCCATAAAAATGCCCTTGTCAATCTCGCCGTAAAGAAAAGTGTTATTTACGTTGAGTTGCCATAGCTTCCAACCTTGGCTTGCCGCCAATGCAATCACCACCTGCACCGAAGTCATCTTCGCCACCGGGCTGAATGTCTTCTCATAATCCTCTCCGTACTGCTGTGAAAATCCCCGAGTAACAAGGCGAGCATTATATCGCTCTATGCTACCATCCGCCTTCTTCTTGACCTTGTACACCCACTTGCAAGTGACCAGAGCAATGCCATCAACTTTGGGCACAAGGTTCCAAGTTTCTTTTTTCCTGAGAGCATCCATCTCATCATCCATGACTTTCTCTCACTCCTTCACTCCAGTGGCCTCCTCAAAACATGACGACTCCTGCTCGTCAAGAGCACCTGCAAAGAAGCACGAACACATGCTAACAAGATTACCTTCCCTGTAGCGAGTCAGTGGGACGAAAGTCCTCTTCGACCTCCGCAAAGTAGAACCACTCTCCACAGCTCCAACAACATCATCACCATCAGCTCCCCCGCCAGAATAACTTGGAGCATTGCTCCCCCTGCTTCCAGAACCTGAAGCACCTGAACTAGAACCTAATGAGATGGGAGCACCTGGAGACAAAGGTAGCTCCACCAAAGAATTTTCAGCAACTCTTTCTTCCCCCCTTTCTCTTGAACTCTCCTCCAAAGCAATAGTAGAACCTCCTTAATAAGAAATCAACTCATCAAATACTACATCATGAGACACAATGAACCGGCGTGTCTGCGGGTCCATGCACTTCCACTCTTTCTTCCGCTCGTCATAGCCAATGAATATGCACTTGCATGCCTTCGCATCCAACTTGGTTCTGAGAGCGTCCGGGACGTGCAGAAAGCAAGTAACTCCAAACACACGCAAGTGCTTCACACTCGGCTTCTCTCCAAATATCATCTCGTGTGGAGACTTCAACTCAATCGGACTTTGCGGCAACCTGTTGATAACATACGTCGCGTAAGCCATTCTCTCCGCCTATAAGGCTTTGGGTATGCCCTTTGTATGCAACCAACACTTGCACGTTTCTGTCAAGTCTCGAATCTTTCTTTCCGCCACTCTATTTTGTTGTAGAGTGTGAGTACACGATAGCTCCCGTCTAATGTCATGCTTCCTGCAAAATTAGAAAACTCATTAGAAGAAAACTCTCCCTCGCTGTCCGTTCTCAGATTTTTTATCCGCAAGTTTAGCACGTCTTCCACTTTCTCCTTGAATTCCACGAACTTCCCAAAGACCTCCGACTTCTCCTTCACGAAATACACCCACATGTATCGAGAAAAGTCATCCACGAGCACAAGCATGTACAGGTTTCCTGAATGTGGGTGTGAAGCACGGACCCATCAAGTCACCATAAATACACTCTAATGGCGCCATGCTTCAGGAAAGAGACCAGTCAAATAGGAGGCAATGTGCATTACCAAATTAACACCTTTCGCAAACATGACCGTCACCAAATGAAGATAAACTAAGTAAGCCTTTTGTAAGGTCTCTTGCCACCATAGCTTTCAACTTATCCATCACCACATGACCCAACCTCTCATACCAAATCACTGCACTGCCATTGGTCTTCATCCTGTTCACATAAGAGTTTGTAGATAGTACATATAGATCCTTCACACGCCGCGCGGTGTGAGTAACGTCCGCATTCATGGAAGAGAAGTTCCGCAAGAACTTTATCTCTGTAGGGTCAAAGAAAACATGATAACCTGCATCCACCGCATTAGTCACCGAGAAAAAGTTCTTCTTCATCCCCAGTACAAGATAAACACTTTTCAACTTGAATGCACTTCCATCACTGCCCAAGATAATTGTCCCCTCCTCCACCGCATGCACTGAATCATCCGCCGTCACAATAACATCATTCCCCTCGTAGACCTGAAGGGAGGAGAAATTTGTTTCATCGCCGGCGAGGTGATGACCACACATAGAATCAACAATCCAATCATCCTGAAAATTTATGAAGGCCAAGGCATCCACCAACGTCGTCGTCATCTCTGCCAAGAAACAATTCCCCCATTCCTCTTCATCCTTGGATCCCTCTCCTTTCTCCGCTACATACCCCGGCTTGAGATTCTCCCATGCAATCTCTCCTGAAGGGGCCCGGTT
Organism: Platanthera guangdongensis; assembly: GCA_039583875.1. NCBI lineage: Eukaryota > Viridiplantae > Streptophyta > Magnoliopsida > Asparagales > Orchidaceae > Platanthera > Platanthera guangdongensis. The sequence goes on along the minus strand of CM077160.1, from coordinate 156,473,500 downwards.
TGTTGCACTGAAAGCATTTGAGGCCCTTTTTCCCTTCATCAAACTTTGGAGGAAACTTTCCTCCATCTCCCTGTGATGAGGTAGAGGCCCCCCCCCCATGTTTTTCTTCTTCCTCTTATCCCAATTCTTTTTCCCGGAGAATAAGACCTCACTTTCTCCGCCTAAAATAGTGCAGCCCGGCATCTGCTTTGCCAAGCTTTCCTGCGAAGCCAATAGATTCTCCAACTCCAATAAGAATGGTTGAATAGTCCACCCTTGCACCGAAGTAATAAACGACACATACTCCTTTCGCAAGCCGCAAATAATATGTTGCTTCATCTTGGCCTCTGAGATCGGCTCATCCGGATCCAACACTGATATCTCCGTGCACATGTTCTTCATCTTTAAGAAAAAGGCTGAAATCGACATCTCTCCTTGATTCGCCTTCAACAACTCATTCTCTAAGAATTTTAACCTTGCGACATTCTTCTTGTTAAACAATTCATCCAACGACCCCCAAATCGCCGAAGCCGATCTGCAACTGATGATGTGATCAAACAAGTCTGGAGATAATGACCGTTTGAGCGTGAACTCGGCCTTCATATTCGTCTTCTTCTATGCTCTCACCTCCTGACTGTTGTCCCCGGCCGGAAGAACTTCCTCCTGTTCATCACTGCCAACAACCTCCCACAAGATCTTCTCCCAACAGATAACTCTTCATACACGATTTACATTCTTGTAATTTGTGTGTCAACAACTCAATACCAAGACCTCTCGCATATCCTCATGCACAGTCCATTCCAGTATACCGATCTTCTTCACTGAAGGAACTTATCAATCACCGCTAAAACTAAGCTGACTTTGATACCATGTGAAAAATCCCAATGCCCAGGATAACACAAACCACAAGAAGAAAAATCACCAGAAAATAATGCAGGAAATACTCGAAATCAAGAAATAAGTTTGCTACAGCCACACAACAACTATCCGGGCATACACTGAGACATACACGGTTGTATGATTCCGATTAAAGTTCACAAGAAATATGAACAGAGAATCTGAAAATACGAATACAGATAAAACTCCGTGAATCTTCGAATCCTTCTGCGGTAATGTGGGAGCAAAACGCCACTTTGAGAAACACATCACAGTGAATTCCTTAACGAGGGCTACGTCGTGGACTCAACAATCGCTAGAAACGATGGTCGTGCGGCGGCGAATCGAAGAGAGAAGTTTGTCTCACTAGAAATTCTTCACAGCAACAATGGTGGCAGTCCTTCACGGGAGGGAAAATTAGAGCTACAGAATCATTAGGGTTATGTAATAATAGCATATATAAATAAATGGCTGCAGTCAACGTAGCGTCGAGATGAGGATAAGAGGTGTCGACTGAAGTGGCGGAGCATTGACATAAGTGGCGGAGCGTCGACTTTACCATCCATTCAAAGCATGCGTCTATATCCCTTCATAACTATATAAGAATATGATTTGAATTCTTGTCAAAACATGCTTTGAATTCTCCAACTCTATATCAGAGCAACGTTGATTTGAAAAAGGCCTCATATCAAAACTTGCATTGATTTTTCCACATCATATCAAAGCATACTTTGATTTCAATTCAAAGCATGCTTTAATTTCTATTCAGAGCAACTTATATATATATATATATATATATATATATATATATATATATATATATATATATAATGATTTCACTTCAAAATTTCAACACACGGGTCCTACCAATTCTTCTTATTATCTTCTCCTAAAAGAAACACTCCTGAGGCCGAATATTCACCTGGCAGCTGCAATAGCATCCGGAGGCTGAAAGAGCTGGCATAAAGGCTATGTTTCAAATTTTATATTCTAACTCAAGGAAGAGGATCTCCAAAAATCCTAGTTTCCACCTCTGACTTCACAGACATCGAAAGGACTGCCTCCTTTGGCAGGGGATCCGTATCAAAGAAATAGGATAGATCTTAAGCGCGATGCAAAGGATCGATGGCAATGACCGCATATGTCGGAGTCGAGCGACACGGAGAGAGACAGGGAAAAGCTGGAGCCGGAGCCATCTTTTTGAACCTGAGGGAAGAGGGAGAAAACAAGAAAAATGGCGTTGGCGACCCAAAAAAAAACATTAGGGAGTCCCTGTACTCTATCTTCACTTCCCAATGTGTTCGCAACCCCCTCCCAGAGCCCATGTTTTTTATATTATATAGAAATAATTACTCAAATCTCTCATGTAAATTACCATAATTAGTGAGAGCACCTCTCTTATTTTCAAAATTACAAAAAACTCTCCTCGAGTTTTCATTTCATAACAAAACTTTTCCCTGGACTTTTCATTTCATTGCTTTCATGAAGAAAAATACCCCTTGTACACTGTACACCGAGGGGGTTGTTTTTGTGCATGGATGTTATGAAATTAAAACATCAGAGGAGGTTTTTGTAATGAAATGAAAACTTTAGGGGAAGGTTTTGTGCACGCATGTTTATACTAGGCACGCGCGGGAACGAAGACGGCATGAGCCTCGCGCAGCATTCTGCGGGCCTTGTGGTCTGATTATCGTTAGTGTTGTATTTATGCTTATGTATGGCCAACCGGCCAATGTGGTCTCCCCAAGATATAAGGGAGACATGTGGACTTTATTTGTGTGTTTTGGTTTATCAAATTTAGAAATCGAAGAGGGGAGAAACCGACCCAGCGGCCCCCCTGTTTGCCCTAGCCGCATTTCGCCTTCCCCTTCCCCATCTCTCTCGCCCTAGCGTAAGCGCCCCGATCTCTCCCCCACGCCCATCGCCGCCCCCTACCAAACTGGTACGACCTGCAATTCGCGCACCGTCGTCCTCCCCAAGCGTCATGCATAAAGTCCTCTCAACCGACGACGCATCCGCCGACTTTCCTTGTGTCGTTCTGTTCAGCGTATCCTCGGATCTTCCCAACGTTTTTCCCGGCGTATGCGTATTACCCGCAACATGGCGCGTGACTCCAATCCAGCCCCCGCCACTGCTGCGTTCTCCGACCTCCACGACCGGGTCGATACGACCCTGTCGGATCTCCATGTTGTCGTCCGCGACATCCACGCCCTCCTTGCCTACCGTCCACCGTCTCCAGCTATTCCACTGACTCCGCCGCTAGCCACCACGACTTCAGCCAGCAACCTCGGTGATCCTCCGGCGGGAGTTCATCCTCTACACGAGCTTGTCGTCAGCGCTATACGTCGCATTGAACTGTCGGTCTTTGACGGGACTGATCCCCTGGGTTGGCTCGCACGGGTCAAGCACAACTTCGATATCCAGGGCACGCCCGCGACTCAAATGGTTCCCCTCTCCACGATCTACATGGAGGGCTCGACCCTTCATTGGATTTGTTGGCTTCGCCAGTTGTCACTGACCTTGTCCTAGTCACTCCTCAAAGACGAGTTGATCCGTCGCTATGACAACCGCCACATCGGCAACCCATTTGAACGTCTGGGCAATGTCCGCCAAGAGGACTCCGTAGATCCCTACATCGACGATTTTATCGAGGTGGCCAAGCAAATGCCCAGCTTATCACCCGACCACTACTTGGGCATGTTTCTCACTGGGTTGAGCCCGCACATCCGTAACCGTCTTTGGGTCCACGACTCCACCACCCAGTCTCACGCAATGAAGCAAGCGCGTTTCGTGGAGGCCTACTTTGCCACCGTTGCCTCTGCCCCGTCGGCCCGGTTCACTGTTTGTTTTCTGGTTTGGACCTGTTGGAAAAGCCCACTTAAACTAGGCCCATTTGTATAGCATTTATTGTTTTTCTCTCCTCTCTTTAGTCCCACATTGTGTATAGGACTTTTCTCCCTCTTTCTCTCTTCTATATATATGTACTCATTCTTTGTATTTGTACCAAGTGGATATATATACAAGGTTGGCTTTCTCAATTTCTACATGGTATCAAAGCGAGGTTCCGGACTCCTGCGGACTCCCTTTCCTGTCCGCCCTGCGGCCTGCGATCTCTGCGGCCTGCGTGTGTGTGTCCGCAACTTCTAGTCGCATCACACCTGCGGCCTCCCTTGTCCAGACCGCTTCCTCTCCTCCCGTGGAACCACTTCTCTTCCCTCCTCTTCCTTCCTCCTCTGGCCCCCTCTTTATAGCCATCCTGTGGGGTCCACTGCTTCCCCTAGTCCGCTGCGGCCTCTTCTTGTCCGGCGCGACCTCGGCGACCTCGATCCCTCGGTCTCCTTCTGTCCGCAGCGAACTCAGTATTCGCCTCCTCTTCTTGGTCTCCTTCGTCCGCCGTAAGCGCAGCGGCCTCCTTCTGTCCGCACTTCTCCCCTGCTTGCGGCTGCTCTCCTTCCTCTTCAGGCGGCCAAGTTCTTTTCCCTGTCCGCCGCGGGCTCACCTCTCTGCGTTCTTTCAGTCTTGCGGACTGGTCCAGCCCGCTGCGGTCGCTCTCTTGCTTCCCGGGCTTGTCCTCTCTTCTCAGCTCGCTCCAGTCCGTCGCGGTCTGATCCAGCCCGCCGCGATCTGATCCAGTCCGCCTCGGCCTCTTCAATCCGCCGCGGCCTCTCTTGGCCCGCTCCTTGCTGAGCGTCTGTGCTCACCGCGGCCTCCTCCAGTCCGCCGCTGCCTCCTCCAGTCCGCTCCTTGCTGAGCGTCTTTGTGCACAACACGGCTTCCTCCAGTCCGCCGCTGCCTCCTCCAGTCCGCCGCGGTCTCCTCCAGCTCGCTGCGACCTCCTCCAGCTCGTCGCGACCTCATCCAGTCCGCTATCTTTCCGCTTCCTCTAGCTGCCGCCTCCAGTTCGCCGCGGCCTCCTCCAGCTCGCCGCGACCTCATCCAGGTCGCCCCCATGTCTACTTCTGCGGACTCAGTCGGCACGGCAGTTCCTCCTCCTGAACGCCCGTCCTCTCTCCAGGAAGTCCGCGACGAGCTTCGGATCACTATAATTTCGCTCACTGGCAAGAAGAACTTTGTGAAATGAGCACACTCGGTTCGCCGTGTCCTTCAGTCAAAGGGGTTCCTTCATCACTTGACTCAGACCGTTATCGGTATCCCTACTGAGGAATGGTTACGCAATGATGGGCGTGTGCAGACTTGGCTTCTCAACTCTCTTGATGGCGAATCTTATCGCCTGGCCATGTATCATGAGACGGCCAAAGGCATGTGGGACGAGCTCCACACCCTCTACTCTGGCAAGGATAGTCTCCACCATCTATATGATATCATCACTGCTCTCCAGGCCCTTGATAGCAGTGGCGCAACCGACCTGACGTCCTTTGTTGCTCAGGCCCGGTCTCTGGTTGAGGCTTGGATCCACCATCAGCCTCCCACTTTAGATCTCGCTGCTCAACGTACCCAAAAGGAAGCTGTGGGTATCGCTATGATGGTGGCCCGGGTACCACCTCATCTTCACAGTGTCCGGGCTCACATCCTCTCCTCTACCGTTACACCATCTTTTTCCGATGTGTGCTCAATGCTTCTCAAAGTCTCCCCGCCTCCGGATGTTCCCGGACTTCCTTCTCCGGCCCTTGTTCAACAGGCACCAGCTCCCTTATTGCCTCTTCCCCTTTCTGCCCGTGGTGGCCGCTCTGACTCTCGCGGCCGGGGTCGAGGTGGCCGGTCTAGGCTTAAGTGCTCGTTCTGCGGTAAAGATGGCCATCTTGAGGCCACCTGCTATCGCAAACATGGCCGACCTCCTCGTCCGCAAGCCTCTGCTGCTACTACCGACTCTGCCTCCTCTCGTACTGATCTCGATGAGGTTCGTCTTCAGCTCCAGCATCTTCATGGCTTGCTCAGCCGTCCGCCTGCCTCGGTTGCCTCTGCTGCCTCTATCTCCAATGAAGGTATCGCCTGCCTATCCTCTGGCACGCGCTGGATCCTTGATTCTGGTGTCACTCATCATATCACCTCTGTTAGGCCACCTCAGTACTTGTCTTCACCTCACCCGAAGTACATTACTGTCGCTAATGGGGCATCGGTTCCAGTCTCTGGATGTGCTGATATTTCTCTCACCTCTTCTCTCCTCCTGCGCTCGACTCTACATGTTCCGGGCTCTCCTTTCAATTTACTCTCTGTTGGTCGTCTTACTACTGATTATAATTACTCTGTGACATTTACTTCTTCTTCTTTTCTCATACAGGATCAGCAGACGCGGACTATCATTGGTAGAGGACGGCTGCAGAATGGGCTCTATCTTCTTGACGACTCTCTCACTGTCCTCGCATCTATCTCCTCTTCGGATTGGCATCGCCGTCTGGGACATGCTCCTCTTCCAGTCCTCCGGAAGGCTCTTCCTGATGTTACTCTCCCTGCTTTTCGCTGCGACACATGTATTTTGGGCAAACAACCCCGTTCATCGTTTCCTCCTCATTGTACTCGGAGCTCCGCTCCTTTTATTTTAGTACACTCCGATATATGGGGTCCGTACAAATTTACTAGTATTTCTGGCTATCGGTATTTTCTTACTTTTATTGATGATTACTCTCGCATGACGTGGTTATATCTCCTTCAGGATCGCTCTGAACTTCCCCGCGTATTCCGGGCTTTCATACTTGAGACTCGCACTCAGTTCTCTGCACCTATTCGCACTATTCGTACTGACAATGCGCGGGAGTACACCAGCCATACCTTTGCCACTCTCTGCTCTGAGTTCGGCATTCTTCACCAAACCTCGTGTCCGTACACTCCACAACAGAATGGTGTCGCCGAGCGCAAGAATCGTCACCTTCTTGATGTCGCTCGCTCCCTTATGCTTCAAATGCAGGTTCTCAAACCATACTGGAACTACGCGCTCTCCACGGCTTGCTTCCTCATCAACCGTCTCCCGTCTTCCGTCCTCCAGTATGCTACTCCCTTCAGCCTCCTCTTTCCCACAACTCCGCCTTTTCCCGTTCCTCTCCGGGTGTTTGGGTGCACCTGCTACGTTCACCACCTCGGTCCCTCCACAGACAAATTGGACCCTCGTGCCACCAAGCATATCTTTGTGGGGTACTCGCGCACTCAGAAGGGTTATGTCTGTTATTCGCCTGCTACCCGCAAGGTTACTGTCTCGGCTGACGTGACTTTTCGTGAAGATCTTCCATTCTTCCCTGCTCTCGATGTCGCTCTGAGTCCAGCTCCCGTCGTTCGTCCTGTCATTCCTGCTCCTCACTCCTCATCCTCTCTGCCTTCCCTACCTCATGTCCGTCCGCCACCCCCGGTTATCCGGGTCTACTCTCGTCGCTCTCCTCATCCTGTAGCCCCTCTGCAGTCAGCTTCGCCCTCTGGTGCTCTGCTCCCTGCTGCTCCGGCTCCCGTCTCTACCGCTCATCCAATGGCGAATTACGTCTCTCTCCATCGCCTCTCTCCCTCTCTTCTTCACTTTGCCACCTCATTATCCTCTGTTTCGGTCCCTAACTCTTTGTAGGAGGCGCTTCACCATCCTGGCTGGCGGGCTGCCATGGACGAAGAAATGACGGCCCTCTGGGCCAACCAGACCTGGGTCTTGGTTCCCTTACCTCCCGGTCAGCACCCTGTTGGGTGTAAATGGGTGTTCGTCATCAAGCATGCTCCGGATGACACTATTGCCCGACTGAAGGCCCGTCTTGTGGCCCGTGACTTCACACAACAGGAGGGCCTCGATTATGAGGAAACCTTCTCTCCGGTGGCCAAGCTCAACACTGTCCGCATTCTTCTCTCCGTCGCGGTGCACCGCCACTGGCCCCTTCATCAGCTCGACATCAAGAACGCCTTTTTAAATGGTGACCTTCAGGAAACCGTCTACATGCGCCAACCGCCCGGGTTTGAGACCACGGGGGAGTCTCGGGTATGTCTTCTCAAAAAGTCAATTTATGGTCTCAAACAGTCCCCTCGGGCGTGGTTTGACAAGTTTAGCAAGGTGGTTCGGGACATGGGGTTCACTCGGAGTTCTGCAGATTTCTCCCTTTTTACCCGACACCGGGCCACTGGCACCGTCCTTCTGTTGGTTTATGTTGATGACATCCTTCTCACTGGGGATGACTCAAAGGGGATTCAAGACGTCAAACAACATCTGAGCACTGTTTTTCAAACTAAAGACCTGGGGAAACTTCGCTACTTCCTGTGTCTCGAGATTGCCCGGCGGCCGGACGGGTTGGTGCTCTCCCAACGAAAGTACTGTCTCGATCTTCTCAAAGATGCTGGTCAGTCTGGTTGCAAGCCAGCTTGTACCCCGGTGGAGGCAAATCACAAACTATGCGCTCATGCTTCGGATGACGACTTGCTGCTTCCGAACCCGGAATACTATCGATGCCTTGTGGGAAAGTTGATCTATCTAACAGTCACGAGGCCGGATATATCATTTGCAGTTGGGGTTGTCAGTCGGTTCATGCATGCCCCCCAGGCTTCTCATCTTCAAGCGGTTGAGCGGATTCTTCGATACCTTAAGGGAGCTCCGGGTCAAGGGCCGGTTTACAAAACCTCTGACTCTGCTCCCGCATTGGTTGCCTATTCTGATGCCGACTATGCGGGTTCCCTGGACGATCGAAGGTCAACTAGTGGGTTCTGTACTTATTTTGGTGGTCATCTTATTACATGGAAGAGTAAGAAACAAGCTGTGGTAGCCCGTTCCTCTGCAGAAGCTGAATACCGATCGATGGCCTCGGTTGTCTCAGAACTCACATGGCTTGAAAGTCTCCTTACTGACCTAGGAGTAAAACTCCCCTCCTCTGCTGTTCTATTTTGTGATAGTCAAGCCGCCATACACATCGCAAAGAATCCGGTGTTTCATGAGCGCACAAAACATATCGAGGTTGACTGTCACTTTGTTCGTGAGAAGGTTCAATTGAAGAAACTTGAATTGAAGCATGTTCCAGGAACTGATCAAGTTGCCGACATCCTCACAAAGGCCTTATCAAGCACCCTGTTCTACCAGTGTTTGTCCAAGCTGGGTGCATATGACCTATACGCTCCAGCTTGCGGGGAGTGTTGGAAAATCCCACTTAAACTAGGCTCATTTGTATAACATTTATTGTTTTTCTCTCCTCTCTTTAGTCTCACATTGTGTATAGGACTTTTCTCCCTCTTTCTCTCTTCTATATATATGTACTCATTCTTTGTATTTGTACCAAGTGGATATATATATACAAGGTTGGCTTTCTCCATTTCTACAGGACCGAACAACCAATGTCAGGAAAGAAAAAAAGGCAAATTGTTTTTTCCTTGTTTTGATTCCCGTGATCAATGGGAGACGTAAAATTTACGTTCCAGTACTGTGAGAATAAATCTCATCATCCCGTGAGAAAAAGAAACCACCCGTAGCAGTTTTGGTGAAAATAAAAGCAGCCCGCCTGAAGTTTTGTGAGAAGCCGCCTGTGAGAGTAGACAACCGACTCTCTCTCCTTTCTCTCTCTTTCTATCTCGCTCGTGCACTCGGAGTGGCCGCCGGCCTTGAGTGTTGTTGTTGGCTTTGGAGTAGATATCCGTCGGCGTTGAGAGAGGGTGTTGTCGCCGGGCTTGCTGGAGCTTGTCGTCGGTGTTGCAGTGGACATTCTTTGTAGTTGAGAGACGCGGTGTCAACGGCGTGCGTGAGCGCAGTTAGCCTCGACGGTGGTTTCTCTCTGGTGGTGGCGTTGTTCTCTGGTGGCGGCGTTCTCAGGTGGTGGTGCGGTTGAACGTCGGACTTTGACGTTGAAGGATCTGGTGAACCTTGTGCGTCTGCGAGGCAAATTGCAGTCCAAATTCAGATTTCGCCGCGGATCGTGCGTGTCCGGAGCATCCACGGCGTATTCGCCGGACGGTGATTTTTTCTCATGTTTTTCTACTGTATTTGCATTTATATTTCAATATATAAATTTTATGGTGGTTTTCTATATTCTTGTTTATGTGCGATTTTTATAGCTGTGTTGTTGTGTACCGGATTTTACAACAAGTGGTATCAGAGTCAGGTTGCGAGTTGGTGACTGATTCGACGTTCATGTTTTAAGTCTGGGTCAACGGTAGGTGACAACATCGGTTCGTTCCCTATCTTCCAAGATCTGATCCGTGAATTAATTATATTACCAAGAGCTACTACAGGTAGCTATGGCAGTGAAGAACACAGTGTTGGCCAGATATTCGGTGGAGAAGTTTGACGGTAGCGGGAACTTTCGCCTATGGCAGATTCGGGTCAAGGATATGCTGGTTGAGCAGAGGTTGATCCAAGTGCTGCGGGGGCGTGATTCTTTGCCCGCTCTGGTGAAGGATCTTGAGTTGACGGAGTTGAATGAGCACGCCACCAGTGCTATCAGGATGTGCATTGACGACAAGGTGTTGTTCAACATTGGTATTGAAGAGTCCGTTGTCACACTATGGGAGAAGCTGGAGGGACTCTACATGAGCAAGTCGTTGACCACGAGGTGTTGCTGAAGCAGAGACTGTACGACCTGAAGATACAGGAAAGTGGTAACCCGCATGAACACGTCAATGTGTTCAATGGACTTTCAGCCAACTGCATGTGGTTGGTGTGAAGGTGCAGGAAGAAGACAATGCCTTATTGCTTCTTATCTTGCTCCTGACGTCGTATAAGCACATGCAGACCACTCTGTTGTACGAGAAGGATACAATAGACGTGAGCAGATCACATCTGCGTTACTGTCCAGTCAGATGCAGTCAGATGCAGTCAGACCCTGCTCCTGAGGGTGAGCATGCTTTGACAGTAGGAGGACGACGAAGGAGGTAGTTCGAGAAGGGATCTGGGAGTGCACGGTCCAGATCCGCATCGAGGAAGGCAGTGGCGTGCTACCAGCAGGCAGAGTGGCCATATCAAGAGACATTGTCCGCAACATGCGTAGATTTCTGGGGACGTCTAGGGTGCGGGTAAGGTGGCGGTAGCTACGACAGATGATAGTGATGTCTTTGTCATCATCATTGAGAGTCCATGTGACTCGGATTACTGGATATTATATTCTGGTGCTTCACAACACATTTGCTCAGATGCAGTGATGTTCAGTTCACTGGAGGTGACGACAGGGCCGGTCTGGGCCGGTCTTTTTGGGTGACGGCTCAGCATGTGAGCTTACGGGGACAAAGACGGTAGACATCAGGATGCATGACGGAGCAGTGCGTACGCTTGAGCGGGTACACCTGATACCCAAGCTGCGCAGGAATTTTATATCGCTGGGTAGATTGGACTCCAGAGGATGCAATTTTGCGACGAGAGGTGGAGTTCTGACGGTGACGCGAGGACACACCGTGCTCATGCAAGCTAAGCAGTGCGGTAGTCTGTACCGGCTGATGGGGACCACGATGCGAGGCGGCGTGCCCATGATTTCAGTGGCCGACGGAGGTGATGGTCGAGATGGTGCAGGGGATCGCCCCTCTGGTAGTCTGACTAGGCGAGTCAGATTCAACAATCCAATTGCGTCGATATTCAGAGGTTGAGCCAGAGCAGGGATGAGTCGACTGGAGCAGGTCGGCTGGCGCCTCAGGTCCTTGAGGCGGTGCTTCGTGCAGACTGGTGCCTCGTGCAGACAGATGTTTCATGCAGACCGTGCTATGTGCAGACCGTGCTATGTGCAGACCGTGCTACATGCAGTGTTGTCTAGTGCAGATGGTGCTTTGCGCATGGAGTGATTCGTGCAGGTGGTGGCTCCGGATCCCAAACCAAGGTGGTGGATTGTTGGTTTGGACCGGACAACCTATATCAGGAAAGAAAAAATAAAGGCAAATTGTTTTTTCTTTGTTTTGATTCCAGTGATCAATGGGAGAGGTAAAATTTACCTTCTTGTATTGTGAGGATAAATCTCATCATCCCATGAGAAAAAGAAACCACCTGTAGCAGTTTATGGTGAAAATAAAAGAAGCCCGCCTGAAGTTTTGTGAGGAGAAGCTGACTGTGAGAGCGGCCTCTCTCTTTCCTTTCTCTCTCTATCTCACCCGTGCACTCGGAGTAGCCGCCGGCCATGAGTGTTGTTGCCGACTTTGAAGGAGATATCCGTCGGCGTTGAGAGAGGGAGTTGCCGCCGGGCTTGGTGGAGCTTATCGTCGGCGTTGCAGTGGACGTTCTTTGGAGTTGAGAGGCGCGGTGTCGATGGCGTGCGTGAGTGCAGTTAGCCTCGACGGTGGTTTCTCTCCAGTGGTGGCGTTGTTCTCCGGCGGTGGCGTTGTTCTTCGGTGGTGGTGCGGTTGAACGTCAGACTTCGACGTTGAAGATTCTGGTGAACCTTGTGCGTCCGCGAGACGGATTGCAGTCCAAATTTAGATTTCGTCGCAGATCGTGCGTGTTCGGAGCATCCATGGCGTATACGTCAGATGGTCATTTTTTCTCCAATTTTTCTAATGTATTTGCATTTATATTTCAATATATAAATTTTGTGGGGGTTTTTCTGTGTTCTTGTTTATCTGCGATTTTTATAGATGTATTGTTGTGTACCATATTTTACAACATTCACACCCCTTTGGCCTCCTCCCGGCCGGATGCTTCCCAGCCGCCGCCTCCACTGGGTCAATCAACCCCAGACATTTTACAAGCACCCGACCGTCCTCTGTCGCAGTCGCAGCCACCACCACCACGGGCTCGACCCCCCTCTATCGGATCACTCATCAGGGCAAGGGCCTTTGCTTCCGCTGCAAGGGCCGGTACTCACCGCGACCCATGAATGTCCCAACAGAGACTTTTGGATGCTCTTGAGGGCCGAAGAAGAGGAGATTGGGATGGCCGACTTTGAGGCCCTCAAGCTCGATGAGGAGGGGTCCAATATGGCCGAGCCGGTCGCCACTCTCTATCGGTTGGGGGTCTCTTGTTACTAGGTGTGCGACATCACCGACCCGTGCACCATGAAGCTCATGAACACCCTGCAACAGTCGACAGTGGTCCCCCTATGATCAATAGCGGCACCTGTCACAATTTCATCTCCCAGGACCTCGTGGCAGCGCTCCACCTTCCGATTACTCCAGCCCCAGGCTTTCATGTTTCCCTCGGAGACGGCTGTCGTGCCCGCACTGCGGGACGATGCATCGGCGCGCAGTTTTCCATCGACACGTACTTGGGCTCTGCGGATTTCTATATCTTCGGCCATGGCGGGTTAGAAGTAGGGCTATTCACAAATAGTATGGTTCGTGAATAATTCACGATTCGATTCGTGAAAATTCGATTAAAATTCGTATTTTTCGAATTTGAATCCGAATTCTGAATTCGAATAGTTTTCGAATCTGAATTCGAATAATTTTATTTCTATTCGAAGGATTCGCGAATAGTTCACGAATACTAGAACATATATTAAAAATATTAGTACACGTAAATTAATATTAAATATAATAATATTTGAATATTAAATTAAACTAAATATTATAACAGTCAAATTCAAATTCGAATCCAACATTTCATAGCGAATCCGAATCTGACATCGAATATTCCATCGAATTTGAATCTCTGTATTTTATGTCAAATTTGGATTTGTTTGAAGAGTTATTCGATTCAGATCATGAACACCCCGAGTTGGATGTGATATTGGGTGTGTCCTGGTTGAGCACGCTTGGGGACTGCAAACACAATTGGGGGCATCTCACGATGGACTTTGAGGTGTCAGGAGCGACTCATCGCCTTCAGGGAGACTCGTTTCTCGCTCGTTCAATGGTCGGACTCCGCTCCATTCTTCGCACGATCGACCAGAATTTCAGCGTTCTCCTGTGGCACATGGATCAAGGATCCGAACCGGCACCACCTCCTCCACATCCGAACATCCAGCAGCTATCGACGACCACCAGGTGGTTTTCACCATACCACACGGGCTACCTCAGTCACGCGTTTTCGACCACAACATCTTGTAGCCCGACGTGGCTGCAGACTCCGTCCGCTCTTACCGGTACGACCATGACTAGAAGAACGCCATGGAGGCAATGGTGGCCAAGATGCTCAGCGCGAGAATCAACCAGCCGATTGTTAGCCCCTTCTCCAGCTCGGTGCTGCTGGTGCGGAAAAAGGATGGCAGTTGGCGGTTTTGCGTCAACTAATAGAACTGAACAAGCTCGATGTGCTTGATAAGTACCCTATTCCCATCATCCAGGAGCTGTTGGATGAACTGCGCGGTGCTCCCAATTTCTCCAAGCTAGACTTACGCTTGGGTTATCACCAGATTTGGCACGGGCAAAGGAAGTGCCAAAGACAGCCTTCCGAACACAAGATGGCCACTATGAGTTTCTCTTCATGTCATTTGGTATGACGAACGCCCCAGCCATCTTCTAGTTCACCATGAACGACGTGTTTCGCTCACATTAGCGTAAGTTTATCATGGTTTTTTTTAACGACATTTTTGTTTATAGTTCATCCTGACAGCTCCACCTGGCACATCTCGCCACCGTCCTTCGCCTCCTTGTTGCCCACTAGCTCGTGGACCACCGGAAGAAGTGTACTTTTGGTCAGCCTCAGGTCGAGTACCTGGGGCATATCATCTCTATCGAGTGTCTCTCCATGGACCCGGGGAAGGTCGATGTTGTCCTGCACTGGTCGATGCCTGCGAGCCGCCGAGCCGTGCGCGGATTCTTGGGTCTCATCGGCTATTACCGTCACTTCATCCGCGGCTACATGGTTTTGGCAAAGTCACTGACGGGCCTCCTGAAGAAGGAGGTGCCTTTCCTGTGGGAAAAGAGCGCCATAGAGGCTTTCTACAGTCTGCAGAGCAATCTCGTGGCGGCACCGGTCCTGAGCATGCCCGATTTCTCTCAGCCATTTGTCGTGGAGTATGACATCACGAGGAATGGGGTCGACGTCGTCCACATGCAGGAGGGTCCCCCCATCGCTTACTACAACAAGGCCTTCACCGACCGGTGAAAGGTGGTTTCCGCCTATGACAGCGAGCTACAAGCATTAGTGTTAGCAGTTCAGCATTGGCGCCTGTATCTGCTTGGCCTCCCTGTCACCGTCAGAACCGACCACCGCAGATTGAAGTATCTATAGAGCCAGAAGGTCTCCACCCCGACCCAACAACTCTGGATAGCCAAACTCTTGGGCTATCAATTCTCCATCGAGTACAAGACCAGGCATACAAACATGGTCCTGAATGCCTTGTCCTACCAAGAGCATGGCGTCACCTTGGCGGCGATCTCCTTTTGCCAGTGGCGGGACGCAACGATCGTCCAAGAGGAGGTGCGTGCGGACCCCCACTATGGACGCATAATCGAAGAGCTACCGGGTGTGCCGGATGCACACCCCCTTTCCGACTAGTGGGCGACAGACTCTACTTCCGCGACCGCTTGGTCCTAGCAGCGTCATCACCATGAATACCACACGCCTATTGGAGGAGTTCATTCCACACCGACAACGGAGCATTCGGAGGCCTACCTGACCTACCGCCGGCTGGCAGCCACCCTTTATAGGCGCGACATGATGAGAACAATGCAGCAGTTCGTGGCTGACTGTCTAGTCTGTCAAAAGGCCAAATACCAGACTCTCGCCCCAACCGGCCTGCTACAACCTCTTTTGATACCAGATCGGATTTGGGAGGACATCGACATGGATTTCATTATCCGCATTCCATGCTCTCAGGAGTACGACTGTCTATTAGTGGTGGTCGACCGTCTCTTCAAGTACGGACACTTCATACCTGTCAAACACCCTACACGGCGAGCTCGGTGTTCAGAGTCTTTTCCTTAACAAGCATTGACAGAGGACCTACAGGATCGGGACAATGCTCTACGATAGTTAAAGCATCACCTACATTGTGCTCAGGAGGGAATGGCCCAGCAGGCCAATCAATGCCGCCGAGAGGTTCTCTTACCGGGCGAACATGTGTTTGTCAAACTGCGACCACACCGTCAGAGTTCCTTGACTGGTCTCCTCTACCCCAAGCTCTATGTGCGGTATTTTGGCCCCTTCTTGATCATTGAAAAGATAGGCGAGGTAGCATATCTCTTGCAGCTTCCACCCGACAGTCGAATCGATCCAGTATTTCATGTGTCACAGTTGAAGAGGGTGTTGGGAAACCACCCCCTCCAAACCACCCTGCCGGAAGGTCTGAGTAGTGAAGCTGCCCCACGTTATGAGCCCAAGGTGTTGTTGGGCACCTGCACAGAGCACATTCAAGGCCAGCCTGCAAGACAAGTTCTCATTCAATGGAAGGGACAGGCGAAGGACAAGACAACATGGATCTTGACAGAGGAAGTGAAGACCCAGTTTCCATATTTTGACCTTGAGGACAAGGTCGTTGTGAAACCCGGGATAGTTGATACGAATGGGGCTGATTAGGTCGAAGGAAGGCGCTTCGCGTGCGTTTATACTAAGCGCGTGCAGGGAACGGAGACAGCATAAGCCTCGCGCAGTATTCGGCGGGCCTTGTATCTGATTATCGTTAGCGTTGTATTTATGCTTATGTACGACCAACCGGCCAATGTGGTATCCGATAGGAGAAAAGGATGTCATTGTATTCACAAGTGGAGGTATATATAAGTATAGGAGAGGGTGTTCACAACACCCATGGTGAGCACAAGGCAGCTCTACTACACAGTAAGTACACTACATCTAACACCCCCCCCCCAAACTCACATGGGATCATACACCGAGAGTTTGGACAGAAGATGAGCATGTTGGGTCCTAGTCTGCGACTTTAGTCATCAAATCTGCAATCTGCTGCTCGGAAGGGACATAGAAAGGAGCAAGAGTACCACAACCATATTGTTCACGTAGGAAGAAGGCATCAACCCCGATATGCTTGGAGAGTGAGTGCTTCACCGGATTCAGAGTAATCTGAATGGCACCGGTGTTATCACAGTAAAGTGAAGTGGGGTCAGGATAGGAGACACCAAGGTCCTCAAGAAGCCAACGAAGCCCGTTAATGTCCTCAGCAGTGGTAGCCGTGGCCCGAAGCTCAGCTTCAGTGCTGGATCGAGAAACATCAGTCTGTTTCTTGGACTTCCATGCAATAAGAGAGGAACCCAGGAACAGACAGGAATCGATGACAGAGCGACGGTTAACAGGATCACTAGCCCAAGCAGCATCCGAGTAAGCGCGGAGCTGTAGAGAACTGCTGCAAGAGAAGAAAAGACCACGAGAAGTCGTCGCTCGGAGATATCGCAGAAGCCGCAACAGGTGACCATAGTGCACAGAGGTAGGTGCACTAACAAACTGACTCAACACATGAACTGCATGGGCAATGTCGGACCGAGTAATGATGAGGTAGACAAGACTCCAAACGAGGTGCCGGTAGCGAGTGGGGTCGGAGAGTGGAACACCATCATTCGGACGTAGCTGAAGGGGAAGCTCCATAGGGATGTCTGTTGTGCGAGAGTCGGAAAGAGCAGCCCGAGCTAAGTGATCTGATGCGTATTTCTGTTGAGAGAGCTGAAAACCGATGTCTGTAGAGCTGACCTCAAGACCCAAAAAGTAGCTCAGTTGTCCAAGTTCGGTCATCTGAAACTGCTGCTGAAGGTGATGCTTGACGAAGGCCACATGAGAAGGATCATCACCGGTAATAATCATATCATCCACGTACAGTAATAAAAAGGGTCCGACCACGGGAGGAGGAGTGCTCGAACAGAGCTGGATCATGTGGACATGGCTGGAATCCGGCGGCTGTAATGGTTGAACTGAAATGTGCAAACCACGCGCGGCCCTCCTGCTTGAGCCCATAAAGAGCTTGCCTCAAGCCACAGACAAGGCCTGGAGGAGAGGATAGACCCAGAGGAGGAAGCATGTATACCTCCTGTTGAAGATCACCGTGAAGAAATGCACTCTTCACGTCGAGCTGTGATAGAGACCAGTGGCGAACAGCGGCAACAACAATAAGAGTTCGGATTGTAGTCATGTGAGCAACTGGAGCAAAAGTCTCTACATAGTCTTTCCCCTGCTCCTGCTGAAAACCACGAACAATCAGACGAGCCTTGTACCTCTCTACAGAACCATCAGAGCGAGTCTTGACCTTAAAGATCCACTTACAAGTAATAGGAATAGCACCAGGTGGAAGAGGAACAAACTCCCAAGTACGAGTATGCTCAAGTGTCTCTAACTCAACAGACATGACAACCTGCCACTCAAGTATCTGGGAAGCCTCACGGTAGGTAGTTGGATCTGGAGTGTTGCAAGCAGTAGCAGGGAGGGCAAGAAGTTCCAGCGAAAGTGTAGCAATGCTAAGTCGGTCGGGAGGACGTCGCTCACGAGGTGGGTTGCGACGTACAGGAGGATCATCCGCATGACACTCGCTGGAGATGGCAAGCACTGAGTCTGGGGGCACTGGAGGCGAGGGGACGGGACCAGGAGGAGGAGGACGACAAATGCAATGATATGGAAGGGGGACGATAAGCGCACCCGAGTGAGAGAAGGGAAGAGCGAGGAGATGGTGTAGGCGGTGGCAAGAAGAGAGGAGGTGGACAAACTGGTGGAGTGGGAAGAGTGAGGAACTGCACATCAGAGGGAGTCACCGATGAGTGTGAGGTCGAGGGAACGGAGGACACAAAGAAAGGGTGAGACTCATCAAAGGTGACATCACGTGAGATACAAAGTCGACATGCAACAGGATCATAACATAGATAACCCTTGTGCTCAGTACTGTATCCGAGAAAGACACAAGATACAGATTGAGCAGAGAGCTTGGTACGCTCACGTGAGAGAAGAACATATCACCGATAGCCAAAAACACGCAGATGAGTATAACGGGGGGGGGGGGGGGGGGGTGTTCGGGAGTACAAACATTCACGAGGACACTGACCCTGAAGAAAAGTGGAGGGCTGAAGGTTAATGAGATAAATAACAGTGGAGATAGCCTCAACCCAAAAATAAGGAGGAACGTGAGAGGAGATGAGGAGAGTGCAGACTGTCTCAATGATGTGGCAATGCTTCCGTTCAGCAACGTCATTCTGAGCATGAGCACCAGGACAAGCAAGCTGGGGTAGAGTGTCGTGAGTAGCGAGCTGGTTGTGAAAAATATGAGAGAGATACTCCCCCCCCCCAGAGTTGGACCGGAAAATACGTATGGAGTCAGAGAACTGGGTGCACACCATAGTGGGAAAAACAACATAAATCTGAAAAAACTCAGAGCGAGAGCGCATGAAATAAATCCAGCAATAGCGAGAATAATTATCAATAAAAATAACATAGTACTGATGTCCGCCTTTTAATAAAAATAGTGCGGGACCCCATACATCTGAATGAATCAAATCAAAGGGACGACAAGACCTGGACTCACTGGACTGATAAGGGAGTTGTAGCTGTTTGTCAAACTTACAACTCATACAAGAGTGAGACCTATCAACAAAAACACGACAAAGAAGACAAGTACTGATGAGGGACGAAAGACGCAAGTCAGTGATGCCACTAAGAGAAGCTCACTGAGGAAATAGACAGAGAAGAGGCTATCGGTGACAATGAAATGGAGGAACGAGGAAGATTATCAAGGATGTAGATCCCGCTACGGCGACGGCCAACTCCAAGGAGTGTCCCTTTCAGATGATCCTGCACACGACAAGCAAACTCATCAAAAATAACAAGACAACCGTGAGAGGTGAGTTGACTGGCGGAAATAAAATTCATGGATAATTTGGGTATGTATGCCACATCGGGAATATGAAAATGGGTGGTATGAAGAATGTCACGGCTAGTGCAGGGGAGAACAGTAACATCAGCAACCATAACACTGAGGGCAGACGAGACGGACTGACGGGACAGGAGATGAGTGGCATCATGTGTCATGTGAAAAGAGGCTCCAGAGTCAAGCAACAAGTCGGAAGAAGTGATACATGTTGGGGCGGAGGCGGACGACTAAGAAGCAGAGGCACCGGAAGCATCCAGTGAGAGCACTAAGGTAGAGGAGCAATGCAGTGAACCGTAAGATAGCTGCTGGGAAAGCTCAGAAATAGAGAGTGAATGTGCTATAGCAGAGAAATGCGTTGGAGGCGCATCAGGAGTACGATGCTGACCAAACTGATGAGCCCTCTGAATCTTGCGGCACTCGGATTTGACGTGGCCTATGCACTGACAGTAATGACAGCGGACAGGTTGGCGACGAGAAGCACCCGACTGAGCAGTTGATGGCACTGAAGGACGAGGAATAGGTCGCATCGGTACACTGTAACCCGATGAATGTAGCAGAGGAGTACTCATAAGGGAGGACTGCGGTGGAAACTCCGGAGCAGCAAGGACAGTATGAGGCAGCACACCAGAAGATGCAGCAGTGTCCAAGGAGTGGAGACGAGTCTCTTCAGCGATTACCAAAGTCAGTGTATCGCTAAGAGGAGGATCCCGGTGCAAAAGCTGGGCACGAACAGGCTCGAACGCGGGGCATAAGCGCATGAGGAACTCATACATGCATTGAAAGTCGCAATCCCGAGAAGTAGCAACACACTGGGGGCAACTGATGCAGTGAGAAGGAGTCATCTCATCGCACTGACGTCAGAGGTCAAGGAGCTCAGCAAAAAATGCCTGTACAGAACGATCACGCTGATAGTAAGTACCAAGGGTCTGGAATAGAAAGTAGCGCATAGCCTGACTGGAGGGCAAGTAGAGACGACACAGGTGATCTCACATTGCCTTGGTCGTTGGGAGCTGGTAGATGGTAATGCGAATGGGAGAGCACAGAACTGGCAAATGACAGCTATCGCACGGAAATCGGCAGAGTTCCACTTGGCCATGTCGGAACCCTGGACGGAAGCGGTGATGCTAACTGTGGAAGAATCGTCCACAGAAGGGGCTATTGATGGAGGAGGAGCGGTCTCAGAGCCGTCAATGTGGCCCCACAGATCTAGGCCACAGAGGATAACGCCAACAGCGGCGGACCATGCCTTGTAGTTTTGTCCATCGAGGATGACATCCGCCTTCTGAAGAAAAGAGGAGGCCATAGGGTAGGGCAGTAGGAAACGGCACAGGAAGCAGCGTCGCGACACGTTACAAAAGAAAACAGCGGCTCGGAGAAGCGGCACAGCGGCACGGGATTGAGCGGCAGCAAACGGGATCGATCGGCACGGGCAGCGGCAGCCGGGATCGATCGGCACGAAGCAGACGGGATTGATCGGCACGGAGCAGACGGGATTGATCGGCATGGAGAGACGGGATCGATCGGAGCCGACAGGATCGATCGGCAGAAGGTGCGATCGGCGGAATGGGATCGGAACCAGGGCGAGCGGGATCCGAACGTCGATCGGGTGCGGAAAGAGGAAGACGATCGATGGAGTCAGGATCGGAACACTGCAGCGCGCGCTGGAATCGGCTAGGATTGGGAACCTAGCTTTGATGCCATGATAGGAAAAAAAGATGTCATTGTATTCACAAGTGGAGGTATATATAAGTACATGGGAGGGTGTTCACAACACCCATAGTGAGCATAAGACAACTCTACTACACAGTAAGTACACTACACCTAACAGTCTCCCCCCTATATAAGGGAGATGTGTGAACTTTATTTGCGTGCTTTGGATTATTGAATTTAGAAATTGAAGAGGGGAGGAACCGACCTAGCGGTCCCCCTGTTTGCCCTAGCCGCATATCCCCTTCCCCATCTCTCTCTCTCGTGTAAGCACCCCAATCTCTCCTCCACGCCCACCGCCGCCCCCTACCAGATATGCTGCTCAAAGAATTCGAGCTTGACGTTGGACTCCTCAAGAAGGTAATAGTGGTCGATCAGACTACATAGGTTTCATTGACCTCCATCAAATCCATGCTTATAGATAAACCCTAAAGGAAAAAACTACAGGGATCAATCTTTCACTATGGCTCAAATCTCCATTAGCCTGATCGAGGGGCCGTGCAGATCGACTCATCTTACTGCGCTTAAGATTGCGAAGCATGCGGGCTGCATTCTCTCCTTCGATCCCAATCTCAGACTTCCCCTTATGGCCTTCTTCAGATACTGCTCTTGAGGGCATAGAGTATCTGGGAGTTCGCCAATGTGATGAAGGTGTCATTAATTTCACCATAAACTGATTTCATGAAAAAAATTTATCCAGAAGTTCTTTCCCAAATTCCTGATATGTTCTTGACAGGTGGTGAGGTAGCCACGTGTCAACACAAAACAACCCCTCCCACTTACTTCTTACCTCTCCCCACAACACACTGCAGCGCTCTATTTAGTTCGGGTCTGAAATCTTGACTGTCAAAGTTTCACTCGAATTTTTTGTCAATTATTGAATTTTTTTTATTCAGGCTTAAGAATCATTATTTTTTTTGGATTTATAAACTTTGATTATGTAATAATAGAGTAATATTGTTACATACAGGGTAATACGAGAAATGGCAAAGTTGCTTGACATCCTTTTTGAACAAGAAAAGTATCATTGTATTTATCTCCATAAACTAGTCTTTTTTTTGGTTTTGCATTTTATTTTATAAAAAATAGTATTGGTAAAAATACTTGGTCCACTAAAGTATTTTAATTTTTCAAGCTTAGAAGCCTGTCTTTTATAAAAAAAAATTAATGATAATGTGCACCAAGGATAAAAGAAATTGAGTGCAGGGAGAGGAGATCAAAGTAGCCTGACGGTGATGTTGACAGCACGTCA
The DNA here is from genome assembly GCA_039583875.1 of Platanthera guangdongensis. Classification (NCBI taxonomy): domain Eukaryota; kingdom Viridiplantae; phylum Streptophyta; class Magnoliopsida; order Asparagales; family Orchidaceae; genus Platanthera; species Platanthera guangdongensis. The sequence goes on along the minus strand of CM077160.1, from coordinate 156,451,132 downwards.
TGCTAACTGAGAAAAAACACCAGTGTTTATTTTTTCTGAAATTAATAACTGATTTTTAAAAAATATGAGATGGCTTGAAAATGATTACTTTTTGTTGAGAGAGACCAAAGCTTGTATGTATTACTCAAGTGTATAATTACATGGAGAGAATACAAATATATAGGAGAGAGGAGAGAAGAATAAATCCTATACAAGATGTGGGACTAAAGAAGGAGGAGAAAGAAGACAAAGAAAGATGACACTGATAGAAGAGGGTACTAGGTAGAGCTTTGGTGAGGATGTCAGCGACCTGTTCAGTACCCGGAACATGCTTGAGCTCGATCTTCTTCATGTGGACTTTCTCTCTGTTACGCCCCCGCTACGCTTTACGGGTCGCCACTATGTTCGGAGGAGCAAGGACGCGCTAAACAACGGGGCTGAACCTTCTGGTTCAGCCCCCACTCAGTGAACCGGCCGGCCAGGGGCTGAACCAGGCGGGTTCAGCCCCCTTGGGAGGGGTCGGCCGGCCCCTCCATGCCCGGATATATATATATCCGGGCAGCCCCCTTTAGGGGTTTATGCAAAGTATGATCAGGTAGCCTCCTTCTTCCTCCTAACCCTAATTCTTCTCTTAATCCCTAGATCTCTCTCTTTAGTTGCTCTTTAGTAGTTTTTTCCCTAACATTTGGTATCAGAGCATTCGTCCATGGTGACCACTCGCACTCAAGAGCAGTCCTCACGAATTGAAACCCTAGAGGAGAGCGTTGTTGGCCTAACCGATTCGATGGCGGCCATGGAAGGGCGGATGGAGGCCCGGATGGAGGAGTTGAAGGCGTTGTTGAAAGGAAAAGGACCGGCTAGTGAGGATTCGGCCGGATCGGGCGCCGAACTCGGCGGAACGGGCGGAAATCAACCCGGCGGGGGCTCGGCAGCCGCGTATGGGGGTTTGGCGGGTTCGATTCCGCCCGGAATCGGCGCCGAAGGGTCCGGTGGCCCTGGATGGGCGGCGTACGGGCCAGCAGGGGGCGCGACAGCGGTGCAGGGGGGCTTGGCGGGGCCGATTCCGCTCGGATTCGCGGCAGGCGGGTTCGGCGAGACGGGATTGGGTCGCGGCCAGGGACGCCGGGGCTGGGAAGAGCCCGGTGGGTTTCGGCGGCCACCCGATGTTACGGGACAGCCAAGGGGAGGGCTCCTCCCTCCTCCTCGTGGATTTGGGGCACCGGGAGTGGCCGGTTTTGGCCAGGGATGGGGCGGCCAGCCACAACCCCCTCCTTGGGGAGCAGGTCCGCATCAAGGCTACGGCGGTTTCGAGCAAGGGGAGGCCGCAAGACGGGAAGGAGGTCAGGGGGGACACCGTTTAACTCCCGGATTAACTCGGATGTACTTCCCGGAGTTCGGGGGCGGCGACACCTTGGAGTGGATCCAAAAGGCGGAATTATTTTTCCAATACCAGGAGGTGCCTGAAGGCCAGTGGGTGCAGCTAGCGTCCTTCCATTTGAAGGACGACGCTTTCCAGTGGACGCAATGGTTCCTGCGAGGGCGCGAGTACATGCCTTGGGGGGAATTTGTGGAGGGATTTTCGGCCAGGTTTGGCCCATTGGAGTACGAGAACTTTGAGGCCCTCCTTCAGAAGCTTCGTCAAAAAGGGTCGGTGATGGAGTATCGTACGGAGTTCGAGAAGTTGGCAAATCGGGTTCAGTGGTCAGAGAGGACACTCTACAGCTGTTTCATATCTGGTCTCAAGGAGCACATTCGTGACGAGGTGCAAGCACTCATGCCTCGATCATTGAACCACGCGATTACCTTGGCTCGTATACAGGAGGAGAGGTTCAACAGGCAGAGGGCTCGCATCATGAGTAGGTCGGCTTTGACCCCTGCGACCGCAGCACGACGGGAGCAGCCTACGGGTACCAAGTCGACTGTGACTCGGTTATCTTGGAGTGAGTTATCCGCCCGAAAGGAGAAGGGTCTGTGCTTTAACTGCGACGAGAAGTTTGTGCCAGGTCATAAATGCCAGAAGATACAGGTGTTCATGTTGCATCAAGACGCGGACGAGCCGGCTCCGGATGAGGAGCTGGAGGTAGATCTGGAGGGAACTGAGTTCGGGGTTTCTATACATGCTCTTGAGGGTTGCGCTCCCCCGCTTACTATGCGGCTGGCGGGCTGGATTGCCCAAGAAAGAGTTACCATTCTGGTGGACAGTGGGAGTACCCACAACTTCATACATCCAGATGTGGCACGACGAGTTGGGCACGTGATTGACAGGGGAGCTGCCTTTCACGTTATGGTGGCGGATGGCAGCAGGCTGCAGTGCGAGGGGGTGCTGCGGGGCGTGGAAATGCGGATACGTGACTATGTGGGAAGGACTGACGTCTACCTGTTACCTATTCGGGGCTCAGACATGGTGCTGGGAGTTCAGTGGTTGCGCCAGTTACAGCGGGTGACGTTTGACTGGAAACATATGACTATGGAGTTTGTGCACGGAGAAAAACAGTTTTGCCTGCAAGGGATCATATCATCTCCTGTTAAGGAGGTTTCTCTTCGCAGCTTGCAACGGTTGAGCGGGGACGGACAACTGATGGCCGTCCTTCGGGAGGTCCAGACCGGCGATTCCACGCCTTCTGAGGTACCGGTTCAGTTACAGTTACTTCTGACAGATTATGCTGATGTTTTTCAGGAGCCACGTACTTTGTCACCGCCGAGGTTTCGAGACCACCGTATTCCGCTCAAGGCGGATGCTGAGCCGACGAATGTTCGGCCGTACCGTTACCCACACGTGCAAAAGGCGGAGATTGAACGGAGTGTCCGCGAGATGCTGGAGGCCGGCATCATTCGGCCGAGTACGAGCTCCTTCTCGGCTCCTATCATTCTGGTCAAGAAAAAAGACGGGTCTTGGAGATTCTGCGAGGACTACCGGGCCTTGAATGGTGCTACTGTCAAGGATAATTTCTCGATTCCTCACATCGAAGAGTTACTGGATGAACTGCATGGGGCGCAACGATTCACCAAGCTGGATTTTCGTTCCGGCTATTATCAGATTTTGATGGCTCAGGAGGATGTTCATAAGACGGCGTTCCGGACGCATGACGGCCATTATGAGTTTTTGGTTATGGCCAATGGACTGACTGGCGGGCCTGCGACATTCCAGGCCAACATGAACGAGATCTTCAGAGATTTCTTGCGGGAGTTTGTCCTGGTTTTCTTTGACGATATCCTTATCTACAGCGCCAACTGGGAGGACCACGTGCACCATGTGGGGCAGGTCCTTGAGAGACTTCGCCAACACCATCTTTATGCCAACCGCTCCAAGTGCTCCTTCGGGCAGGAGGAGGTGGAGTATTTGGGCCATTTGGTTTCCGGTCAGGGCGTTCGAGCCGATCCACGGAAGATTCAGAGTATGCAGTCCTGGCCGCGACCGGTGACAGTACGGGCCTTGCGGCGTTTTTTGGGCCTCACCGGGTACTACCGACGGTTTGTCCAGGATTATGGGAAGATAGCCCGGCCATTGACACAGCTGCTGCAGAAAGATTCTTTTTCTTGGACTGAGGAGACGGAGGAGGCATTTCAGGCTCACAAACGGGCCATGACCTCCACACCGGTGCTTGCACTACCCGACTTCACGAAGGAGTTCGTTCTGGAGACCGATGCGTCGGGGGTATCGGGGCGGTTTTGATGCAGGCGGGGCGGCCCATAGCCTTTTACAGCAAGGCCCTGGCTCCTCGTACCTTGGGTCTCTCGGCCTACGAAAAGGAGATGTTGGCCATCATTCACGCGGTGGCTGTGTGGAGGCCATATTTGTTGGGTCGGCACTTTAAGATCAGGACGGACCACCAGAGTCTGAAGCACTTTCTGGACCAGCGGGTCTCTTCGCCTCTACAGCAAAAATGGGTTACAAAGCTTCTGGGATACGACTATGAGATTGTGTATCGCCGCGGCAAAGAGAATGTGGTCGCCGATGCCCTCTCTCGCCTCCCAGGAGCTGCTCTCTCCAATATTTTGGGGCCGTTGGTTGACTCTTTGGAGAATATTCAGGAGGAAGTGTTGCGGTCGGACACGCTTCGGCCGTTGGTGGACTCTTTACAGCGGGGAGAGACGGGGCCGACCGGCTATCACTTGTGTAACGGCCGGCTATACTATCGGGGACGGGTGGTCGTTCCCGCCGATTCAGCTTGGAAGACGATTCTGATGCATGAGTTCCACTCGTCTCCCACAGGAGGACATGCGGGGGTGCTCCGGACCCTCCAGAGGGCGCGAGCAAACATGTTTTGGGCCGGCATGCGACGGGACATTCAGCAGTTTGTTCGCCACTGTGACATCTGCCAGCGGCAGAAATATGAGACTTCTTCACCTGTCGGGCTCCTCGTGCCATTGGATATTCCGCAGCTTATTTGGGACACAGTGTCCATGGACTTTATTGATGGGCTGCCTAAGTCGAAAGGCAAGTCAGTCATTTTGGTGGTAGTGGATAAGCTTTCAAAGTATGGCCATTTTCTGGCCCTCAGCCATCCGTATACCGGGGAGTCTGTAGCCGCACTCTTTGCTCGGGAAATTGTTAGACTGCATGGCCTTCCTCGGGCCATTATTTCGGATCGCGACCCCACCTTCGTCAGTGGGTTCTGGCGGGAGCTATTCAGGTTGCAGGGTACCCGCTTACACTTCAGCACGGCCAATCATCCGCAGTCGGATGGTCAGACGGAGGTCCTCAATCGGGGTGTCGAGACATATCTTCGTTGCTTTGTGATGGATGAGCCTCGGAGTTGGCCGGACTGGTTACACTGGGCAGAGTACTGTTACAATACGTCATATCATTCACCCAGCAGGATGACGCCGTTTGAGGTGGTTTACGGACGGCTTCCTCCGACCTTGGCCAGCTATGAGCCCGGCAGCACTGCCCTTCCGGCGGTGGATCGGGCTCTTCTGGATCGGGATCGGGTGTTAGTCACTCTTCGGGAGAACCTACGCCTGGCACAGGAACGCATGAAGTCCCAGGCGGACAAACACCGCACGGAGCGGGAGTTCGCCGTGGGCGATGAAGTTTTTCTCAAGCTCCAGCCGTACCGGCAGTTGTCTGTGGCCCGTCGTGGCAACCATAAGCTTCCCCGCGCTACTACGGCCCCTTTCAGATCCTCAGCAGGGTGGGGCCGGTAGCTTATACGTTGGCATTACCGGAAGGTTCCCGCATTCATCCTACATTCCACGTCTCCTTGCTCAAGCGGAAGTTGGGTCCGCATGTCCAGCCAAGTTCCTTATTACCTGAGGTTGCGCCTGCGGACGAGCTGCGTCCGCTTCCAGCGGATATCTTACGACACCGGTGGAAGATTCGGGGCACGGAATACCGGCCCGAGCTCTTGGTCCAGTGGAAGCATCTGCCGCCAGCACACAACTCTTGGGTAGACTTCTTCGATTTCAAGGAGCTCTACCCGGATTACCAACTTGCGGACAAGTTGGTTCTTGATGGGGAGGGGAATGTTACACCCCCGCTACGCTTTACGGGTCGCCACTATGTTCGGAGGAGCAAGGACGCGCTAAACAACGAGGCTGAACCTTCCGGTTCAGCCCCCACTCAGTGAACCGGCCGGCCAGGGGCTGAACCAGGCGGGTTCAGCCCCCTTGGGAGGGGCCGGCCGGCCCCTCCATGCCCGGATATATATATATCCGGGCAGCCCCCTTTAGGGGTTTATGCAAAGTATGATCAGGTAGCCTCATTCTTCCTCCTAACCCTAATTCTTTTCTTAATCCCTAGATCTCTCTCTTTAGTTGCTCTTTAGTAGTTTTTTCCCTAACACTCTCGGATGAAATGACAATCTACCTCAATATGCTTCGTTCTTTTGTGAAAGACCGGGTTCTTAGCAATATGTATGGCAGCTTGACTGTCACATAGGAGGAGAGCTGGTGAAGATAGTTTAACTCCAAGGGCGGTAAGGAGACTCTCAATCCATGTGAGTTCAGATACCACAACAGCCATTGCCCGATATTCTGCCTCTGCTGAGGATCGAGCAACCACTGCTTGTTTCTTGCTTCGCCAAGTAATCAGATGTCCTCCAAAATAGGTGCAAAACCCGCTAGTAGATCGTCGATCGTCTAGGGAGCCAGCGTAGTCGGCATCAGAGTATGTCACTAGTGTAGGAATGGAAGATGAGGTTTTGTATACAAGTCCTTGGCCAGGAGCAGTCTTAAGATATCTGAGAATGCGTTCCACAGCCTGGAGATGAGAGCTTCGAGGAGAGTGCATATAGCGACTAACGAGTCCCACAGCGAAGGATATATCAGGTCTTATAACTGTTAGGTAGATAAGTTTCTCAACTAGACGACGGTAATATTCTGGATTTTGTAGAAGAAAATCAGAATCCAAGCCCTGAGCACAAAGTTTGTGATTTGCATCCATGAGAGTGTTAATAGGTTTGCAGCCAGAGTAGCCCGCATCATGAAGAAGATCCAGGCAATATTTTCGCTGAGAGAGAACCAGACCATCTGACCGTCTGGCCACTTCCAGACCGAGGAAGTACCGAAGATGTCCCAGATCTTTAGTTTGGAAGAAGGAGCTCAGATGTAGCTTAACGGCCTGTATGTTGTCCAAGTCATTTCCAGTAATAATGATGTCGTCGACATACACCAATAGGAGAACCGTACTCGTTGCCCGGTGGCGAGTAAACAATGAGAAGTCAGCCGAGCTTCGAGTGAAGCCAACTGCCCGGAGAGCTTTGCTGAACTTGTCGAACCATGCCCGAGGGGATTGTTTGAGACCATATAGTGATTTGAGAAGGTGACAAACCCGTGACTCCCCCGTGGTCTCAAACCCGGGAGTTTGTTGCATGTAAACCGTTTCCTGAAGGTCGTCATTCAGGAAAGCGTTCTTGACGTCGAGTTGAAATAAGGGCCATTGACGATGGACAGCAACAGAAATGAGAATTCGGACCGTGTTGAGCTTAGCGACCGGAGAGAAAGTCTCGTCATAGTCGAGCCCTGGTTGCTGGGTGAAGCCACGAGCAACCAAACGAGCTTTGAGTCGATCAATGGTCCCATCAGGAGCATGTTTGATGATGAAGACACATTTGCACCCAACAGGTTTCTGGCCGGGAGGAAGTGGCACCAAGGTCCAAGTCTGGTTCGCCCACAGAGCAGCCATCTCTTCTTCCATGGCAGCACGCCACCCAGGATGTTGGAGAGCGTCCTGGACAGTAGTAGGAATAGAGACCGAGGATAGTGAAGTAGCCAAGGTCTAAAGAGGTGGAGAGAGACGATGGAGAGAAACATAGTTCGCCATCGGATGAGCTGTAGAGGCCGGCACCGGAGCAGCAGAACACGGAGAAGCCGAGGTTGAAGCCGTCAGCAGAGGAGCAACGGGAGGAAGAGGGCGACGAGTATATACCCGAATAACGGGCGGTCGAGGAGGGTCAATGTTAGGCGGAGGCTGAGGGATGGTGGGAGGGGAGTGGACCGGGATCATCGGCCGTGGGAGGGAGGGTGGAGGAGGAGGTGGTGGTAGAAGTGGTGGCAAAGGAGGAGGGAAGAAGGGTTGATCCTCCCGGAAAGTAACATCAGTAGATACGGAGACCTTCCGGGTGACCGGAGAGTAGCAAACATAACCCTTTTGGGTGCGGGAGTAGCCGACGAAAATGTGTTTGGCCGCACGGGGATCCAGTTTGTCAAGAGTGGGGCCCAGGTTATGGACAAAGCAAGTACAGCCAAAAACCCGGGGTGTGAGAGGGAAGGCGGGTGCGGAGGGAAAAAGAAGGCTGAAGGGGGTAGCGTTCTGGAGAACCGGAGATGGAAGACGGTTGATAAGAAAACACGCGGTGGAAACCGCAAAGTTCCAGAATACTTTGGGAACGTGCATGTGAAGCATGAGTGAGCGAGCAACATCAAGCAAGTGGCGGTTCTTTCGTTCGGCGACCCCGTTTTGTTGCGGGGTGTAGGGACAAGAGGTCTGATGAACAATACCGAAGTTTGCGCAGAGAGTGGCGAACTCGTGGCTAGTGTATTCCCGGGCATTATCAGAGCGGAAAGTTTTAATGGTGGTATAAAATTGCGTACGAGTTTCTAACACAAAAGCCTGAAAAACACGAGAAAGCTCGGAGCGATCATGTAGTAGATACAACCAGGTGGTGCGAGAGTAATCGTCAATAAAGGTTAGAAAATAACGATAACCAGAGATGCTAGAAACTTTGTACGGTCCCCAAATATCAGAATGTATTAGATCAAAAGGAGCAGAGCTCCGAGTACAATGTGCGGGATAAGAAGCACGAGGCTGTTTGCCAAGAATACAGGAATCACATTTAAAAACAGGAAGAGAGATGTCAGGAAGCGCCTTCTGGACGATAGGTAGAGGGGTATGCCCAAGCCGACAATGCCAATCAGTAGAGGAAACAGAGGAAAGTGATGTGGGAGAGACATCAAGGAGGTAGAGCCCGTTCTGCAGTCGACCTCTACCAATGGTAATCCGCGTCTGCCGATCCTGTATCAAAAAACCAGAAGAGGTGAAGGTGATATAGCAATTCATATCAGTAGTAATACGACCAACAGAGAGTAAATTAAATGGGGGGGCCGACACATAAAGAATGGAACGAAGAGAGAGAGAGAGATGGAGGAAGAGATCAGCACATCCGGAGACCGGAACAATCGCACCATTGGCCACAGTAATAGACTGGGGATGAGGAGCATCAGAGAACCGGGGCGGCTGTATGGAAGTGATGTGGTGGGTGGCTCCCGAGTCCAGGATCCAGCGAGAGCCGGAGGAAAGACAGGCAGTACCTGTAGTGGAGGTGGAGACAATACCTGCAGGGGAGGTGGAGGCAATGGAAGCAGATGGAGGGTGGAGGAGCCCCTGAAGGTGTTGCAGCTGAAGGCGAAGAGCCTCAAGATCCATACCAGTCGGAGGAGAGCTATCGGTAACAGCAGCAGTAGGCGGGCGAGGAGGGTAGTCATGTTTCTTGTGACAGACCGCTTCAGTATGGCCATCCCGGCCGCAGTAGGTGCACTTGGGCCGTCCGCGGCCACCACGGCCCCGCCCACAGGAGCCCGTACGTCCACCCCGAGTAAAAGATGCTGGGGGAAGTAAAGGAGGAAGGGCCTGCTGAAGAGGGGCCGGCGAGGGTGGTGCAGGTGCCTCCGGTGGAGGTGGTACGCGAAGTAACATAGAGCAGACATCGGAGAAGGAAGGGGTAGTTGGTGAAGCCAGAACCTGGGCCCGGATACTGTGAAGGTGCGGCGGGACGCGAGCCATAATCATAGCAATACAAACAGCCTCCTTCTGGGCGCGTTGAGTAGCGAGATCAGTAGTCGCGGGCTGGTGCTGAATCCAGGCCTCCGTTAGAGTTTTAGCACGGGCCACGAAGGAGGTCATGTCCAGAGCTTTGCCAACATCCAAAGCTTGAAGATCAGTGATGATGTCAAAAAGGTGTTGAAGGCTGTCCTTGCCTGAGTGGCGAGTACAAAGAATGAAGTTCATCCCACATGGCTTTGGCGGTCTCATGATACATGATCATCTGGTACGACTCACCCTCCACCGAGTTCAGGATCGAGGTCTGGACGCGACCGTCATTTCGGAGCCAATCATCAGTAGGAGGAGTCGGGGAGCCCTGGGTAAGGTGACGCGCAAGACCCTTGGCTTGTAAGACCCTTCGGACGGAGTGAACCCAGGGGATGAAGTTGGACTTGCCAGAGAGGGAAAGAGTAGTAATCTGAAGCTCACCGCGGAGTTCGAGAGGAGGTGCCACGTGGTCTGCCAGGGGGTGAGCGGTAGTGGAGTCGCTGGAGGACATGGCGACTTGGAGGAGTAGAGGCAGGCAGAACCAGCGGACTGAGGCACAGCAGACAGCAGGGCGCGGCTAGTACAAACCGCGCGGCAAGCAGCGGGCTAGAGGAGGCCGCGGCGAACTGGATGAGGGCGCGGCGAACTGGATGAGGTCGCGGCGAACTGGAGGAGGTCGCGGAGGTCAGGAGCAGCCCGCGGCAGAGGCGGGCAGGGAGAAGACGCAGCGGGAAGAGTCAAGCCGCGAGCAGATAGAGGTCGCAGCGGGTGAAGTAGAAGGCAGAGATCGCAGTGGTCTGGAGTAGATCGCAGCGGTTTGAAGCAGATCGCAGCGGACTGAAGAAGAGACGGGAGGAGAGCTCGCAGCGGTCTGAAGCAGATCGCAGCGGACTGGGGCAGGCCGCTGCAGACCCGTGGCGGACTGAAGAAGAGACGGGAGGAGAGCCCGCAGCGGACAGGAGGAGAGCCCGCAACGGACAGGAGCCGTCCGCAAGAGACTATGGATAGGGAGTAGAGAGGAGCAGTCCGCAAGCAAAGAGGCTCGAGCGGATAGAAGAAGAGCGTGCAGCGTACAGGAAGGAAAGCCCGCAGCGGATAGAAGAGGTGGGCCCCACGAGTCAGAGCAGAGGATGGCTATAAGAAGTCTGAGGAGGGTGGAACCACGGAGAGAAAGAGAAGAGAGGCGGATGCAGAGGGGCAGTCCGCAGGAGATCGGAGCGGACAAAAAAAGGCAGTCCGCAGGAGATCGAAGCGGACAGAGAAGGCAGTCCGCAGGGAAGGCGGGCTGGGCGAGCTGGGCGGTTTGAAAACAAGAGAAGACCGCAGCTAGAGGGAACCTCCCTCTGATACCATGTTGAGAGAGCCCAAAGCTTGTATGTATTACTCAAGTGTATAATTACATGGAGAGAATACAAATATATAGGAGAGAGGAGAGAAGAATAAATCATATACAAGATGTGGGACTAAAGAAGGAGGAGAAAGAAGACAAAGAAAGAGGGCCACTAAATGGGCCTTTTACATGAGCTTTTCCAATACTTCTATATAACTTATTTCTCAATCAAAAAATTTATAAAATAAGCTGCAAAATCAAACTGTATGCAATAAGCTTTATAAGAAAGCTGATTTGAACATATCATCCCGTCTAAAGCCATCGAAAGGCATAACTTGTTCGCAGGCAACGGAAGACCGAAGGCCATTTGCAACCCAGGGTCGGCGGAAGTCCGTTCGCAAGAGCAATCGAGAAGTTAGAGATAGGGGCGAAGCCCAATGCCTAGTGCAGCCTGTTTGCATGTGGGCGCAGCCCGCAAGAAAGCATTGAGCACGGGCATAGATGCTAGCTATACCATACAGATTCAATAAACTATCTGAAGATTGCTCCCAAAAAATTACAACAGATGCAGTAAGAATGTTTAGAAGAAATTGAAGAAGAAAAAAAGCAAAATGAATAGATCATTACCACTCTGTGAAGATGCTGCAGCAGGAAGTTCTGGATAATTTGTTGCTGAAAAAGAAAATGAGACAACAAGAAAGTTCATTAACTGCCCAGAAACAAGAAAAAATAAAAGAAAAATAATTAACAAATTGAAACATCTATTAGACATGGCATTTATTATAGCTAGTGCAGGTGGTTTTTATAAATGTCCACCAGGCTACAAAATTTTTTGTATAAATAACCAATCAAATGACAGTATAACTACAATAAAAATGTATTGATATATGTAGTTGTAAGCTAACTCATATCAATAACAATGATCTCATGCCAATTTTACAGAAGGTTAGCAAAATGAACTGTCATTGGTGAAAAGACCTTTTCTGAAGAAACATAGCATACAAAACATATAGTTCAGCAGAAAAACAGCAAAAGGAAGGAAGAAGTCATTCCCAGCATAACCATTCAGGTTGACACGATGACTCGTTAGTACAGAACAACTCAGGAACCATAAACTTGTTAATCTGTTACTAACTTCGAAACCCCCACTAAAAGTTTGAAATGAACTGGCCTAAAATAAACTGCAAGGAGAAGAAAATTTTCACAGCTTAATGCCTTGTTGGCCCTCATGCGATGGCAAATTTGGCTTGGCATAGATTAAGCACATTTCTCAAAGTCAGTTCATATTTTTCTCAAAAACAGCCGTAATCATGAGGATTTTGCTTGAAACCTACTTTGACAGATGCAAAGTTGACCTAGAACCCTGAGATGTTAGATTGTGATCCATGTAAAAGTGTGAATATTCTAAAGTATCTGTTACGGGCCCGTGATTGGGAACGTGTGCCCCGGGGAAGAGGAGGGAAGTCCTCGATGGCAGAGGAGGAGGCCTTCCTTTAGATCCGGTGATCTATGGTGGCGATGGAGGCGAGCGGGTCTCGATCGCCGTTGGCGAGGCAAGGGCGGCTTGCTGCGGGATTAGGGTTCGGCGTACGGGAGAGAGAGAGAGAATAGAGAGAGAGAGAGTTAAAATTATAAAATGAAATACTTCTTCTTTGCTTCCCATCATAGTTCCCCCATCTGGGTCTTAAGTAGCAACACCAAAACACCCCCTCCTTGGGCCTAGATGCGAAGGATTAAACAAGCGCGAAATAAAAATATAAAATAGAGTAGATACGGTCGGCGAACTACGCGACCGAGGCGGGACCATAACATCTCCACCCCGCCCGACGACAAGCTTGCCCTCAAGCTTGGTCTGTAGTGGCGGTCGGCGTCGGGTCGCCCGTGTCAGTGTCAGCACCCCGTTCGGCAGCTGGGTCGTCGATCTCCAACCAGAAGAGGCGTTTGGAGCGATGTCCACGGAATAATGTCTCGTCGGAGTTATAGCAGAGGCCCTTGGCTCAACATCACTCATCTCTTGTAACACCCTTTCCCAGTATTACAGAAATCAGCCGTCCGGCCGGGTCAGCGATATAAAGAAAACTAGGAAACAGTATTAAAACTAGTAGCAGCAGGTAATAAAAGTCTATACTAGGCAGATTTAAGACTTACAGCGAAAGTGAAAAAAAATTATAAACTAAGGGTAAACACATACCTGCTAACTGGATTCACAGAGCCACTAAACAAGAATGGAATTATAATAACTGAAGATCTGGTAACATTAATAGTATGATACAAGTTATATAAAATTAACCAGGTACATTGTCCACATCTATAAGTACATGCTGAAATAGAGTAAACTGAAAGGGAAAAGTACTACAAACTGACACCACCATAACGCTCATCATATACGTAGTTTCCCACCTGAATCACCTGAAAAACATTGCCCACGAAGGGTCAGAGTAAAAAAAAATAATTCCCCTTAGTGACACGAAAACAGATTTACATATGGATGCATGCATGTCTTTAAAACTAGTCTCGTGCACTGAAAACATTTTATGTTATATGTTATGCATGTTTTTCCTATACTTCCTGATGAACACATTATAGTTCTATATTCATGACTTTCCGTTTATTTACTCAAGTCCTGATGTTCACTAACTAGTATACTGTCTCACGCGAAATTTGTACTTGAGTTCTAGGTTGCTTCTAGCCTACACATTTACTGGGAAGGCTCTAGGCAGAGTAGCTCCTAACGCGCAACTGAAACTGACGACCCGAGACAATCTGACGAACTCAATTGTTCTAGTGCTACGCGGACACCGTCTCGAATCTACTAACTGTCTCAAAGGGGAGTCAACTCCCAAGACTGTAACTCATAGGATACCATATGCCCTATGAGGAAGGTAGTGCGCCTCTACCAAGCACGAAGAGACTGGTGTGCTACTGATCTTTTTGGTCTGACGCTATTCTGCATGAGATATCTTTTCTGGTGTACTACTGGGCGACCCTTGACTTTCTCGTAGTCGACTTGAAGGGATCTTCGCACCCTTGATTGGACAATCTTCAAACTTACGTACACGTGTGAAATTTCGTACTTAACTAACTGTTCATGACTTTACCAACGTGGTTATGGAAGAAGGCGTTATCATACGTGTTTCCACGATTATTTTCCTACCGCCACACTTTTCTATACATGGTTATGATATTTGTACGAAACCTACTCATACGTATAAAATATAATTACTTGATATGTCTAACTAAAAGAAATTAGGATTTCCTTACAGAGGTGCTGCGGCGCTCGTATACTCGGCGCAGCGACATTTTCTCTTTCAAAAAGCAATCCTACTGCTGGGGACCTCCAGAATGCTGCCCCGACCCCACCAAAGTCCTGCAATTTAGGGCAGTCCTAATTTCATAATTTTGCCCTCTACGATATTCCCGTGGAAAAATTTATATATAACTAGGGTTACAAAATACATGCATTAAACTTCAGATATTACCTTTACGTGGAGTGATTGAGGCTCTCAAAGCATTCAACCCAAATTCCGCGGAGGATCACGAACTCCAAAACCTAATTAGGGCACAAGGAAGGAAAACCTAGGTTATATTAACTCCGAAATCGAAGGATTTCCGTGAGGAAATGGAGAAAAGTAAGAAATAAACTCACCGGAAACGAAACAATTCCAAGTTCCACCGGTTATGGTTGAATCTGGCACTTCCACGGCTAAGAAAGGAAAAGGAATGCCCACGGATGCCTGCAGAGGAGGGAGAAGAAATCGGAGAGGGTTTCCGGAGGATGATCAGCCGGCGAGAGGGCACGCGGGAAGCGTCGGGCTCGTCGGCTGCGGGAGAGGGAAAAAATTCGCGGGATCTGCTTGCGGAAAGGGCGTCAGGCTGCTTGCGATTTTCTCCCGCGAGGAAATAGAATTGTGCGGGATTTTATTGGCTTGCGGTTTTATGTTTTAACCGCATGAGAGAGAGAGGGAGAAAAATGCTATTGGCACTCCATTTGAGTCAATTCATCTCAACTCCTATGTGTCAAGGCAATTTGTTGCGCCTACGCCATTAAATTAAAATGCGACACACACTATTTTTATCGCACTTAACGAACTATCTGTCGCTATCATAAAGTAAAGTAACTTCATACCTTGACGACGCGTTGTCTCGATCAAAAAAAACCGTCGCGACTTACCCCTACAAATCAAATAATTTTTCGCGTCAAATTTCGGATGTGACAAATCTCCCCTCCTAACAAAAATTTTTGTCCGCGAAAATTGTAATCATACCTGAATCGAAAAGAAAAGAATAGTCTGCATTGCTCTTAAGCTCATACTCTCGCTCCCAAGTATACTCTGGACGGTCACAGTTCATCCAAAGGACTTTGACCAGGCGAATCTCTCTATTTCTGAGCTTCTGTATCCTTGAATCCACTATTCTGACTGGTCTAACCCCAATACTAAGATCTGTCTCAATTGGTGCTTCCTCGGTACTGATGATCTGACTGGAATCTCTGACTGCTCTCATCAGATAGGAGACGTGTAATACATCATGTACACCACTCATTTCCTCAGGTAAGGCCAACCTGTAAGCAACCTCACCAACTCTTTCCAGCACCTCAAAAGGACCAACGAATCTGGGGCTCAGCTTTTTCATCTGCTTTATTCTAGAAACTCCTCTAACTGGTCTGACCTTCAGATAAACATAGTCTCCAACACTGAACTCTACTGACCTGTGCTTCTGATCATGATACTTGGCCTGGCGATCCTGAGCTATCTTCATACGCTCCTGAATAAGCTTGATCCTATCAGTGGTCTTATCAATCCATGACTCCCTGGTAGTAGATCTTTTCTCATTTTCAGCCCAACACAACGGTGTCCGACAACGTCTACCATAGAGGGCCTCGAACGGTGTCATCTCAATACTCGTCTGAAAGTTGTTGTTGTAGGAGAATTCCACAAGAGTAACATATTTCTCCCATTTTCCTCCAAAGTCCAAAATGCACATCCGTAGCAAATCCTCCAAAGTCCTATTTGTGCGCTCAGTCTGTCCATCAGTCTGGGGATGGAATGCGGTGCTGAAATGTAATCTGGTACCCAACCGCTCCTGTACGTATCGTCACTCCCTGGAGGTGAATCTGTCATCTCGGTCTGAAACTATAGTCCTGGGAACACCGTGAAGCCGAACTATCTCGTCCAAATATAACTGTGTCAGCTTCGGACCTTGATCCGTCTTCCTAAGAGGAATGAAATGGGCGACCTTAGAAAGTCGATCAACTATAACCCACGAGGAATCATTCCCACTTTGCGATCTCGGCAGACCATGAATGAAATCCATGCATATATCTTCGAATGTCCACTCAGGAATAGGAAGTGGCTGCAACTTGCCTCCAGGCCTTTGGCACTCGGCCTTAACCAACTTGCACGTCTCGCACTTCCCTACATAAACTGCAACATCACTCTTCAAGCATGGCCACCAGACTAACTTCTTGAGATCTGCATACATCTTCGTGCTACCCGGATGTATAGAATATCTAGAATTGTGTGCCTCAAATAGAATATCCTCGCGAAGGCGACTAACATCGAGGATACACACCCTGCCATCAAACAACAATAAATCATCCTGAATAGTGAATCCCTCCTTCTGACCTGTCTGCACTGAGCTCCAAATCTCTGTCATCTTTGGATCCAACGGTAGAGCTGTCCTGATTCTATCCTTGATATCACAGGTAATCTCCATCCAACTCAAACTTGCAGAACCAAAACTACTGCGTGGCACAACGGTAATATCCAGTCTCTCTAGCTCTCGCACTAACTCCTCCTGCTGAGTGAGAAGGGAGAAACACGAACCTCCACGGCTAAGGGCATCAGCTACAACATTCGCCTTTCCTGGATGGTACTGAATGTCTACGTCGTAGTCTGATAGAAACTCTAACCATCTGCGCTGCCTCAAATTGAGCTCTCGCTGATCAAATATATACTTGAGGCTCTTATGATCAGTGAAGATCTCACAACGCACTCCATAGAGATAGTGCCTCCAAATCTTCAGAGCATGTATGACTGCCGCAAGCTCCAAGTCATGCACTGGATAGTTCCTCTCATGAACCTTTAATTGTCTCGAGGCATAGGCTACGACCTTTCCATGCTGCATGAGAACACATCCCAAACCCTGACCTGATGCATCGCTGTAGATCTGAAACCCGTCAGGCCCTAAAGGTAAACTCAAAATCGGTGCGGTCATCAACCTGCCCTTCAAGTCCTCAAACGCCAACTCACACTCCACCGTCCAATCCAAGCTCTTACCCTTCCTAGTGAGAGAAGTCAATGGTAAAGCTATCTTTGAAAAATCTCTGATGAATCTCCTGTAGTAGCCAGCAAGACCCAAAAAGCTGCGAACCTCTGAAACGGTCGTCGGCCTTGGCCAATTCTTAATGACCTCTATCTTCTTCGCATCAACACTAACCCCTTTCTGACTGATGATGTGGCCTAAGAATGCAAACTCTGAAAGTCAAAACTCGCACTTTGAAAACTTGGCAAACAACTGGTTCTCCCTGAGTGTGCTCAAAACAATCCTGAGGTGTGCGACATGATCTTTTGCACTCTTAGAGAACACCAAGATGTCATCTATGAAGACGATGACAAAACGATCCAAGTACTCCCGAAATACCCTGTTCATCAGGTCCATAAATACTGAAGGAGCATTGGTCAGCCCAAACGGCATGACCACGAACTCGAAGTGTCCATATCTGGTGCTGAAAGCCGTCTTCTGAATATCAACGTCCTGAATCTTTAACTGATGGTAGCCTGACCTCAGATCTAACTTGGAGAAAGTGTTTGATCTCACCAACTGGTCAAACAAATCATCAATCCTGGGAATCAGGTACTTGTTCTTTACTGTTAGCTTGTTCAACTCACGGTAGTCTATGCACAGTCTCAGACTACCATCCTTCTTCTTCACAAAAAGCACTGGAGCACTCCATGGTGAAGTACTGGGGCGTATGAAACCCAAATCAAGCAAATCCTGCAACTGACTCTTCAACTCTGCTAGCTCCCTTGGAGCCATCCGATAGGGAGATTTGGCTACGGGTGTAGCCCCAGGCTGCAAGTCTATCGGGAACTCAATCTCTCTATCTGGAGGGGCACCAGGGAGCTCTTCCGGGAAAACATCGGGGAACTCCTGCACCACTGGTACCTCTGACAAGTCAGCCTTAGTCTCTGCATTCATCAGTACTACGAAAGTTTCACAACCCTTACTGATGCACCTTCTCGCTTGGACTGCAGATATGATCATTTTCACTACTCCCTTCAAGCCCTGAAAAGAAAATGAAGTCTGATTGGGGCCATCAAACTGTATCTGCTTCGCTCTACAGTCAATCCTGGCGTTGACTGCCGAAAGCCAGTCCATTGCAAAAATCAGATCGAATCCTGCAATAGGTAGCTGCAAAGCTTCCACTAAAATCTCGGTGTCACCAAACTGCACCGGTACCCTGCACCTATCTCTGGTCTACAGAAGGGATCCATTCGGCATCATAACATCCAGCGCTACAGTCTCTGGGAAGACTTCTAAATTCAACTTACGCACTAGAGATTCTGCGATAAACGAGTGCGAGGCACTCGTATCAAACAGAATCTTATAGGGTAAATTACGAATCATAAGGATGCCTACAAGAATGATTTTCAAAAAGAAAATAGTGTCACTACGGAGGATTAAATAAACTTATCAGGCAAAGTAAACACTTACCTGTCACTACATCCTCCTGCTCCTTAGCCTCCTGCTGACCAAGCTCATAAGCTCTGGACTGTACCAAATCTCGACCCTGCTGTGGTCTTCCATCAGTAATCATCAAAGTTTTGCCCTTGTCTGTCCTACTAGGGCCACCAACCTCATACTTCGACTGCAGGAACAAAATACATTTGTCATCTACAAAAAATTCATAAATGTACAAAATACAACAAGGTTGATTACCTGATTCGAGCCACCTTACTGACAGAAACGAGCTATGTGTCCAGGTTGACGACACTTGTAACACACGCCCGCGCTGGCCAAACACTCTCTTGGATGGCGACGCTGACACTTGGGACAAAGGGGGTAGTCCCTGCTCCTGTCACCAGATTGACCATACTTCCTCGCATCAGGCTTCTGCTTCTCGTTCCAGTTCTTCTCCTGATCATTCCTGCTCTGCTGCGACTGATGTGAATCCTGAGATCGCTTTGCACGGAAATTACTTCGTTTTTGAACCTTCTGCTGGTCAGCCTCCAGCCTGCGAGCCGTATCCACTAAGCTCCTGTAATCAGCATTGACCATAGTCATCATCGGCTGTCTCAACGAGTCATGTAAACCATCCACAAAGCGGCTGCACTTCTCAGTCTGGTCTCCCTGCATCACGCCCGCATATCGAGCCAGATGGGTAAGCTCTCGCTCGTACTCAGCAACAGTCCTATCCCCCTGGAAAAGCCTAAGGTATCTCTCCTGGAGACCTCGTCGTGCAGAAGGAGGCACGAACCAATTTGTAAGGGCTCTACAAAATTCTCCCCACGTAAACATGTCTGGCGTACGACCTGGCCAAAGCATGGTCATATAATTTAAAAAAAAGAACATATCACTTCCAAAAATAAAAGAAATTTTCATAATCATCTACCTGCGGGGTCATCTGCCCGGTACTTGTTCCACCAGACCTTTGCCTCACCTCGGAGGAGGAAAACTGCCAGAGGAACCTTCTTGTTCTCTGGGCACTCCAAAACATCCAGCAGGTCTCTGGTGTTTGCCACCCAATCATCTGTGTCCATCGGGGTCTCGTCCCCACTGTAGTTCGAAGGTTGTAGCTCTCTAAAGTTCCTCAAATAGTGCTCCAGGGCCATCTCTACGGGCGCTGGGGCAGGAGCTGGTGCAGGGGCTGGTACTTGTACTGGAACTGGAAACCCTGCAACCAGTCCTCTCTGAAATTCCATCAAGGCAACAGTAACCGTCTTGGCAATCTGAGACGCTAAGTCAGTGCCCTCTGAAGCTGCTGGAACTGGTGGTACCTGTGGCACTGCAGCATCTCCCATAGTGGCGTTAGGAACAGGGACCTGACGTGAAGATTCACCTGGTTCACTTACTCGAGTTGCCTGATAGAACATATAAAAGAAATCTGTTTATTTATCAAGCATCTGCTAAAACTGGCTTGACAACTTTATTTCGTACTCTTGCGAAAACTAAGGCTTAAACGCAACTTAAAATACTCTACTAACATGAGTTTACTCTTACACAATCCTATAACTCTGTGAAAACCTTCTAGGGTCCAGTGATCTTAAACCGGGCTTTGATACCAATTTGTAACACCTTTTCCCAGTATTACAGAAATCAGTCGTCCGGTCGGGTCAGCGATATAAAGAAAACTAGAAAACAGTATTAAAACTAGTAGCAGCAGGTAATAAAAGTCTATACTAGGCAGATTTAAGACTTACAGCGGAAGTGAAAAAAATTATAAACTAAGGGTAAACACATACCTGCTAACTGGATTCACAGGGCCACTAAACAAGAATGGAATTGTAATAACTGAAGATCTGGTAACATTAATAGTCTGATACAAGTTATATAAAATTAACCAGGTACATTGTCCACATCTATAAGTACATGCTGAAATAGAGTAAACTGAAAGGAAAAGTACTACAAACTGACACCACCATAACGCTCATCCTAGACGTAGTTTCCCACCTGGATCACCTGAAAAACATTGCCCACGAATGGTCAGAGTAAAGAAAAACAATTCCCCTTAGTGACACTAAAACAGATTTACATATGGATGCATGCATGTCTTTAAAACTAGTCTCGTGCACTGAAAACATTTTATGTTATATGTTATGCATGTTTTTCCTATACTTCCTGGTGAACACATTATAGTTATATATTCATAACTTTCCGTTTATTTACCCAAGTCCTGACGTTCAATAACTAGTGTACTGTCTCACGCGAAATTTGTACTTGAGTTCTAGGTGGCTTCTAGCCTACACATTTACTGGGAAGGCACTAGGCAGAGTAGCTCCTAATGCGCAACTGAAACTGACGACCCGAGACCATCTGACGAACTCAATTGCTCTAGTGTCATGCGGACACGGTCTCGAATCTACTAACTGTCTCAAAGGGGAGTCAACTCCCAAGACAGTAACCCATAGGATATCATATGCCCTATGAGGAAGGTAGTGTGCCTCTACCAAGCACGAAGAGACTGGTGTGCTACTGACCTTTTTGGTCTGACGCTACTCTGCATGAGATATCTTTTCTGGTGTACTACTGAGCGACCCTTGACTTTCTCGTAGTCGACTTGAAGGGATCTTCGCGCCCTTGATTAGACAATCTTCAAACTTAAGTACACGTGTGAAATTTCGTACTTAACTAACTGTTCATGACTTTACTAACGTGGTTATGGAAGAAGGAGTTATTATACGCGTTTCCACGATTATTTTCCTACCGCCACACTTTTCTATGCATGGTTATGATATTTGTACGAAACCTACTCATGCGTATAAAATATAATTATTTGATATGTCTAACTAAAAGAAATTAGGATTTCCTTACAGAGGTGCTGCGTCGCTCGTATACTCGGCGCGGCGACATTTTCTCTTTCAAAAAGCAATCCTACTGCTGGGGACCTCCAGAATGCTGCCCCAACCCCACCAAAGTCCTGCAATTTAGGACAGTCCTAATTTCATAATCTTCCCCTCTGCGATATTCCCATGGAAAAATTTATATATAACTAGGGTTACAAAATACATGTGTTAAACTTCAGATATTACCTTTACGTATAGTGATTGAGGCTCTCAAAGCGTTCAACCCAAATTCCGCGGAGGATCACAAACTCCAACACCTAATTAGGGCACAAGGAAGGAAAACCTAGGTTATACTAACTCCGAAATCGAAGGATTTCCATGAGGAAATGGAGAAAAGGAAGAAATAAACTCACCGGAAACGAAACAATTCCAAGTTCCACTGGTTAGGGTTGAATCCGGCACTTCCACGGCTAAGGAAGGAAAAGGAATGCCCACCGATGCCTGCAGAGGAGGGAGAAGAAATCGGAGAGGGTTTCCGGAGGATGATCGGCCGGCGAGAGGGCACGCGGGAAGCGTCGGGCTCGTCGGCTGCGGGAGAGGGAAAAAATTCGCGGGATCTGCTTGCGGAAAGGGCGTCGGGCTGCTTGTGGTTTTCTCCCGTGAGGAAATAGAGTTGTGCGGGATTTTATTGGCTTGCGGTTTTATGTTTTAACCGCATGAGAGAGAGGGGGAGAAAAATGTTATTGGCACTCCATTTGAGTCAATTCATCTAAACTCCTATGTGTCAAGGCAATTTGTCGCGCCTACGCCATTAAATTAAAATGCGACACGCACTATTTTTATCGCACTTAACGAACTATCTGTCGCTATCATAAAGTAAAGTAACTTCATACCTTGACGACGCGCTGTCTCGATCAAAAAAAACCGTCGCGACTTGCCCCTACAAATCAAATAATTTTTCGCGTCAAATTTCGGATGTTACATCTCTTGTGGTGATAGTCGGAGAATGGCAGCAGGGCGGTCGGCGTCGCGTTTCGGGCCGAGGAGACTGACGGTGGCCGATGACAGAGGGCGCGAAGTACGACTGGACCCATCGATGTCCCAGTGATGTAGGTGAGGGCGATCCAAGAGTAGTCGCTTCTCGCAGACGCGAGCCAAGCTCATTGCAGTGGTCAGATTTGCGGGTGCTTGAGATTCCACGTCCATGCGGAGGCGCTCATGAAGTCCCGCTGTGAAGAAGGACGCCTGCTGTGTCGGAAGAACGGAGGTCATGCGGGCCAGGTGGACTTGAAACTGCTCGAGGTACTTGTCGATCGGACCGGTCTGTCGGAGTGAAATGAGATCCGCCAAGGGATTGTTGTGGAGCGGTGGGCCAAAGCGAAGGGTGTTGTGTACCTTGAAATCTTCCCAAGATAGGAGTGATTTCTCTTGTTGCAGATGGGAAAACCAAAGTTGTGCGAGGCCCATCAGGTGGAAGGCACCGACGTGGAGCCACTCTTCCCACGGGGTGCGTTGGTGGGCAAAGAACTGCTCACAACGAGAGAGTCGGGCTAAGGGGTCTTCGTGGTCGTCGAATATGGGAAAATCCATCCGCAAGTACCGTGGCACCCCGTCGTTTTCGTGTCGCGGGGAAAAATTTTCCGGCAGGGTTGGCGGGATCGGCGCGTCACTGGAGGAGCCCGTCGCCGGTTGGGCCGGTCGGTAAGCCGCTAGTTGGGTGGTGACGGCTGCAATGAGGGCATTGTTGTTATCCGTGAGGAGCTTGACGAGGGACTCGAAAATTTGCGAGAGGGAGGGTTGTTCGGCCATCGCGGAGAACGAAATCAGAGGGTTGTCGGCGTTGGAGGGACCTCCCTCTGATACCAAGTTGTTACGGGCCCGTGATTGGGAACGTGTGCACCGAGGAAGAGGAGGGAAGTCCTCGATGGCGGGGGAGAAGGCCTTCCTGGAGGTCCGGCGATCTATGGTGGCGATGGAGGCGAGCGGGTCTCGATCGGCGTTGGCGCGGCGCGGGTGGCTTGCTGCGGGATTAGGGTTCAGCGGACGGGATAGAGAGAGAGAGAATAGAGAGAGACAGAGTTACAATTATAAAATGAAATACTTCTTCTTTGCTTACCATCATAGTTCCCCCATCCGGGTCTTAAGTAGTTGTTAGAGAATACTAGGAAAAATGTTATATTTGCCCATTAACTTGGCTCATGTAGTTTTTAGATCTTACTCTCTCCTCTCCTATATATTTGTATTCTTGTTTTTCGGTATTCAAGAAGTATATACAAGGTTTGGAACTTTCTCTACATGGTATCAGAGGAGACGGTCCGGCCTGTGCATTTCTGTCCACCTGGTTCTTCGGTTAACCGGGCGGTTTGATCCCCTTCGTGACCGCTCTGAATTGCCTGGTGTATTCCGTACCTTTTTCATTGAAACTCACAACCAATTTTCCACTACCACTAAAACCCTTCGCATTGATAATGCTCGTGAATACACTAGTCATGCCTTTGTTCACCTCTGTGTGGAGTTTGGGATCATCATTCAAACCTCTTGTGTCTATACCCCCCAACAAAATGGTGTTATTGAACGCAAGAATCGACACATGTTTGAAGTCACCTGCTCTTATGCTTCAGATGAATGTTCTCAAACAGTATTGGAATTTTGCGGTCATTACCGTCTGCACTATTATTAACCGCATGTCGTCCTCTATTCTCAATTTTGCAGTTCCCTTCAACCTTTTTTTCCCTCCAAACCTCCTTTCTGCATCACTCCTCGCGTGCTTGATTGTGTGTGCTTTGTTCATCATCTTGGCCCGTCCATTGACAAACTTGCTCCCCGTGCCACTAAATATATGTTTGTGGGATATTCTCGGACTCAAAAGGGCTACGTTTGTTTTTCTCCCACGGATCGCAAGTTGGTTACTTCTGCTGATGTCACCTTTCTCGAAGATCAGTCATATTACTCTCAACCAGCAGATTCTCCTCTTCTGCCACCTCTCCCGCGGCCTGCAATCCATGTTAATTCAAACCTTCCACCTCTTCTTCCCACATCAATCCTTCCCACACCCATCCTACCTAAAGCACCTACATCACCTATCATTCATGTGTACACTCGACGTCCTTCCTCGTCTACTGCCCTACGGGAGCTGCGCTGCTCTAATGATGTTTTGCAGCCTGCGGATCCGAAAACTTCTTCCACTGCCCACCCGCTGGTCAACTATGTCTCCTTTCACCGCCTCTTTCTGGAACTCCGACAGAGTGCTCTTTCTTTATCCTCTATCTCCACCCCTACTTTTGTACCAGAGGCACTCCAATATCCCGGGTGGCGGGCAGCTATGGACGAGTAAATATCTGCTCTTTGGAAAAACAACACTTGAGATTTGGTCCCGCTTCCTCCTGGACAATCTTGTGTGGGATGTAAGGGGGTATTTGTCGTCAAACAGGGTTCGGATGGGACGGTTCACCGCTTGAAAGCTCGTCTTGTAGCATGCGGCTTCACTCAATAGCAAGGCTTGGATTATGATGAGACTTTCTCTCCAGTCGCTAAACTCAATATCGTTCGTGTATTGATCTCTCTTGCTGTTCACCGTCACTGGCCCTTGCACCAACTGGATGTCAAAAATGTCTTTCTTAATGGCGATTTACAGGAGACCATTTTTATGCATCAACCTCCCGATTTTGAGAGCATGAGAGAGTCTCTTGTCTGTTGCCTGAAGAAGTTTCTTTATGGTCCCAAACAGTCTCCTCGGGCATGGTTTGACAAATTTAGCAAGACCGTGAGTGTTGTTGGGTTCACTCGGAATTCGGCTGACTTCTCTCTGTTTACTCGTCATCGTCCAACGGGCACAATAATTCTTTTGGTTTATGTGGATGATATTTTGATTACAGGAGATGATCTTTCAGGAGTACAGAGGATTAAACGACATCTAGCAATTGTGTTTCAAACGAAGGACTTGGGAAGCCTGCGATATTTTCTTGGTCTCGAAGTGGCTCGAAGACCTGATGGGCTTGTGCTATTTCAGAGAAAGTATTGTCTTGACTTACTTCATGATGCAGGCTATTTTGGATGCAAGCCTGCTGATACTCCCATGAATATCAATCACAAGCTTTGTGCTCATGCCTCGGACTCTGATTTGCTCCTTCCAAATCCAGAATATTATCGTCGTCTAATAGAAAAGCTGACATATCTCACGGTTACGAGACCTAATATATCATTTGTTGTTGGAATTATCAGTCGATTCATGCATGAGCCACGTATCTCTCATCTTTAGGCAGTCGAGCGTATTCTTCGATACTTGAAGACTGCTCCAGAACAAGGACTTGTATACAAGTCCTCTTCGTCTCCCTTATTTTTGATTGCATACACTGATGCTGATTATGCTGGATCGGTGGATGACCGTCGTTCCACAAGTGGATACTGCACTTAATTTGGAGGGCATCTTATTACATGGGGTAGCAAGAAACAGTTTGTGGTTGCTCGTTCATCTGCTGAGGTCGAGTACCGATCAATGGCAGCAGTTGTGTCTGAGCTCACCTGGCTTGAGGGTCTCCTCGATGATCTAGGAGTCAAGCTCTCCTCACCTACCACTTTATTTTGCGACAGTCAAGCTGTTATACATATTGTCAAGAACCTGGTGTTTCATGAACGGACAAAACATATTGAAGTTGACTGTCATTTCATCCGGGAGAAAGTTCAGTTGAAGAAGATAGAGTTAACACATGTTCCTGTTGCTCAACAAGTTGTTGATATCCTCACCAAGGCCTTACCACGATGTCACTACTATCAGTTCCTGTCCAAGCTTTGTGTCTACGATTTGTACGCTCCAGCTTGGGGGGGGGAGTGTTAGAGAATACTAGGAAAAATTTTATATTGGCCCATTAACTTGGCTCATGTAGTTTTTAGTGTTTAGTCCCACATTATTTGTATAGCTAGATCTTACTCTCTCATCTCCTATATATTTGTATTTTTACTTGTTTTTCGGTATTCAAGAAGTATATACAAGGTTTGGAACTTTCTCTATAGTAGCAACACCAAAACGCCCCCTCATTGGGCTTAGACACGGAGGATTAAACAAGCGCGAAATAAAAATATAAAATAGAGTAGATACGGTCGGCGAACTACACGACCGAGGCGGGACCATAACAGTATCAAAAACAACTTTTTTATATAGAGAGCTGTTTTTTGTTATGGAGGCGGTTCAAAACGTTCGTGAGGCTGCCTCTAGGGTTTGGTGCATTTATTCCAGGAGGACAACACCCATGGCCGAGAAGGCCTAGAAGACGATCATCATATTTCGTAGCTTTATTTTATTTCCTAACTTTCTTTTATTGCCACTTATTCTCTTAGTAATGAAGGGCTCCACCTTACACTGTGTGTGGTGGCTTCGTCAGATGATGCCCCTCTTATCCTGGCCTAATCTCAATCAAGCCCTCGTTTGGTGGTATGATCACCGCTGCTCGGGGAATGCAGTGGAAAGCTAATGCGCCCTTCGAAACTCTTTCACCGTGGATCAGTATAAGGACGAGTTTATTGAATTCGCCAACAATGCTCCCGGCCTCCCACCCAATTATTACTTGGGATTCTTCCTGTAGGGGTTGCAACCCCACATTTGTTCTCAGCTTTGCACTCATCACCCTCGGGACATTTAGATGTCATGGAGATCACCCGCTTGGTGGAGGATGATTTTACCATCAAGGCGCTGACCGACTCCATTTCCACATCCAACCATCCTCAGCGTACCACCATCATGTCTCCAACCGCCCACCGCCCGCCACCCGCGGCCATTCTGCCTACAATCCTGCCACCCTGCCTACCTCCACGCCCTCCCATCCATCGGCGCCACACCACCTCTCTAATTAAGAATATAATGATATACAAAGAAGGGATTATGCTTACACTGCCCACAACTCTACTTCCTGACTCATGATTGCCCCATGAAGGAATTACAAGCCATCATTGGCAATGGTGGTGTTGAGTTTACAACCGCCTATTTTAACGCCCTTATGATAGAGGATCCATCCAGAGGGGACTCAGAGGGTGTGCTCCTCCACCGCTTGGATTTGTTATGCTTCTTTGCGGCTGCATTTCAAGGTCACGTACCATGAAACTACAAGGCACTCTTCAGGACATCCCCGTTGTGGTGATGCTTGACAGCGGCGCAAGCCACAATTTTATCTATCAAGATTCGGTGTCTCGTATGCAGCTTCCCTCAGTAGTATCATAAGGGTTCTCCGTTTACTAGGGGAACATATACTGCTCCTCGACCAGTGGCCTCTGTCGCCTCTTGCTCCTCCAGTCGTGCGACTGTCGTATTACCGCTTATCTCTATATTTTTTCATTGGGAGGCGTGGACATCATCTTGAGCATTACGTGGTTATATAAGTTATGTTACGTGAACCATAATTGGGCACACATGCAGATGACCTTTGAGTGGGCTAGCCAACCATGCACCTTGACTGAGGATGCTTCCCTCCAACGTATGTTAGTATCCCATAGTATCCCATAGGGCCATACAACGGACCTACCCAGTGGATTTTGTGCACTACCCTGGTAGCTATTGGAGCCCCAACCTGATTCGAATGAGTTTTCGGGGACAGGCCAGTCCCCTCAGCTAACAAAAATTTTGGAATCTTTCTGTCAGGTCTTTGTCGAGCCCTGAGGACACCCGCCACCACGACCCACCGACCATCGCATTCCACTTCGGGAGGGGGTGCAATCGATCTTGGTCCTCCCATACTGGCATGGCCAAGTGAAGAAAAATGAGATCGAGCGTCTGGTTACGGATATGGCGACTTGATCCATCCCAATGCCAACCTGTTCTCCAGCCCAGTCTTACTGGTACGAAAGAAGGATGACAACTGACGCTTTTCGTCGATTACCAAGATTGAATAAGGCCACTGTCGTAGACAAGTACCCGATATCATTTATCAGTGATTCAGGAGTGTTTGGATGAGTTCTGTGGGGGCACTTATTTCTCTAAGTTAGACCTCCACTTTAGCTACCACTAGATACATGTTACCCTCAAGGACATCCCCAAGATTGTCTTCAGCACTCACGATGATCATTACGAGTTCCTTGTCAACTCATTTAGCCTAACAAACACCTCGACAACCTTCCAAGCAACCATGAATGATATCTTTCGCCTATTATTTTGCAAGTATATCCTCCTATTTTTCAATAATATACTCGTATATAGCATCACATGGCAGAACCACTTGCTCCACCTTGCGACTACTCAAGAGACCTTACAATGTGCATTTCTTAGTGGGAAGTTTCCTACTTGGGTCACACGATCTCTATTCAGGGGATTGCCATGGACCCAGGCAAGGTTGTCGCGGTGCTACAATTTTCGTTGCCGCGATCGTTGCGGGAGGTACATGGCTTCTTGGGACTTACATGGTATTATCGCCATTTCATTTGCGACTGAGACAAGCTTGCCAAACCACTGACGACACTTCTCCATAAAACCACTAGCTTGACTTTATTCTAGTCTCCGGAGGCCGCAACGACACTCCACACTTTAGCAGGCACTAGTAGTTGTCTCGATCCTTGTAATGCTTGACTTTTTCGAGCCATTTGTGGTCGAGTGTGATGCTTCGGAGGCAGGCATAGGTGCGGTCCTCATGCAGAGTGGCCATCTGATGGACTACTTTAGCCGCTCCTCTGCTACCATCTGCTCTCGATCAGCCTATGAGAACAAGTTAATGGCACCCGAACTAGCCATCCAGCATTGGCGGCAATACCTCATAGACCTCCAATTTATAATGCACACATATCATTGTAGTCTAAGACATCTGTTTGGATGGGAAAGTTTTGGGTTATAATTTTACCGCCAAATTCTGTGCAGGCAAGACCAATAAGGTCACTGGCGCCTTTACTCGCAGTACGAGTCGGTTGAATTGGCAGCCATTTCCCGACCAGTGTGGTAGGAAGCTACCACCATTCAGCGTGAGACGGAGGCCCAATTCGACATTGCGGGCCATTTTGGAGAGTGTGCAGGCCAATCCTATTCCATGGCGTACACCTAATTGGTGGTAGATTGCGCCATCGGAACCGGCTCGCATTATCTCCATCCTCGACGTGCATCATGAGGCTTTTGGCCGAGTTCCACACTAATAAGTTGGCAGCTATTTTCAACACCTTCATTGTCAATGACGATGAGCTTGGCAAGAGTTGTTCAAACTCTAGGGAACGCAATTACCGATGAGCTTGGCATACTACCCCAAAAACGACGGCCAATCGTTTTACATTTCTGAATTGATATTTGGATACTTATCTCTGATGCTTTACATTTGACCGACCATAGGATTAGAATAAATGGTTGTGTCGGGTGAAATTTTCCTACAACACCTCCTTTCATTACACGGCAGGCATGACACCGCTCCAAACGGATTATGGTCGCCCCCTCCTACCTTTTTACAACATTTGCTCGGCAAGTGCAAGGTAGATACATTTAGCACTCAACTACTAGACATGAATGAAATCTTGCACCACTTAAAATTTCATTTGCAGCGGGCAAAATAGAAGATCTTCAATCAAGCAAACAAACGGTGTCATGGGATGTCCTTGACCGGGTGGTCTCCCCCAATTTGCTTGATTGAAGAAATGTGGATAGACCACGAAAACTTTCGGGCTCGTTTCATGACTATTTCCTTGAGAACAAGGAAAATTTTCTAGAAGACGGTATTGTTACGGAGGTGGATCTAGACGGTCGTGAGGGTGCCTCGGAGGTTTGGCGCCCACCCACAGAGGAGGACAAGGAGACATCAGCCATCGTATTTTCTAGCTTCATTTTATTTCCTAGCTTTCTTTTATCGTGATTAATGTAATCAGCTGCTTATTTTTTGGTTTTACCAGTGAAGGTTTTAATTCACAACCTTGACTATTGCATGGATTATCTTGGATGAATGGAAAGTTGAGCCTAAAGTTGGCCCAAAAAGTTCCTCCTGGATTCTACCTCCTCACCCCCCCTCCTCTCTTCCCCCACATGGTAATAATTCTCCCACATTGGAAAAAGAAAAAATAATGTGGAGTAAGCTAAAGAGGTCCACCGATGATGATTAACTCTGCTAAAGTTACGCATGCAGACGGGACGCGCACGCGTCGACGAGACACCGTGACGAGTCCGCTCGTGGAGGGAGACGATGATGGGTCCATCTGGAGGAGGAGAGACCGAAGAAGCGCCGCCGACATGATTCTTTTTTTGCATTCGCTATGTTATTTTAATTCATGTGTACGTTTTATTTTCGCGCTACTTTCGTTATCCGCACCCTGCACCTATAAAGGGTTAATTTGTGCTCTTTTTCATTATATTTGGATGTATGAAATTTAGGATTGCTCCCTAGATTCTCGTTCCCTCCTCCCCCTCACCTCTGTTGGCCCTTCCCCTTGTCGGATTTCTCTCCGAGAACGTATCAATTTGGTCTGACCTGACTCACCGCCCGCCATCCCGCCATCGGTGCTCGTAATCTCCGTGTGATTCCCGACCGATCGCCCTGTTTCCGCTCCGCGACAGCCGCTTCACCCGATTCGACCGGTCTGCTTGTTTTGGGCGTCGTCCGCTTGGGTCATGACCAAATTCGACCTCCCAGCCGTACTCCCCCAACCATGAGTGCTCCGTGAAGGAGTTCCATGCCATCATCGGCGACGTCAACCCTGAGGTTACCCTGGCTGATTTTGAGGCCCTGGAGCTCTCAGCCGGGGATACACCTCTCGACTCCACCGTAGCTACGTTCCACAGGTTGGAGCTATCTTGTACCTCAATGGGAAGGATCTCCGGCCAGCAGACCATGCAACTCTTGAGCACACTGCAGAATCGCCCAATCATCATCATGGTGGACAGCGACGCAAGCCACAACCTCATCTCTGAGCACCTGGCGAAGCAGCTCCGTCTTCCCTCAGTTCTCTCACCAGAGGTTGCGGGCCGTATGGACGATGGGCGTCACCGACCGACTCAGGGTTGTTGCACTGTCGTCTCTCTCTCTCTCTCTCTGGGGGGGTCTTGTTTTGTGACCGCGGACTTCTATGCATTCGGCTTAGGCGGTCTCGATGCCATTCTGGGGGTGGCTTGGCTCCGCATGCTCGGTGATGTATGTGTCAATTGGGAGATTGTCCATGCAGTTCCTACACGAGGGCCATCCATGTCGCCTCGACGGCGACTCCGCTCTCCTATGCTCTCTAATCTCCCTCTGCACGATCCAGCGGACCACAGGCGTCGGCCTCTCCTCGGAGCTATGGTCCCTCTCGGGCCCGTCCATTGTGCCTCTTCCATTTCTGACGGACCACCAAGAGCTTTCTACTGCGCTCACCGACGTCATCCAACCTACGACAAGATTACCACCAGCCCAGCATTTTATGGTCCGGAAGAAAGACGACAGTTGGCGGCCTACTACCAAGCCAAGATATTTGATCGCTGCTAACACCTTCAGGGGGATTCTGGCTCGCAGGAGGTCCCTGTTGCTGGGTCTTACTGTCTGGAGTTCGAAGTTACGTGGCTACCCCAGGAGCACTGATGTCGCCACCCTTCTGACTGTTGCCTTGGGGACAAGGAATATTTTCCAGATGACGGCATTGTTACAGTTACGCACGCCGACGGGACGAGCACATGCCGACGAGACACTGTGGTGAGTCCGCTCGCGGAGGAAGACGATGACGGGTCCGTCTGGAAGGGGAGGGATTGAAAACACGCCGCCAACATGACTACTTTATTTGCATTTGCCATGTTATTTTAATTCATGTGTTCACATTATTTTTTGAGCTACTTTTCGTTATTTGCACCCCGCACCTATAAAGGGTTGCAATGTACTCTTTTTCATTATGCTTGGATGTATGGAATCTAGGGTTGCGCCCTAGATTTTCGTCTCATTCCCTCTTTCTTCCTCTCCCTCACCTCCGTCGGCCCTTCCCCTTGCTGGATTCCTCTCGGGGATCGTATCAAATTCTGATGTGTATTACTGATAATTTTTTACTCCATTCTCTTGGCTTGAAAAGTAGCAAAAAATGAAAATTTTTAATTACGACTGTTTTCCTAAGCTCCACTCACAAGCAGGAAACATTAGCCAAAGTGTAAAGAACAAAACCCAAAATAACAATGTCAAAATCTTCCATCATTTTTTCACCAGAACAGTGCTCTATAAGAATTTCCACCAAGTAAAATGTCAAGCATGTATTCATTAAGAATACAAGGAGATATTGCAGTTACTTGCGCCAGTATATCTACCATGATACTCCAGCTTTCGTATCACTGTTACAGCATGTCTGATTTCCCTTGCATTTGCAGCTAGCTAAACTTTACGAGACATTCATCTAATAGGCCACACTTGGCATATCCGGACTTACTAATTGAAACTGTCACTAATTCCTTGCAAAATTATTAAAAGGAAATAATTCAATTTTGAACTCAACAAATAGGGCAATATTGTTCAGAACACATTTTTTGTTATGAACATATTGCAATCACTTTATCTCTCTTCTATAAATCACCTAATCCTGTACTTAAATCTCTTTTTATTTAGTTGTCAATGTATGTGCATAACTATCAAGAAGACTGTCCAGGATAACTGATTTCAACTATAATTTTGGAAAAAAAATGGTGTTTGATTTTCAATATACTCCACCGTCTTTGGCCACAATGTTATTATCGTATTAATCCAATGATAATGACTAAATATAACTGAAAAGCACTACAGAATCATCATGATAGGCTAAGGCTCTATTTGGTTCGGCGTTTCGCCGCTCCGTTTGGGGCAAACGCCGCCGGAAGGCGGGTAAACAAATGAACTTCCGGTGGCGTTTGCTCCGTTTCCACCCGCCCGCCTTGAGAAACACCCCAAAACGCTCAGTTTGGAGCAGCCACCTCCCCCCTCCGGTTCGAACACTCCGTTTCCACCCGCCAGATCGACCCGCCACCGCCGAACCAAATGAAGCCTAAATAAGATCACCACTTCAGAAGGGAGTACAAAAATTTAGGTTTTTACATCACAGGAATTATTCAAGCATTATTTATGTGAAAAGCGCATTAACAAGTGCATTAACAATTGCAGCAAAGTTAACTTTAGATATTTGGTATTGTTAGAGAAATAGGATATATTGTAAAGGCTCATTAATTTGGCCCATTTTATTCTCTCTTGCTTTAGTCTCACATCTCTTGTATAGGACCCTTCTCCTCTCTCCTCTCCTATATATATGTTCTCATACTTGTTTTTAATATATGGAAAAGTGTTCATAAGGTTTGAGACCATTTCTCTACATGGTATCAGAGCCTGCGGTCTTCCCTTGTCTTCAAACCGCCCAGCTCGCCCAGCCCGCCTTCTCCTGCGGCCTGCCTTTCTGTCCGCTCCGATCTCCTGCGGATTGTTTTTCCCCTATCCGCGTGCCTTTTGCGGACTGCCCCTCTGCATCCGCCTCTCTTCTCTCTCTCTGCCATCTTCTGTTCTGACCTGTGGGGCCCACCTATTCTATCCGCGCGGGCTTTCCTTCATGTCCGCTGCACGCTCCTCTTCTATCCGCTCGAGCCTCCTTGCTCACGGACTGCTCCTGTCCGCTGCGGGCTCATCTCTCCTGTCCGCTGCGGGCTCTCCTCTTATCCGTTGCACGCTCTTCTCCCTTGATGCGTGGATTCTTCATCCTCGCGGTCTCTTCTTCAATCCACCACGGGTTTGTTGCGGCCTGCTCTATGTTATAGTCTGCTGCGACCTGCTCAGCTCGCTGCGTGGGCTGTCCTCCAGTCTGCTGCGAGCTCTTCTCTGCTCTGGTGCGGCCTGCCTTCTACTTCAAATCCGCTGCGGTCTGCTCTCTACTCCAGTCCGCTGCGGCCTGCCCCAGTCCGCTGCGATCTGCTTCAGACCGCTGCGCTCTTCTCCAGACCGCTGCGATCTCTGCCTTCTACTTCAAGCCACTGCGGCCTACTCACTGCTCCTCTCCGCTGCGGTCTCCCTGCTCCCTAACTGCTCCGTCTGCTGCCTCTCTTCAATCGGTGAGCTTCCTTCCTGCACTTGCGGCCTCTCCTCTCTACTCGCTGCTTGCTACACCATTTCCCTGCGGCCTGGTTCTTGTTGCGGCCTCGGCTTCTCCTGCGGCCTGGTTCTTGCTGCGGGTTCGGCTTCTACCTGGTCCTTGTTGCGGCCTCTGCTGCCTTGCTGCGGCCTCTGCTTGATGCTCTGCTTGGTGCTCCTGCTGCGGCCTATGCGGCCTGGTCTTTGGCGACCCCTATAAGGATGTGTGCCTCTTCCGCACTGATCACCCCACCACTGGGCTCTGTGGTGTCTATCTCTGATAGCGGAAGCTCCTGTCATGTACACAATTCCTCAAGGATTTTGGACTCCGGTGCGACGCACCACATTACCCCACTACAGCCTCCACGCTACCTGGTCTCCGTGCATCCTAAGTTCATCCTTGTTGCAAATGGGGATACCACTCCCGTCTCTGGATCCGCTGACATCCCTCTTACTCCCTCTATTACACTTCGATCTGTTCTTCATATTTTTGGCTCTACTTTTAATCTTCTCTATATTAGTCGTCTAATTCACGACCTCAATTGCGACATAACCTTCTCTTCAACCTCTTGTGTTGTGCAGGATCGCAAGACGCGGAACATCCTCGGTACCGGGCGGCTGTCCAATGGGCTCTACATTTTCGGCTCCTCTTCTCCCACCGCTCTCTCCACCATCTCTTTTGTTGACTGGCATCGTCGTCTTGGGCATGCTCCTCTTCCAATTCTCCAGAAACTCTTCCTGATGTTTCCCTTTCTGAGTTTCGTTGTGAGTCTTGCATTTATGGCAAACAACATCGTGTCTCCTTTACCTCTCCTAGTACTCGGTGTGATGCCCCCTTCTCCTTAGTCCATTTCGATATTTAGGGGTCATATAAGCTCCCGAGTGTTTTTGGCTATCGGTATTTTGTCACATTTATCGATGACTACTCACGCGTTACCTGGTTATATTTACTTTGAGATCGTACTGAACTTCCCTCCACTTTTCATGTCTTTCTGGTCGAGATTCGTACTCAGTTTTCTACATGCATCAAAATTCTTCGTACCGATAATGCGCGCTAGTATACGGGTCGCACCTTCTCTAATATCTGCACCGAGTTTGGTATTGTTCATCAGACCTCGTGTGCATATACTCCTCAACAGAACGGCGTCGCCGAGCGGAAGAATCGGCACCTTCTCGAGGTCACCCGCTCTCTCATGTTTCAGATGCAAGTTCCACCTCTCTATTGGAACTTTGCCATCTCTACTGTCTGTCATCTCATCAACTGCATGCCCTCATCCACCTTGAACTTCATGGCTCCTGTTACTCTTCTCTTTCCTTCCAAGGCTTTATTCTCTCTCATGCCCCGAGTCTTTATGTTCATAACCTGGCTCCGCCCACTGACAAGCTCGCTCCCCGAGCAACCAAGGTGATGTTTGTTGGCTACTCCCGCACCCAAAAAGGATATGTTTGCTATTCTCATGCCGACGGTAAACTAATCATCTCTGCTGATGTCATCTTTTAGGAAGATCAACCCTTTCATACCATCTCTACAGATCTGTTTCTTCTTCCTATAATTCGGCAAGTCGTACCCGTTACGTCTCCTTCCCCCCTCTACTTCCAACACCCCCCCCCCCCCCCCGCCACTCCGTCCTACGCCGCCTATCATCCAGGTGTACTCTCGTCGCCCTCCGAGCTCTCATGCCCTGCCACGGCCTCCCTCTACTGAAGTGATTTTGCGGCCTGCTGATCCAGTGCCTATCTCCACAGCTCATCCCATGACGAATTATGTCTCGTTACATCGCCTGTCCCCGACCCTTCACACCTTTGCTACTTCATTGTCCTCTATTTCTGTTCCTACTTCTGTGCAGGAGGCTTTGCAACATCCAGGTTGGCGTGTTGCCATGGATGAAGAAATGTGCACCCTTTGGGAGAATCAGACTTGGGATCTGGTCCCTCTACCACCTGGGCAGACTACAGTTAGTTGCAAATGGGTCTTTGTCATCAAGCATGCTTACGATGGGACGGTTGACCGTCTTAAGGCCAGACTGGTGGCTCGTGGTTTTACTCAACAACACGGTCTCGACTATGAGGAGACCTTCTCTCCGGTCGCCAAGCTCAACACGGTTCGTGTCCTTCTCTCTGTTGATGTGCATCGTCGGTGGCCATTGCACCAACTCGATATCAAGAATGTGTTTCTCAATGGCGACCTACAAGAAACTGTCTATATGCAACAACCTCCCGGGTTTGAGACCACGGGGGAGTCCAGAGTTTGTCATCTTAAGAAATCTATCTATGGTCTCAAACAATCCCCGCGGGCATGGTTCGATAAGTTCAGTAAAGCTGTTCAGGCAGTTGGTTTTACTCGGAGTTCGGCAGACTTCTCTCTGTTTACTCGACATAGAACAACAGGCACGATTCTCCTTTTGGTATATGTTGATGACATCCCAATCACAGACGATGACTCAAAAGGGATACTAGAGGTCAAACAACATCTTAGCTCTGTTTTCCAAACAAAAGATCTGGGCAACCTTCGATACTTCCTTGGCCTTGAAATCGCAAGACGTCCT
This sequence comes from Platanthera guangdongensis, assembly GCA_039583875.1. Classification (NCBI taxonomy): domain Eukaryota; kingdom Viridiplantae; phylum Streptophyta; class Magnoliopsida; order Asparagales; family Orchidaceae; genus Platanthera; species Platanthera guangdongensis. The sequence goes on along the minus strand of CM077160.1, from coordinate 156,414,542 downwards.
GATGGACTTGTCCTATCCCAACGGAAGTACTGCCTTGACCTTCTCCGTGATGTTGGTTACTCCGGGTATAAACCTGTGGACACACCGATGGATGCCAATCACAAGCTATGTGCCCATGGGTCTGAATCTGATGATCTGCTTTCAAACCCTGAGTATTATCGATGGCTTGTACGAAAACTGACGTATCTGACAGTTACAAGACCTGACATCTCATTTGTTGTCGGAGTAGTCGGTCGGTATATGCATGCTCCTCGAGGCTCTCATTTACAAGCCGTGGAACGGATCCTCAGATACCTGAAGAATGCACCAGGACAAGGGTTGGTATATAAAGCATCTTCTTCTCTATCTCTTGTTGCTTATTCCAATGCAGACTATGCGGGCTCCCTGGATGATCGACGCACTACTACGGATTTTTGTACCTACTTTGGAGGGAATCTCATTACTTGGCGCAGCAAGAAACAATATGTTGTTGCTCGCTCTTCTGCTGAAGCTGAGTATCGTGCAATGACCGCCGTTTTTTCTGAACTCACCTGGCTGGACGCTCTTCTTGGTGATCTAGGAGCACCTTATCCTCGCCAACTGTTCTACTTTGCGATAGTCAGGTTGCAATCCACATTGCAAAGAACCCAGTTTTTCATGAAAGGACCAAACATATTGAAGTTGATTGTCACTTCATCCGTGAAAAGGTTCAGTTAAAGAAGTTAGAGCTAGAGCATGTTCCCGCTTCTAAGCAAGTTGTTGACATCCTCACCAAGGCATTGCCCCGGCATTTGTACCATCAGTTCTTATCCAAGCTTGGTGCCTACGATTTGTATGCTCCAGCTTGCGAGGGAGTGTTAGAGAAATAGGATATATTATAAAGGCTCATTAATTTGGCCTGTTTTATTCTCTCTTGCTTCAGTCCCACATCTCTTGTATAGGACCCTTCTCCTCTCTCCTCTCTTATATATATGTTCTCATACTTGTTTTTAATATATGGAAAAGTGTTCATAAGGTTTGTGGTCATTTCTCTACAGGTATAATGCCAGAAAGATAATTTTCAATCATGATACTAAAGAGTAAGAAACTCAAATTTATAGGACAAGCTGCAATTGCAATAATATAATTCAGATAATAACTCAAAATCATCACCAATGGCGAGGATGCTATATCAACCTATTGGATTGCTTATTGACCAACAGAAAGTGGGGATGAAGATTTTAAAGTTGACAGAAAGTGATTTTTTACTGATACTTCAAGCAGTCTATATTTTATAGTCTAGGAAACAAGAAAACAGGAACTGCCACTTATTTCCCTTCTGCAGTGACAGAATTATTTAGACAGCACATTTGCGCTATAGTTTTACAAGTCATACGTTACAAGAAGTAAGAATACGAACAACTAGTAATAAATAAAGATTCATACATTTATTGCAGGAAGTAGATGGTGACTTCAAGACAGAGGGCCACGGAGCTGCGATGTTGTCATTTAGGTCACAAGTGAAGCTGATCCCAGTAGAGGGATCAAGTGTTGCATCTGAAGGCAAACTTGGCAGTAGACATCCAGATTCTGCAGGAATAGAGAAAATGCATATCCGAAAGGCGCACAAAGTAGAAAGTTTGAAAAGTGTTGGCGTGCTTTGCTATAGTAACGATCAGACACTTTAGGGCTTCTAGGAGTGATTAAGCTCATCAAAGCAATTTATACTTTATAAAGAGGTTCAAATTCTCCTTTTAAGCCAAATAATAGCAACTATGATTGAAGGACAACAATAAGATGCTTAGGAGCAAAGAAAGAACCTCTCATTCTCATTTTAAACTCTATTTTGTGCAGGTAAATGGCACTGGATTCACCAAAGAAGTAAACATAAACAAATGCTTTATATTCTTGAGCATTTTTGTAGCTTAATACACATATAGTCGAAAAACATACAACAATACTCAAGCCTTTATCTCACTATAGCGGGATCGGTTATATGGATCCTTTGTCGCCATTGTGCCCTATCTTTAGTCATAATCTCACTAATGCCTAAGTACATCATGTCTTTCCTTATAGTTTTGCCAAAAAGAGGCCCGCAGGTTATCATAAAACGTTGTGTTCATATACTCCTCCGATTTACTTAACTGTTTTAAGTTTAATTCATTGTCTTTTGTTTTATTATAAAGTTGATAAAAGTATTTTTTTCGTCGGTCTTTAATACTCACATCATCCATCAAAATTGTATTTGTTTTATCATTTATGCATTTAACTTAGTTTAAATCTCTTATTTTTCTCTCTCTAGCTCGAGCAATTTTATATATGTGACACTCTTCATCTTTGATAACTAGTCATTTATAAAATTCTTCATAAGTTTGACTTCTTACTTTACTCACTGCATATTTAGCTTCCTTCTTGGCGAATTTATACTTTGTCAAGTTTTTATCATTCCTACAAGCGTAGAGTGTATAGTTGGTCCTCTTTGCCCTCACTTTGTCTTGCACTTTCTCTTTCCACCACCAAGATTCTTTATTTGGGGCCGCGCGACCTTTTGATTCTTCAAGTATGTTCTTTCCACTTATTTTTAAACATAAAGACAACTTCTCATAAAACACTAGGATCATCAACTAGTTGTTTTATAACTGTCGTCTTGAAAACAACCTATTTTTTCACCTTTAAGTTCTACCACCGAATTTTTGACAATACTTTTGTCCTTGACTTAAATTTATTATATTTAATTTGAATGTTCAACACTACTAACCTATGTTGTATTGTCAAACTTTCTCCATATATGACTTTGTAACTCTTATAAATCATTTTATTTATTTTGTGAGTCATAAAATAATTAATTTATGACTTATTTGATTCGCTTTTAAAAGTAATTAAATGTTCTTTCCTTTTCATAAAATGCGTATTTGTCACAATTCGCTCACGTGATATGACAAAGTCTAAAATGATTTTTCCTTATTCATTTCTTTTTTCATACACAAATCCTCTATAAACAGTTGTATAATCTATATTTTCCTTCTCTATATGTCTATTTAAGTCTTCTCTTATAATAAATTTCTCTTTGTGAAATTTATCTTGCTAAATCATCAAAATCTTCCTCAAATTACACTTTAATAGCTTCACTTAATCTTACTTGTGGCGCATAAGCACTAATCACATTAATAGTTTTCTTTCTTATGACCAATATAAGAGCTAAGATTCTACTTACCCAAACAACTTCATCCCTTCAAGTAGTATCCACAATAATACATATTTCATTGATTGTTTTAATTTCCCTATGTACCATAATTTAAAACTTCAATTGTCCAAAAATTTACCTTTTTCGCTCACTCATCTAGTCTCATGTAGAAATAAAATATTTATCATTCTCTTAATCATCGTATCCACTACTTTCATCGTTTTTCCCGTTAGCATACCTACAACTTAAGTCAATCACAAATCTTACAATATATTTTCTGAGGACGTCTAATATGTATTACAAAATTTTCAAATGAAAATCGCCACTCAAATCACATCCTACTCAAAGCCTACTATAGTTTATGCATGCAGGAGGCGTTGATCGGAGTTTCCATTTGGCGATCCAAGGCTGCGATTGCATCCAACTTGCCTCTTTATGAATTTGGGGATTTTTATTGCATTTTTAGTGTCTAATTTGAGGGTTTAGGCACCTATTATTATCGGACGGTCGTAACCATTCATATTGGATGCCTTAATCCCTTTAATCTTATACAAATGAATATTAAGGTTGAATTGAGGCTCGTTTAGATTTTCGAGTAGAGATAGTCCGTTAAACCATGGATCATGTGGTGCGGTGTCACTCCCCACTAGTGTCGACGCCTTGGGTAAGCCCCGTTGTTTCATTTATTCTTGCCCCTGTAACATTCGTAAATTGACGCTGGAGTTCAATTTAATTTACAGGGTCTATTGGCGAGAGAGGTTGATCGAGCCAGCGATTCAGCGAGGTACGATGTTAGTATTAAATAGAGGATTATTATTATTTTTGTTAGCCGCTGAGTTTGGGTGCGACGCGTTTTTATTTTACAGGGTGAGGGCTGAGTATTCTAAAATTTTCTTAGAGCAAAAATGAGAAAAGGGATTTTTTTTTGTAATTTTAATGAGACCTCAAATACTTTTCCAATTGAGGTGTCGGTTAGCCCGTGAGTAGTTTCCGTAACCGCTCCACTGTTCACGATAGATTATAACCCGCAAACTCCCTATTGTGACCCATTTTCCTTCTTCCGCTGCCGAAACCCTAATCCCATAGGCGATCACAGTTTTTCCCTCTTTCCGCAGGGATCGGCATCTTCAGCGTCTCCTCCTTCATCGACTAAGAGCGTGAGCTCTCTTTTCAGTTTCTACAGGGATAGGCGACCTGTCCTCCGCATTTGCTGTCGGGAACAACGACAGGCGGTCTTGTTCCGTGCGGTGAGGGCACCGTTAGCTGGTGTTGGATTTTGTCCTCCTTCCAGAAACCCAAAGTATATTCTCCCTGCTGCGTGAGGAGGCCTTCAGTTGTTGCCTGAGGGGATTCTCTCTTGGATTCTCCACTTATCAGTGGGATTTTCCCGTTTTCACTGCAGGTTGTGCTAAACTTCGTTGTCGTTTTGTTTTTCGGCCATATCTGATGGTGAAATCCCTCTACCTTTCCAGGTTTAGCAAACCATTATCGTGGTAGCCATCCCGGCAGCCCCCTTCTCCGTATTTCAGTCCAGGTAAGGGACCCGTTTCTCATAATATTTAGCCAACGTTTTTGGTAAAATTCTCCTTATGGTTGTACGAGATTTTATTAGGATTTTGTGCGACAACTTCAACTGTAGGCGAGGACGAGTTTCATGTCAGAAATAACAACCTCCACTATTGGAGAAGTGGTAAGCGTTTTTTATCACTTTAGACTTTTATACTATAACTTTTAGATAGAGATATGAGTATGTGTAGTGTTTTGGTTTAGGCTACTCGAGGAGATAAGCATCCTTGCCAATTGGAGGTCGATTAGAGTTTCAAATTACCTTTCCAAAGAAACCATGCCTCCGCGTCAAGTGTATGAGCGCCGCAGCAACACAATAAGAAACTCTAATTCTTTTTGGCTAGACCTATCAAGTAGTTTGCCTTATGAATATTCATGTACTTCCATGTAAAATATCATAGCTGCGTCGATAAACAAGTATAGCTTGGAAAATGGTAAATTAGTATTCATAATGTCATTAGTTGCATGAGAATAATCTTTTCCAAATCCCTCAACGGTTAGGTCACGGGTTAGTGCCCAATACAAAATTTTTACACGTAAATGCACATAGATACTAATAGGTAATACTGAAGGCATGAATACAATGTTTAGCCAGCCATATCAATATGATGAACGGCCTTTAGTACACCGAAAAGATGTCCCCACCAGAGTAATACTAGTTCAAAGGTGATTAGTAAGCACATATGAGTCCTCCTCTCGTGCTTGATGGAGGCACACTATCTTTCACATAAGGCGTAGAGTACCTTATGGACCTCAGAGTTTTGGGAGAGTGTCTTCCCTTTTAGACCATCAGTAGATTCGAGTCTGTGTCCGCAAGACACTAGAACACCTGAGTTTGTTAGTTAGACTCGGATCGTTAGCCTGCAATTGCGCGTTAGGAACTACTCTGCTTAGAGTTTGGAATAGAAGTGCTAGCATGACCCATTTAGAACTCAAGAATAGACCGTACGTCAGAAAATACTTAGACAACCAATGTCGGAATTTGAGTAAACGTACGAGAGTACGTAAATATAGAACAGAACATTTATGTTACTAATAATATTTTGACAGAGCATGCATAGTATACTAGCACGAGTTTTTTCGTAGTATAAAAGTGGTTTTAAAAGCATGCATTCATTTTTAAATAATTTTAGTGTCACTAAGAGTAATAGTTTTCTTACTCTCTCCTTGAGCTGACCCATGTCTGCGCATGTTTTTACAGGGGACCCAGGTGGGAATTGCGTCTAGGATGAGCGTGGTTATAGAGTCGCTCTTATAGTTTGTCTCCTTTCAGTTGCTATTTTATTTCTAGTACCATACAGTTTAGATTTGGATATCTGTAATATTAACGTTTAAGATTTTCTTGTACCAGACTTGCTGTACTATTTCAGTTATGCAGTTATTTGTTTCCTTTTTCATTTCTAGTGACTTTATGACATCTTCTTTAAGAGTTACACTTTTAACCTTAGATACTCGTTCTTCAACTTCCGCTGTAAGTTTTTCTTTTCAGTACTTTTCTTTTATATCTGTTATGTACTAGTTTTAATATTGTTTCTTAGTTTTCTTCATATAGCTAACCCGGTCGGACGGCTGTTTGTTGTGAAATTGGGATGGGGTGTTACAGCCCCTCCTTCCTAACGCATGATACCACCTCCCAACTCCTTCTCTTTGCCTCCCAAAACCTCCCAGCTCCCTTTCGCATCCTTCCGCGACCTCCCAGCTCATCCCTACTGCAAATCGACACCTCCCCACTCGTCCTCATGCAAAATATTACCTCATAGCCCCCTTTTGTCATCGTAACCTCCACCCAGCCCTGCCAACTCTTCCCTGCCACAACTCCTCCCCACGGCATACCACAACCTCCTAACCCCTCCCTGTTGTGAAACAATATCTTCTAACCCCCTTCCTTTCACCATTACCTTCAATCTGCCCCTCTATTGTTGCGGCAAGCTTCCAGCTCCACCTTGGCCGCACCCAACACCTCCAAAAAGCAGCCCAACCCACCAAGCATCTCAAAAAATCCCCAATACTCACCAGTCTTGTATTTTGGTTGCACTGTTCCTTTATTTTATGCAATGGATGTTTGTATTATCTAGGGGAACTTAATTTGTAATCAATATAGATTGTTAAGTTTATTTTCTTTATGTTCTAGCTTGCGCACTCCAATTGGAGAAGAATACAACTCTTTTTTTTTGCCATAACTGCAAGCTGCGAAGTTTGCTAAATACTTATGTTTCATTATTAAGTTGCTAACCTGCTGACGTAATATCCTAAGCTGCATGCATTTAATTTCAGACAGCACACATTAATCATGAGTCCATCTCATACGTCACTCTTCACTAGAAATTGTGTTCTTAGGTGCCCGACCACACTCACCGAGCCTACCTTACATCAATGTTGAGATGAATTAAAAATGAAGAGCCATCATGACATTCCTAGAATGATGCTCCGTCCTCGAAAAAGCTTATGAGAAGATTCAGTAAGTTTGTACAATATTAGCATACATAATTAATAAGTATTTTTATTTGATATATTTAGGCTCCATTTGAGAGAGAGGTTGCGGTTGTAAAAATAGTTGTTGTAAATGCAGGTTTGCAAATGAAGCAAATGAAAAATGGTTGCTGGAAATTAAGATTTGTTTGGGTAATCTGTGTATGCAGAGCTGTTCAGAACAGAAAACCATTTGGCAAATCTGCGGTGGTGTTTTAATAAATATTTTTTATTATAAAATATTTTTATAATATAATTTTTTTATTATTTTTTAAGGTATATATATTTTAATTTTTTAATATATATATATATATATATATATTTCTTTTATTTTTTTTTTAATTTTTTTGTATAAACTTATATAAAATTTAATGTTACTGTATAATCTCCCGCCTCCGCATGCCTCTGCCCTGCCTCCACCATGCCTCTGCCCTGCCTCTGCCGGCGGCGGCGTGATCGGAGCCCACCGGCAGGGCCGCCGGGGACCGGCAGGGCCGCCGGGGACCGGCAGGGCCGCCGGGGACCGGCAGGGCCGCCGGGGACCGGCAGGGCCGCCGGGGACCGGCAGGGCCGCCGGGACCGGCAGGGCCGCCGGCGACCGGCAGGGCCGCCGGCGACCGGCAGGGCCGCCGGCGACCAGCAGGGCCGCCGGGGACCGACAGCAACCCAGGTTTTCCTCCTTCCCCGAAAACCTGGAAAAACGAGAGGGCGACACAGCGTGGGGAACAGGAGGGCGGCACAGCGAATCTTTTCTCCTCCATAAACGCGGCGAACCGAATCTCTCCAGCGTGGTTTCGTCACGCAATTTTTTGAGCCTGCAGAAACGTCGGTGGGTGGAATTGTAGGCGGAAAAACAAACGGGTTTAACATCCACAATTACGTTTTGGTAAAACAAAACGTACTTAAATGCTAAAACAAACGAAGTCTTAATTTCACATGTAAAAAGGATAATACTCGTTAAAGATATCCAAAATATTTTAAGAAACTCCATCTTCATATCATGTCAACTGTTATATATAGTGTATTTGTATAAATATATTAGTGATTTTCATGTAAATTATTAGTCGATTGATTTATTATAATGGTATCAGAGCCCTTTTCCGCGCGTTAGGGTTTCCGACGAGCAATTTTTCTCATCTGTCGCTGGTTTCCGCCAGCTCCTTTCTCTTCCGCCGCTGGTTTCTTCTGCGCTTCTCTCACATCAACCGATGGTTTCCTCTTCCACCCTAGTTTCCGGCGCGTCCTCATTCCGCTCTGCTGCGGCTCTTTGTTGCGCGTCCACTGGACTTGCAACTGCGGCTGTTTTCTGCTGTTTCCCCGTTGTTTCTTCCGCCCGTCAATTGTTTTTTGTTGTTTCCCCACTGTCTCTTCCGCCCGCTGGCTCGATCGTTCCTGCTGCTTGAGTGGAACCAACGACCTTGCCTCTTCCTGTTGTTCCTCACTACAACCCGTTATTTCCCTGTTGTCTCTTCCGCCTGTCGTGAGCAACGTCCTCCCGACCGTCTTAGCCTATGCTACACTTCCGCTGGACCTACTAACTCTTCCTGCTACCGTTTGTAGTAATCCAGAGCCGACTTCCTACCGTGAGGCTGTCAGATACTCGAGTGGTAGGTTGTCATGTCTGTTGAGTTGGAGGTGCTTGAGCACACTCGTACATGGGATCTTGTTCTTCTTCCACTTGATGTTATTCCTATTACTTGCAAGTGGTCTTCAAGATCAAGACTTGCACCGATGGATCCGTAGAGAACAAGGCACGACTAGTTGCTCGTGGTTTTCAGTAGGAGCAAGGGAGAGATTATGACGAGACCTTTGCTCCAATCGTTCATATGACTACGGTTCGAACTTCCATTGCAGTTACAGTTGTTCGCCACTGGTCTATGTCTCAGCTCGACATGAAGAATGTCTTTCTTCATGGTGATCTTCAGTAGGAGATATATATGTTTCCTCCTCCCGTTCTATCCTCTCCTTCGGGTCCTGTCTGCCGCTTGAGGCGAGCTCTTTATGGGATCAAGCAGGCGCCTCGCGCGCGATTTGCACGTTTTAACTCTGTCATTACAACCGTCGATATCCATCCAAGTCTGCACGATCCAGCTCTGTTCGTGCACTCCTCTCGTGGTCGGACTCTTTTGTTACTTTATGTGAATGATATGATTATCACTGTTGATGACCCTTCACATGTGGCGTTCGTCAAGCATCACCTTCAGCAGCAGTTTCAGATGACTGATCTTGGACAGCTGAGCTATTTTTTGGGTCTTGAGGTCAACTTTACAGACCGTGGTTTTCAGCTCTCTCAGCATCGGTACACATCAGATCTCCTAGCTCGAGTTGCTCTCTCTGACTCTCGCACAGTGGACACCCCTATGAAGCTTCACCTTCAGCTACGTTCGGATGATAGTGTTCCACTTTCCGATCTCACTCGTTACCGTCACCGTGTTGGGAGTCTCGTCTACCTCACAATTACTCGGCCCGACATTGCTCATGTTGTTCATGTGTTGAGCTAGTTTGTTGGTGCACCTAACTCTGTACATTACAGACACTTGCTGCGGCTCTTGCGTTATCTCCGTGCGACGACTTCTCGTGGTCTTTTCTTCTCCAACATTAGTTCTCTACAGCTTTGTGCTTACTCGGATGCTACCTAGGCTAGTGAACATGTTGACCGTCGCTCTGTCATTGATTTTCGTCTATTCTTGAGTTCTTCACTTATTGTATGGAAGTCTAAGAAACAGACAAGTGTTTCTCGTTCCAACACTGAGGCTGAGCTTTGGGTCATGGCTACCACCGCTGGGGATATTATTTGGCTTTGTTGGCTTCTTGAAGACCTTGGTGTGTCTTCTCCAGATCTCACTCCGCTCTACTGTGATAACACCAGTGTTATTCAGATTACTCTCAACCCGGTGAAACACTGACTCTCCAAGCATATCGGGGTGAATGTTTTCTTCCTACGTGAGCAGTATGACCGTGACACTCTTGCTCCTTCCTTTGTTTATTCCGAGCAGCAGATTGCAGATCTGATGACTAAGCCACTGACGAGTACCCAGCATGCATATCTACTATCCAAACTCTTGGTATATGTAGAGAGAAAAAAAGGAACCTTGTATATATGTTCACTTGTCTCAAATACAAAGAATGAATACATATGTATAAGAGGGAGAAAGAGAGAGAAAGGTCCTATACATGATGTGAGATTAAAGATAAGAGAGAAATAACACTAAAAAGAACATAATGGGCATTTGTCAAATGGGCTTCTCTAACACTCCCCAGCAAGCTGGAGCGTACAAGACATATTCACCCAGCTTGGACAAACACTGGTAAAATAAGGTACTTGATAAATCTTTCGTGAGAATGTCAGCAACTTGATCAGTGTCTGGAACATGCTTTAATTCAAGTTTCTTCATTTGAACTTTCTCTCGAATAAAATGACAGTCAACCTCGATATGTTTCGTGCGCTCGTGAAACACCGAATTCTTTGTTATGTGTATGGTCGCTTGACTGTCACAAAATAGAACAGCAGATGAAGGAAGTTTTGCCCCCAGGTCAGCAAGGAGGCTTTCAAGCCATGTGAGTTCAGAGACAACCGATGTCATCGATCGGTATTCAGCTTCCGCGGAGGATCGAGCAACCACAGCTTGTTTCTTACTTTTCCATGTAATGAGATGACCGCCAAAATATGTACAGAACTCACTGGTTGACCGCTGATCGTCCAGTGAGCCAGCATAATCGGCATCTGAATATGCAACCAATGCTAGAATAGAGTTGGAGGTTTTGTAAACTAGTCCTTGACCCGGAGCTGCCTTAAGGTATCAGAGAATCCGTTCAACCGCCTGGAGATGAAAAACCCAGGGAGCATGCATGAATCGACTGACAATCCCAACAGCGAACGATATATCAGGCCTCGTGACCATTAGGTAGATCAACTTTCCTACAAGGCGTCGATAGTATTTTGGGTTCTGGAGAGGCAGATCATCATCAGAGGTATGAGCACATAGCTTGTGATTTGCCTCCATCGGAGTAGTAGCTGGCTTGCAGCAAGACTGACCAGCGTCTTTGAGGAGATCAAGACAATACTTTTGTTGGGAGACGACAAGCTCATCCGGACGTCGTGCGATCTCAAGACCGAGGAAGTAGCGAAGATGCCCCAGGTCTTTGGTCTGAAACACAGTGCTAAGATGTTGTTTGACCGCTTGAATCCCCTTTGAATCATCCCCAGTGAGCAGGATGTCATCAACATAAACCAGCAGAAGAACCGTTCTTGTTGCCCGGTGTCGAGTGAATAGGGAGAAATCTGCGGAAAACCGAGTGAAGCCCATGTCCCGAACAACCTTCCTGAACTTATCAAACCACGCTCGAGGGGATTGTTTGAGACCATAGATGGATTTCTTCGGAAGACACACACGAGAATCCACCGTGGTCTCAAACCCGGGTGGTTGGCGCATGTAGACGATTTCCTGAAGATCACCATTCAAGAACGCATTCTTGATATCCAGCTGATGAATGGGTCAGTGGCGATGCACATCCACGGAGAGCAGGACACGAACGGTGTTGAGCTTGGCCACCGGAGAGAAGGTTTCCTCATAATCAAGACTCAGGTGTTGAGTGAAGCCACGGGCCACCAAGCGGGCCTTCAGACGGTCAACAGTGTCATCAGGAGTATGTTTGATGACGAAAACTCATTTACACCCAACAGTTGCTGATCGGGAGGTAAAGGGACAAGGACCCAGGTCTGGTTGGCCCAAAGGGCCGTCATTTCCTCATCCATGACAGCCCGCCAGCCTGGATGCTGAAGCGCCTCCTGCACAGAGTTTGGAACAGAAACAGAGGATAATGATGTGGCAAAGTGAAGAAGTGGCGGTGAAAGGCAATGAGAGAGACATAATTCTTCATAGGATGAGCGGTGGAGGCTGGAGCCGGAGCAGCAGGCCGCAAAGCGTCAAAGGGCGAAGCCGACTGTAGTGGGGCAACGGGACGAGGAGAGCGACGAGAATAGACCCGGATGACAGGTGGCTGGGAAGGACCGGAGGCTGGGCAGGAAGGGGAGAAGGTGGAGACCGGGGAATAGAGATGACAGGGCGCACCACGAGCTCTGGAAGAGGAGCGAGATCCAGAGCAGAGAAGAAGGGAAGATCTTCCCAGAAAGTGACATCCGCAGAAACGGTCACCTTGCGGGTAGTGGGCGAATAGCACACATAGCCCTTTTGAGTGCGCGAGTAGCCCACGAAGACATATTTGGCCGCACGGGAATCCAACTTGTCTGTAGATGGGCCGAGGTGGTGAACGTAGCACGTACACCCAAAAATGCGGGGAGTAAGAGGGAAGGTCGGAGTGGAGGGAAATAGGAGGCTGAAGGGAGTAGCATTCTGGAGGACAGAGGACGGTAGACGGTTGATAAGAAAACAGGCCGTGGAGAGCGCAAAGTTCTAGTATGTTTTGGGAACCTGCATTTGAAGCATAGAGAGCGAGCCACATCAAAGAGATGACGATTCTTGCGTTCGGCGACATCATTCTGCTGTGGGGCATATGCACAAGACGTTTGGTGAATAACCCCAAACTCGGAGCAGAGGGTCGCGAAGTCATGGTCAGTGTACTAGCGCATTATCAGTGCGAATAGTTTGAATGGACGCAGAAAATTGAGTGCGAGTCTCAAGAATGAAGGCCTGAAATACGCAAGGAAGCTCAGAACAATCACGAATGAGATACAACCATGTCATGCGAGAATAATCATCGATGAATGTAAGAAAATAACGGTAGCCAGAAATACTAGTAATCTTGTACGGACCCCATATATCAGAGTGTACCAAAACAAAAGGAGCAGAACTCCGAGTACAATGAGAAGGAAAAGATGAGCGTGGCTGCTTGCCAAAAATACAGGTTTCACACTGAAAAGGAGGAAGAGATATATCTGGGAGAGCCTGTTGGAGGACGGGAAGAGCAACATGACCAAGACGTCGATGTCAATCCGAAGAGGATACAGATGCGAGGAGAGTAGGAGAGTCATCAAGAAGGTAGAGCTCGTTCTGCAGTCACCCCCTACCAATGATAGTCCGCGTCTGTTGATCCTGTATCATAAAAGAAGAAGTAAAGGTCACGGAGCAATTTAAGTCAGTAGTAAGGCGACCAATAGAAAGTAAATTGAAAGGAGAGTCTGGAACATGAAGAGCCGAGCGCAAGAGAAGGGAGGAGGCGAGAGGAATATCAGCACAACCAGAGACAGGGACAACTGCCTCATTGGCCACAGTAAAGTACTTCGGGTGAGGAGAAGACAAGTACTGAGGCGGTCGAACAGAGGTGATGTGATGAGTGACACCAAAATCGATGATCCATCGCGGTCCAGTGGAGAGGCAGGTGATACCTTCATTGGAGATGGAGGCAGCGGAGGCAACCGAGGCCGGCGGGCGGCTGAGCAGGCCATGAAGATGCTGGAGCTGAAGGCGAACCTCATCGAGGTCAGTACGAGTGGTAGAGGAGTCTGTGGCAGCAACAGAGGCCTGCGGACGAGGAGGACGACCATGCTTGCGATAGCACGTGGCTTCCAGATGCCCGTCTTTGCCGCAAAAAGAACACTTAGGCCGCGGTCGGCCACCCCGACCACGTCCCCGAGAATCAGAACGACCCTCACGAGCTGAAGAAGTGAGAGGCAGTAAAGGTGCAGAGGCCTGCTGGACAAGGGCCAGAGAAGGAGGTCCAGAAAAATTAGGAGGCGGGGAAACCTTGAGAAGCATCGAGCACACATCTAAGAAGGACGAGGTAACTGTAGAGGAGAGGATCTGAGCCCGCACACTGTGAAGGTGATGCGGGACCCGAGCCATCATCATGGCGATACCAACAGCTTCCTTCTGGGCACGTTGGGCAGCAAGGTCCACAGTAGGAGGCTGATGTTGGATCCAAGCTTCGACCAGAGACCGAGCCTGGGCAACAAAGGAGGTCAGATCGGTCGCCCCACCACTATCAAGGGCCTGAAGCGCAGTGATAATGTCATACAAATGGTGGAGACTATCCTTACTGGAGTAGAGGGTATGGAGCTCGTCTCACATGCCCTTCGCCGTCTCGTGGTACATGGCCAGGCGATAAGACTCGCCGTTAAGAGAGTTAAGGATCCACGTCATCACACAGCCATCGTTGCGTAACCAGTCGTCAGTAGGAGTACCAGTAACGACCTGGGTCAAGTGATGAAAAAACCTCTTCGATTGTAGGACCCGGCGAACAGAGTGCGCCCACTCCATAAAATTCTTCTTACCGGTCAGAGAGATAGTAGTAATCTGGAGCTCATCACGTACATCCGAAAGAGAGGTCGGGCGGTCTGCAGGAGAAACTGTCGTTCCGGTAGAGTCAGCAGAAGAGGCCATGAAGACGAACTGTGGCTATGAGAAAAGACCTTCAACAGAGAAGGCCGCACGGGTAGGGAAGTAGCGCGACTAGAGGGGAGACCGCCCGGTCACGGTGTGAATACACCAGCAGCAAGGAAGAGGCCGTGACCAAAGGACGGAGAGACCGCACTGCACAGGATCAACCCGCGCGAGGAGGCCGCAGCGGACAGGAAGAGAGACCGCGGCGGACAAGAAGAGCCCGCAGCAGTCTGGCTGAGCACAGCAGCGGTCAGAGCAAAGGAGGTAAGGAGAAGACCGCGACCTAAATGCGGGAAGGCAACAGTCCGCACGGTCTGGCTGAGCACAGCAGCGGTCGGAGCAAAGGAGGTCGCAAGAGGAATGCGAGCGGACAGAGAGAAGAAACCGCGAGTAAAAAGGCTCGAGCGGAAAGAGAAAACAGAGGGATGGAGAAGCAGATCGCGGCGAGTTGAAACAGCCCGCGGTGAGTAAGAGTGGAGAGAGACCGCGACGGGCAAGAAGAGCCCACATCGAATAAGAGGAGCCCGCGGCGGGCTGAGCGAGAGCAGTGGGAAGAACAGGGCCGCGGCGGACTGGAGCAGTCCGCAAGAGGGAAAACACAGCGACCGTGAACAATCCGCGAGCAGGGAGCCCGCAACGGATATTAACAGCCCGCGGCGGGAGAAACACAAGAGGCCGCGATTGAGAAGAGAGCGCGGTCTGAAAGCAACTCGCAAGGAGGGGAGGGAAGGGAAGAAAGCGGACTGGAAGAAAGCCCGCGGGGAGAAGGGGAGGAGGTTGCAGCAGACTGCAGAGAGGTAGCGGACTGCAGAAAAGCAGCGGACTGAATGAGAACTGTAGGGAGAGGTGGTCCCCACGGTACAAGGAGAGAAGTGGCTATAAGAAGCCTGAGGAGGGGGGGTGGAACCACGGTGAAGAAGAGGAAGCGGATGCAGAAAAGCAGGCCGCTGAACACATTGAAGTCGCAACGGGTAGGCGAGCAGGCCGCGTGAGATCAAAAGAAGGGGATAGAGTTCGGGAGTCCGCGATCGTAACCTGGCTTTGATACCATGTACAGAGAAAAAAAGGAACCTTGTATATATGTTCACTTGTCTCAAATACAAAAAATGAATACATATTTATAAGAGGGAGAAAGAGAGAGGAAGGTCTTGTACATGATGTGGGACTAAAGATAAGAGAGAAATAACATTAAAAAGAACATAATGGGCCTTTGTCAAATGGGCTTCTCTAACAGTATATGATCCCCCGTGAGGAGGGGGGGTGTTAGATATAGTGTATTAGTATAAATATACTAGTGATTGTCATGTAAATTATTATTCGATTGATTTATTTTACTATCACCAACAAGGTCACATCTGCTGTTACAATTATTTTTTCTGACCTTGCAGAAGTTGGTTCCACAAATAAGTATACAAAAAGATCAAATAAAATTGTACCAGAAATTATAGATATGAAAGTGCTTTAAGCCAAGTACAGGGAAAGTATCTCACCTTGAGATCCGACTGCATCAAGTCAAGCCATTTGAGCAATCGGCCAACCATAGCCCAAGAAAAAGAAGAAAAATGATTAACAATACACTTGAAATTATTTAGTTGGAAAATGAAAAAATAAAATAACAGATATGATAAATTTCAAAGGTAATTCATAAAAGATTGGTTAGATTGCATTAAGACCTGAAAGTCACATGTTTGAATTATGGAAAGAATCACTTTGGAAATAATAGCCGGTAAGGTTCTACATAAGGACTCCACCTTCATGGAAGTTTCTTGCATTAAGTACTCTACTAACCTTGGAGCGAAAAATCTTTCAGAGTAATTTGACATAGTCTGTAAACATCAGTGCTAACATTTGCGTCCTGCAACTGCAGAGCCAGTTTTGATGCACAATCCACTGCTTGCAGATTGGTTATGAAGCTTTGTTTCTGCAGGTGAGCTACATAATTATTCATAGCATGACAGCATACAGTATGGTTTTTGATCTCATTTCCACATTCCATGGTAACACTTTTGGTGTTTGGGAAGGTGAGCGGACAAACTGTTGCAAAGAAAACAAAAGAAATGCTTCGTTCAGGAGTTGATCATAATACACATCCAATAACATCCATACAACATGCCCAACGAGAAACTTAGAGCCTAAATTAGAAACTAAGATCCCTGCAGAGGACTTCATGGAGTGGCCTAATGTTGTAATATTAATAGGTGTATTTGCTATAAATAGCCTTGGGTGTATGCCCTAATTGAGGTTTTTACGGTTCATTCTCTCCTACTTGGCATCAGAGGCAGCACCAATCCCGATGCCCGTTGTTCGCAATTCCGCATTTCCGCGATTCCGCCGCCCCGACTGCGCGCGACTTCTGCTACTCCGACGGAGGACCTCCGCTCCTTCCACATCTGACGGAGGCTCTCCCTCTCTCCGTCGACCCATCCAGCGGCGGCCCCTACTGACTCTGACGGAGGAATCCCGCCTCCCTCCAGATCTGCGCTCGACGGAGGACCTCCGTCCCTAGGGCTGCGGGATCGCCCCTCCCGTCGCCGTATCCTGCGGCCGCCGTTGTCTCCAGCTACAGCAGTGGGCAACCAGCTCGTCCGCAACTAGTGGATCTTCTGCTGAATCATATCAGAGATGACCTCGGTAAGTGTAAAAATTGTCATACCAAAAAGAAGCAGGGCTCACCGCTGATCAAACTTGTCATCTAATCCCTTCAAGAACTTCATTATCCTCTCCTCCACGATGATCTTGGAGGCCCGACACTGTGAGTCGCTGCAACACATCTCGTCAGAGGCGTGATCGTAATCCACCCATAGTTGTTCCAACTTGGAGGCGTAGTCCTCCACTATTTTCTCTCCCTAAACAGTGTCATCAATTTCTCCCTTCAACTAGAAGACCCGCAAAGTGTTCTCCACGACATCATATGTATTCTTCAGCTTGTCTCAAAACTCCATAACCGTCTCGAGGTCATCTACCGTGACGGCAATCGATGGGACGACCGAGCTGAGAAGCCACATAAATACCGTCATATGGGCCAAATCTCACTCATCTCCAACCGAGTTCTCTAGTTTCTTCAACGCCCCTTTCAGGAAGCCCCCAGCCTGTTTCGCTGCAAGGATTTTCATCACGTAGCGTGACCAACTCAGGTAGGTTGTCAGTCCATCAAGCTTCAGATCGATCGGTGGAAGTTCCAACTCTGTCGGTCGTTGTGATAAACCCAACACCCTCAACAATATGGCCAACTCATCCGAGCCCAACATCTTGAAGACATCCGACATTGTACCTTCTTTCGACGTCATGGATCAACTTCCTTACCGATCACCACATCCTGTACTCAAGAAATACCTCTTTCTGCCCTAGATCCAATCACTGCATCCCGAGATCCAATCACTACATCCTGAGATCCAATCATTGCATCCCGAGATCCACTAGGGTGCGGACGTGCGGCGTGAGGTGCTGAATACCCGTTGTGATGCGATTGAGCGGCACTGAAGACCGCTAAATGCAGTTGTTGAAGGGCAACAGCTGCTTCAGACAAAATCCACCAAAAATAAGGCGAGAGAAACTAAGGACTGAGCTGCCCAGAAACTAGAAGAGTATGCAGATTCCGCCAAGGACAAGGCGAGAGAAACCAAGGATTCGGTTGCGCAAAAAGCAAGGATTCAACTATGCAGAAAAAGGAGAGTTGATCGGGCCTAAAGTCGATGGAGCAGCACTGGAGAAGGTTTCGATTGCAGCAAGCTTGCTGATGCCCAATCAAGCCGCATAGAGAGGTTGCCGGCTACGGTTGTTTCTCCGTGCAGATTGGTTGTTGTTCTTGGCATCGCAGATGGAGAGCGCCGCCCGCTGGCATTGTTCTTGGCATCGCAGACAAAGAGCGTTGCCGCCCGCTAGGTTTTTTCCCCCTCCCTCTAATACCAAGTTGCGAATGAATAATGCTTATTATTATTAAGACAAAAATACATGGTTGTTTATGGCCTACAACAATTCTAATATTACAACAAGATCGCGGTGATTCGCTACTCATTCGGACGATACGAGTCCACAGATGGTTGTTTCGAGTCGATTTCAAGTATTTATTTTATTTTTTTGAGTTGCTTTGACACCAGATCGGTTTAAACATTTTGAATCGTCTAATCTGTATGCCCTATTTCAGTTAGAGATTATTTAAGTATGGGGGGGATGGAAGGGTATCATGGTTTTTATTTCCGATTTGGGGAAACCGTCAGTTTTCCTCTTCGATGCGACACTGAGATCCCTTCCAGTTTTCCTTCCCCTTCCCTCCATCGACCACTACAGTCAAAGATCGAGCATACGCGCCCTCTTTCAATCACTGCATCCCCGATTTCGCCAGCCCTAAGTGCCACTGACCACTGTAAGCTTTCTCACTCCCTTTCTTTTAGTACTCGAGCCACTTCCCATTGCCTCTTAACTGTCAATCATCCTGTATGCACCCTCTCTACAGGATCTGACCCCCCCCCCCATCCATATTTGGCTTTTCTGCATGGCTGCACCGCAACTTCCAATTTTTCCCCACCAAAACAAGTTGCCTGAACTTGTATCTACAAGAACCAACCCCCCTCCCCAGCTTTGTTTGGCCTTCCAGCACAGCAAAAACCTTTATTCCCTACATAATCTTCCCAGTTCCTCCTACATAATCTTCCCAGCAAAAACCTTTATGTTACGGGCTGGCTACCCCCCTATTATCCTGGCATGGAGACCAGCGGGGGACCCACCCGTATTTGCTTAAAGGTCCGCGGACCGTAACCCCAACCGTTCTCGGCAACCAGTTTAATTGCCGCGGGATGTTGAAGGACATGTGAAGTCCTCTTATCAAGGAGGTCTGGGATCGAGCCCCAGCCTCAACAACCCGCGGCAATTAAACTGGTTGCGTGAGTCGGGTTGGGTGTACGTCACCGGTCCGCGGACTTTAAGCAAATACGGGTGGGTCCCCCGATGGTCTCCATGCCAGGATAATAGGGGGGTAGCCCAGCCCGTAAACATAAAGTGCACTTTTAGAGAACGGGCTGGGCTACCCCCCTATTATCCTGGGGCGACCAGCGGGGGACCCACCCGTCATGCTTAACAGGGCCGCGGCCCGTACACCCCAACCCGTCTCGGTGACCAGTTTAATCACCGCGGGATGTTGAGGCGGGGGCTCGATCCCCCTACCTCCTTGATAAGAGGCTTTCAACACAGCCCCCATCACAACTGAGCCGCGGATCAGTTGGTGATTGAAGGACATGTAGAAGTCCTCTTATCAAGGAGGTCTGGGTATCGAGCCCCAGCCTCAACAACCCGCGGCAATTAAACTGGTTGCCGAGACGGGTTGGGTGTACGGTCCGCGGACCTGTTAAGCAAATACGGTGGGTCCCCCGCTGGTCTCCATGCCAGGATAATAGGGGGTAGCCCAGCCCGTAACATAAAAGTGCACTTTATGTTACGGGCTGGGCTACCCCCTATTATCCTGGCATGGAGACCAGCGGGGGACCCACCCGTATTTGCTTAACAGGTCCGCGACCGTACAACCCAACCCGTCTCGGCAAGCAGTTTAATTGCCGCGGGTTGTTGAGGCTGGGCTCGATACCCAGACCTCCTTGATAAGAGGACTTCAACATGTCCTTCATCACCAACTGAGTCGCGGCTCAGTGGTGAGAAGGACATGTTGAAGTCCCTCTTATCAAGGAGGTCTGGGTATCGAGCCCCGGCCTCAACAACCCGCGGCAATAAACTGGTGCGAGAGGGTTGGGGTGTACGGTCCGCGGACCTGTTAAGCAAATACGGGTGGGTCCCCGCTGGTCTCCATGCCAGGATAATAGGGGGGTAGCCCAGCCCGTAACATAATCTTCCCAGTTCCTCCTACTTGCGGTTAGCCACTCCCACAGAAGCCTACCCGTGACTGATTCCCTAATCCTCGTTGCCAAGAAGCCCTCCCGACACACATTACAGCCTTTTGCAGCCCTCCGGTAGCCTAGAAATTCCCTCTTTGCTGCATTCAGCCTCCGTCTGCATGCATAGGCCGTTATTAAGAGTTCTTTGTTTTCTAATATTGTGTATCTGGATTGTACTTTGTTGGATGTGATATTCTATGAAGTTATTATTGTGAAATTGTGGATTTGCAGAATTTAGGCTCTGTTTGGCGCGGCATTTTAGAGGTGGGGTACCGCGGTTTTTCAAAACGCCGCGCCAAACAGCAAATTCACCACCATCGGTGGGAGTCGCCGCCGTCGTCAAATCGGGGAAAACCAGCGATTCGGAGTCCTGAAAATTTTTCACGACTCCAGAATCACGAACGGCGCGTCTACGCGCTTCTTCCTCTGCAACATCTCCCGTGAGGTCTTGTCTTCTCCCGTCGGCGGACGAAGCCATTGACATACAATCGACCATGTCGGCTTCTTCTTTAAACCCTTCTCTCAGCCATGGCTCGCACCTTTCCTTCGAATGTGAGCCATGGAAGACGCCGGCGAGATGCAGTTTTGCCGACCTTCTCCAATTTCCCATTCTCCGTCAACCTCCTCCGGCCTTATTTTCATTGTTCGTCGTCAACCTCCTTTCGAATGTGAGCCATGGAAGCCCTCGCCTTCGACGTTCTTGAGCTAGGGCACCGAGATACGCCATGGTCGGCATCGAATCATGGCTGGAAATATTAATTAGCATAATAATCAGCACACTCATTGTAGTTTTCTATGAGAAATTTGCATTAAACGTGAAATTTTCCATAGTGCAGAGTGATTGCTCTTCTATTCTTCCAATTTCACAGGTTTACTTTATAAATTAGGTTAAAATAAAATTTTAAACAACACTGCAAACGTTGCTTTTTCAAACAGTTTCACAAATTCTGCCACCACTCTGTGAAACAGCTGATTATTTCACCACTGTTTCCCACCACTGTTTCTCCAATCGCCCTCACCACGCCAAACAGAGCCTTATTGTGTGCTCGCTTAAAGTATATGTGCCTCAATCATTTTGTGAATTAAAATTTGATTTTCCAAAATTAATTTTGTGAACAACGGAGTGACTATTTAAAATCTTTATTTTAATTATTTGCTTGTGGCAAAATTGCAATTGGAACAAATCATTTGCATGCGCATTAAACTTACATTTGATTGGATTGCGTGTATGCATGCATAGCACTCTATGGTTGGTCGTAGCTTCATTTGCATGTCATGTGCATTCTTGCATGTCATTTTAGGGCCGTCGTAGATTCATTGCATTCATCGTGTGATTGCTTGCATTGCATCTAGGTCTAGGGCATCGATCTTCTGTCACCTATAGATTCGTCCTACATCACATGATCTAAAGAGACACATGTTTTGACACAAATCTCCAAAAACAATTATATTTACATTTATGAATCCACGTTTAGTTTTTTACCATAAAGAATTTCCACACTTGCTCAGATTCACAGTCATCTTAAATAGTATTATCAATTTATCATACATGACAATTAAATTATGTATCATCTTTCCTGTTTTTTTAATCTCAATCAAATACATACAGTATAGTTGCATGCAAATATTGCAGTTCACATCAACTTTCTATTCCAACAAAATAGACTACAATTATGATGAAATTGTATGCAAATATTACAAATTCTAATATTTCTCAATTAACATGTACTGACCGTGCAGCTCATTATAAACTTCATTACGCTGTATTTTTTGAGCGAGAAGACATGAGCACGGGGGTCTGATCGTCACTGAGCGTTGTACGTGGGAGGAGAGCAACAGGAGTATTGTCGCGCGGTGCACAGAGTACTGTGGCAGTCGGGATATTGTTGCAGTTGGGGATAGGGGCGGAGACCCATGCCTCACTCGTATGTGTGTGAGTGACAGTGCACGGGGGGGAGACGATGATCGGGTTCGACAAATGCACGCATATGGGGCCTACAGCTCCTACCGCAAGCGTCGTGCAACATGGTCAACTAGTCGCACGAGAGTCTGAGCGGCATGGCGTGGTCAAGATGGCTAGTAGGGATGAGACCGGCGAAACTGGGAAGCAGATCCAATTAGGGTTTCAACAGAAATCCTAAATGACCGGCAAGTCAGACCAATTGATTAACGCAGACTCGTCAAATTCAACATTGCATGATTGATCACAAAATAAAGATCCAAATATCAAGAACTCTTGAGGGCAATTTCCCTCTTAGAGCCTTCTCTCCAAAGAGAGCCTAAGGCTAAACAAGATTTCCAAAGATAGTAATACAGACTCACCACCACTATCTTATATAGAAAAATGTGACATACAAATTAAGATAATGCCCTTAGGCTACATAGTCAAACCGTGTGTCCAGAGAGTCCAGTCTTTATCACATACTCATCGTGTCCATTTTTGCTAAACTTTTAACCCAATTTAAATTTTTGTGGTTAAGAAACGGGACCAAATTGCCCTTGAGTGGAGCCTATTTGATAACCCTACAAAAAATTGAACAAATGAAACATATATGCAGTGATGTGAGAAGGATTAATGACCTAAAGATTATTAACAATATATGAAAAAAAAACAATAGGATTGAGCTATTAAAAAGGGAATAAAATTTAATCTAATCTTCTTGGCAATTAATAAAGAACATTTTGCATATTAAAAAAAGATCCAACATAATGATAAATACATTGCATTTGTAATTCAGGTGGACACTTCTAAAAATATCAGGACTAAATGTAATCCTACCTCCATTTACATTGCAGTTGGATACTCTTCGAAGCACTTGTGTAGCAGAAAGTGTATCAATCCTACTGGATAGCCATCTGAGGACAATGCTTCTGCAACCATTAAATCTTGACTCTTTCTCTGCCAAATTATTCATTTTTCCCATTCTGGTTAAGAATTCATCTCTCATGGCAATATTCTCGGCAGCATCAACAATGGCATTCTGACAAACTTTGCTGCAGCACTCATTAACAGGGTCAACTTTCTTGCATGCAGCAAGGAGTTTTGAGGAGTCAATAGCACTCTCGACCCCATTAACATCGCTTACAGGACAAGAACCATCACCAAGGTTAGACGGATGAATCGAACAAATTTGCTGAAGTTCGAAACTGGCTCCCTGACTTCCTAAAATCTGCTGAATATCTGATAGGCAATAGTGTGCATGAGTTGAATCGAGAGCAAGCACCCCAGTTTGCCTGCTTGATTGACCCAAAAGAACAGCAAGGGTAGCATGCAACTGTGGGCAACAAATAACATTGGCCAACAAAGGAGCAAAAGAAGTTAAACAATCAATTGCTGTGGTTTTCATCAAATCATTGATGGAACTGAAGTTTAGCCCACACTGCCCTACAGAAATAAAAGTAAACATTAACATATTTTCTGAAGAGCTAGCAATATAAAGTAGAATCAAATCCCGGGAATATAAAACCGCGCTTTATGTATGTTCAAAATTTTAAGATCCTTCATTTACAGCTCTCAAGATACTCCCCAAACACATGTTGGTCCCAACTATAATACCATAATCGTCCTGCATTTCTACTTTGGGGACCACATTAGGTATTTTTGATTTAGGTGTATATTTATTCTAGTTCCTGGCCGACAAGTAGAAGATAGATTGCTTTAATAGCTATGATTTGGCTAACACAGCCCCCTTGAACTCTTACAATGGGGTTGGTATGTTTGGGGGCGATGGACGGTGAGAAATTCAAGGATGAGAAGGTTGGTGCCAAATGGATTGCTGGAAATGGAAGTGCAGGGGGGAGGGGGGAGGTGCGTTTGAGGAACATGAGCAAAGAACCATGGAAGAAGTGGCGATGGGCTCAATGAACATGACAGCAGTAAAGGGTGTACAGAACAGAATGCAAGATGGTGAGCCACTGATATGTTGGTCATGTTTTAGGAAAAAAATGCCAAAAAGATCACATCAAGGTCATAGAACTGCATTTTACGATGAAAATCAACAGAATAGTTACAGTGGGGACCAATGTATAGGCAGATGGTAACTTTGGGAACATTGAACTGCTGTTTTAAAAGTGAACCAACATGAGTTGTCTATCCCTCATAGATGTGTTTGTTATCTGCCCAAAAAATAAAAAATAAAAAACAAAAAAAATGAAAATGTTCAGGTAGCATTACCAGATAGTTTTGGTGTGGTACTGTTCATAAATGGTGCCAAGGGAGAAGGTGCGAGCAGTGGAATAAATGGCTGAGGGGAGCCGTTTGGAGAAACATAAGGCATGGGTGTATACTCCTCTGTACTTGAAGCTGTGTCATACTTCTGCGGCGAGGTATTAGCACTAACATAATCCAATATGCACAAAATTTCTTGTAAACCTGAATAAACTTAGTATTGTTACTTGACCATAACAAACTCCAGATATTAGAGTACGAGAATCATAAAGTATTTGGTAAAATCTACTTGAAACCAGTGTCCCAGAGTTACTAAATTTGACCAATATACTGTTAGATGAAGAAATAGAATACTTACCCTAAAAAACACTTAACAAAAAAAGTAGGGTAATGTTACCCTCACCCATTTGCCGGAGGAGCCACTCCTCATTGGAACCATCGGAGCGTGCATTTGAAAACCGCTGTGATTATTTCTTGTAATTAACTTATATTAATTAACTTGTATTAATTAATTGATTAATATCAATTATTTAATATTAATTAACTACTTAAATAAATTTGTATTCCCTTGTTTGGTTACCCCCTCATCTAGACGTGTTCAAAAAGACCGGGCCCGGAGAGCCCGCATGGGCCCGGCCCGGAAAAAGCCAAGCTAGGTCCGGCCGGGGATAAGCTCGGCCCGGACCAAGGCCGGGCTTGGGGGGGCTTATAGGGCCCCCATATCAGCCAGTTGCCCGGCCCGGTGCCCGAGCCAGGCCGGTCAAAGCCAGGGCACAAGGCCTAGCCTGGGCTCGGCACCCGGGCCGGCGGGAAATCCCGCTAGAGGCGGGATTTAGGTGGGATTAAAATCCCGCCTAATTCATGCGGGATTTTATTCCCGCCTAATCCAGGCGGGATTAAAATCCCGCCTAATCCCAAATCAGGTCGGGCCGGCCTAGAGGGCCTTATCAGGCCCTCTCTTTAAGAGGAAGCCCGAGTCTAGCCCGACCCAGCTCAAACCGAGGCCCGGGCCGAGCACGGTTGGCAAAAACCGGGCCCGATCGGCCCGGTCCCAGCCTGGCCCGATCGAGCTTTTTGAACACGACTGCCCGCATCTATATAAGGAGAGGAGTTTAGGTGTTTAGGTATCTTGGATGTAATAGTTATTTTGGGCTCTCCTTGGAGAGAAGGATCTTGGAGGACCCAGCCTCCTTGGTCTTGGTCGGAGCATACTCCGAATTGTATTTGTTCTCTTTCAAATTAATGTAATCGGTGTTCATTCTTGATTGCTCAATTTTCCCCTCTGTAACAATTGTTCAACCTGTCAAACCGTCTGCTTGTCCCAAGCCGTCGAGGAACGAGCCACGATGGACACCTGCCTCAACGCCATCGAGCATCGCGTCGACAACTAAGACAACATCTTTGTGTCCCTTCACGCGAGTCTACAGCATCTCACAGCTCATTGGGACTGTCCTTGGCCCCCTCCTCTTAGTTTACAGACCATCACATCGGGAGAGCCCTACATCAAGCCCATGTTGACATCCACACTGCAGGAGAATGATCACAGCGATGACGATGCCTTCGTTGATGTGAGGCGTCCGACCCCGCTCCATCTTCATGTGTCTCCAGTCCAACCATCGCTACCTTCCACGGGGACAGCCGATCAACGCCAAGGCCTCCAGTCGTTCCACAGCAACGGTACTCCACCGCTTGTGCTAACCTCGCCACCTCTTCACTCAACGACGTATCCTGACCTCCGCTTCCGCCAAAAGGCTTCCACGCAGCAATGATCGCAGCCAGCGCTCAGCCTTCGCCTATCGCCTTGGAGGCATCGATGCAGCTGCGTACACTCTCCTTTCTACTAGTCGACGACGAACCTGACGTCCCGATACGACCCGGAGAAGCGCCATCGTTTTCCCTACCCTATTGCATCGATGCAGTCTGCATTGTCTCTCCCACCATCGAGCCACGCACCCACGGGGATCCATACAACCTTTTATCTAATCCTATTTACCACGCCCTGCCTCCACATCCCATCCAGCCGCACCTGTTTCTCTTCCGCACCTTTTTCTTTTTCCCGCCTCACTCAATTCTTTATCATAACTTTTTTTATTTAAACCCACCATTGCCCCCACTAACAGTCAAATCACATCACATCCTTTCTATTTCTCACCACCATATCCCCTCTTTCTACCTTTTACTAGTTGTCACCCCCCCCCCCTCTTATACTCTCAATTTCACTTTAACTGACCTTTAATTTTTATTTCCATCATTTCATTTCTCCTCATTTCACCCAACGGCCACAAATTATATGTCCCTCCCATTCTTAAAGACCCCGACAAACAATTAAAACTCGACCTTGAGGACAAAAGTCAATTTTCAAGGCCGGTATAATATTACCCTCACGCATTTGTCGGAGGAGACACTCCTCGTCGGAACCATCGGAGCGCGCATTTGGAAATCGCCGTAATTATATCTTGTAATTAACCTGTATTAATTAATTGATTAATATTAATTAGATTAACTAATTACTTAAATGATTTGGTATTTTCTTGTTTTGTTACCCCTCTCATCTATATAAAGGGGAGGAGTTTAGGTGTTTAAGTATTTTGGATGTAATAGTTATTTTGGGCTCTCCTTAAAGAGAGGATCTTGGAGGGCCCAACCTCCTTGGTCTTGGTCGGAGCTTGCTCCGGATTATATCCGTTCTCTTTCAAATTAATGTAATCGTTGTTCATTCTTGCTCGCTCAACTATCCCCTTCGTAACAGGTAATGACAGTAAAAAGAAGCATGTTGGTGCTGAAACTACATTGAATTTGTTACAAAGTTTATAAGTAAGATTCTCCAATTTGCCACTCAAAAGAAAAAATATCACATGGTTATAAATCAATTCCAAAACGCTCATATAAGGAAAAGCATTCACTAGTAACTAGTAAGTATTATATTCTAAAGACCCCTGAAACAAGTGTGACCAGCATTCACAAATAAATGGACAAGAAGCTACAAAATTTTGGAGTGACAATCACACATTTCGAGGAATTGTTTAGTGAAGAACATCTTCAAGTAGAAAGCTCAACGATAAATAATGCAGGAATATTTGAAGAAAAGGAAAATTCATGGAGTTAGTGGGATTCAAGAAGATAAAACAACCACTAGGTTGACAAGAATAGATTTCTTAAATTCAGAAAAGGAGAGATGAAAGCTTCTTTCACTCTAGAGCAATGCTAACATTTTTGTACATTCAATTACAATATTCCCATAAGAAAGCCAATTATAAAGATTATATATGCAAGACTCAGACCATAATATATAAGCCTCTGACACAATATACTTCCAAATACTATACATACTGTGGAAAATGTGTTGGGAATAATGCATGTGGACAAAGGGTATTTTGTTAACCAGCCAAGCCCATTTTCAAAATCTTATATTGTAATTATATTAACCTGCCAACAAGGAAAGTTGTACACTAAGTACTACCCATTCCAGACTCCATCTAAGAGGCTATCGTCATGGACATCATTAGTCGCAAGGCTTTGACTGCCTCTATAGTGGTGGACAGTTTATACAAATACGATCATATTATACCATTACACCACCCAAACACTGTGAGCTGTACAGCCCAATTATTTATTCAAATAATTGTTTGTCTAGATAGTTTTCCCCGTCAATTTTCATCGGTCGTGACATGATCTTTTCCTGTGTGAGTTTTAATTAAACTCATTTCACTAAGCTCATGAGCTATCATTACCACCTTTGGATGGGCAAATAGCGATCTTAAATAGTTTCCTAGGGACTTGCATCGTTTAGCTTTGAAGCAACCACGAGATTAGGCAGTCAGGATTGTGCAAGGTGAATTTTCGTATAACTCCTCCTAAACACCTCCAACACTCAAAACACTTTTTATATAGTGAATAACACATCGAGGACTTGTGAAGGGAGCCTTGGCACACCGGTTTGCCTTGTGACCTTGAGATCACGGGAGTCCTAAAAGAAGCCTTTTCAAAAATGCAGGTAAGGTTTGTCTACATTTCACCCTTGCGGTGGGACCCTTCCTCGGACCCTTGCTACGAGGGAATGTGTTGTGGGATATGTGCCCAATGATGATGTTATGGGCTCCAGGCCCACTTATCTAATTAATTATGATTATATCTAGATGTTATTATTATGTATGGAACCTCGAGCACTAGGTCTAGTGTTAGGTATTATTATTGTTTATCTTTTATTATGTTGTAAGCCTATATAAAGGCATTCGGTGTATTGTATGGATTATGAATGAACTCAGTCAATTTCTTTTTCTCTTGTTGTGAGATATTTGACGGCTTTCTCCTCCAATAAGCAATCCCGCTTAGGCAGCCGCAGTTAGGGCTCCATTGTATCCTCCACCACCATCGTCTCTGCCTCCGACCACTACTCCAGACACCGCTCTGAGTAAGCCCATAACAACTGGGTATCAGAGCTCTTGGTCCTCTTCCGCCGACGCACGCCAACATTTCCCCATGTTTTGTCGAAGAATCCAACAAGCATCGACATCCAAACAGGCCACAGCTTCACGCACTATTGTCGCTGCTTCGTCCGGCACGACGAGGCTTTCTCGCCTCTTCATCGTCACCCATCAAGCCACTGCCACATCGTCTTCGCATTTCCCAACACCAGTCGCCTTCGCACCACCAGCTTACCTCTGATCGAATCCTCCAGCGCCATCGACGCAGCCCCTCGATGCCACAAACCGCAACCCCTATTTCCTTCCTGCGTCGATTTCTCTTTTAGAGCCACCCCCTCATCGAGCCACTAATTCCGAAGAGCCGTAACATCTCGCGCCAATTTTTACCAGCAACCTCTTTCTGTCGACACTTCCTTCCAACCGAATCGTTCACCGCACGTTACCACATCACATTGTCGCTCTGCCTCTTGCCCCCCCCCCTCCATAGAGCTGCAAGAACCGCGCGCCCCTTCTTTTCGAACCTTGGGCAACATTCACTTTCCTTTCTCGAGCCCACCGCTCATCCAGCGCAGAATCGTCAGTTTTACTGTGGCCTAACCTGAATTAAATATTTTTGGCTTCTGCTCCCTTGTCGTACTATCAAACCAACAGTTTTATTTTATTCATTTAAAGCCTTAATTGATTAATCATTCTACGATTAATTAGTTATTAATAATTCAATCACTTCTTAATTCTTCATTGAATTAATTAAATCATCAGTAAATTATGAAGAATATCAAGTTTGGTGTCACGAATGAGGTCGTCATTGGTTCGATGCTACAAGAATTTATCATGACATTGAAGCTCTTCATCGGGACGACATGACCGCACTCCTACGCAAATTTGATGAATTGCTAGCCGCCATTCTACCAAAGCTTCCACTGCCTCTCCTCGTGCAGCTACTTTCTGATAAGACCTTGCAAGTAGAAGAGAGATCTAGTTGAAGATTTAGAGAGAGAGCAAGGAGAGGAATTAGGGTTAGGGAGTGAGAGAGAGGAAATACCTTGAGAATGATCATGCATGCCAACGAAAGGGAGCCCCGGGTTTATTAATACCTGGGACTCAAGGGGGCCGGCCGGCCCCCCCACTTGGGGACTGAACCGGGTCGGTTCAGTCCCCCCTTGGCGTCTTCATAGGTTGGGGGCTGAACCGGATGGTTCAGCCCGTTGTTTGGCCTCCGTGCTTTCGGTCGCCGAGTGTACGTTTGCCCTGAAATTGTAGCGGATGCGGCGGCATAACATTCCCGCCCCCTTCAAGCG
Source organism: Platanthera guangdongensis (assembly GCA_039583875.1). Lineage (NCBI taxonomy): Eukaryota > Viridiplantae > Streptophyta > Magnoliopsida > Asparagales > Orchidaceae > Platanthera > Platanthera guangdongensis. Next base: position 156,384,256 of record CM077160.1, on the reverse strand, counting down.
GCAACTTGTCCTCAAGTGGGGAAATCCGGAACGCCTCGTGAAACTCCAAGAAGTCAAACCAAGAATTATGTTCGGCGGGCATGTGCGCCCACTTGACGAGTAGCTCGAGCCGGTACTCGCACCCCGCCGCTTCCATTTGGTCAACAGAATCGCCTCCGGCGAAGGCCGCAATTCGCCGCTGCTAGTAGCCTCTGGAAGAGTAGGGCTGATGGAAGTGGAGGTCCCGAGCTTCTTCTTCAGCAAGGATACATGGAACGTTGGATGGATGCGAGAACCCTCCGGGAGAGCAAGAGTATAAGCCACGGGCCCCACCCGGCGGAGGATGCGGAACGGGCCATAGTATTTCGGTGCCAGCTTCTGGTTGGTCCGCCGAGAGACTGATAGTTGCCGATATGGTTGGAGCTTAAGGAAGACCTCATCGCCGACCGCAAACTCCCGCTCAGTACGATGTTTGTCTGCCTGAATCTTCATGCGATCTTGGGCGAGGCGTAAGTTCTCCGGAGTAGCGATAAAGTCCGGTCGCGATCCAGTAACATCCGGTCGACCGCGGGCAGAGCGGTGCTGGCTGGCTCATAAGAACTCAAAGTAGGCGGGGGGCGGCCGTAGACCACCTCAAAAGGAGTGAGCTTGCTGGCCGTATGGAAAGATGTATTGTAGCAGTATTCCGCCCAATGGAGCCACCGAGTCCAGGAGCGTGGCTCATCCATGACAAAACACCGCAAATAGGTTTCAACCCCACGGTTGAGGACCTCCGTCTGCCCGTCTGTCTGAGGGTGATGGCCGTGCTCATGCGGAGGGAAGTCCCTGAAGTCGAAACAGCTCCTGCCAGAAATTGCTCACAAAGACGGGTCCCTGTCTGATATGACCGCGCTTGGAATGCCGTGAAGTCTCACAATCTCCTTGGCGAAACATCAGCAACTGTTGCTCCAGTGTACGGATGGCTCATAGCGATGAAGTGTCCGTATTTGGACAACTTGTCAACCACGACCAAGATGACGGATTTGCCCTGAGACTTGGGCAGGCCGTCAATGAAATCCATAGAGACAGTGTCCCAAATCTGACGGGGGATCTCCAACGGTGTCAGCAGCCCGGCGGGAGAGGTAGTCTCGTACTTATGTCGCTGGCAGATCTCACATTCACGTATAAAACCGCTGAACATCGCGTCGCAGCCCTTTCAAAAAACATTTGCCCGGACCCGTTGTAGTGTTCGCAAGATGCGGCGTGTCCGCCGGTGGGTGAGGCGTGAAACTCTTGCATCATGACCGTCCGCCAGGCCGACGTGGCAGGGAGGACTAGCCGGCCCTGATGGTAAAGCATGTCTCCCTGCAAGTGGTAGCCGGCTTCAGTAGGCTTCCCTGTCGCAGTGCTGCAATGATGGCTTGTAGATCGGATCCTGCTGAACTTCTGCATGTATCTCTTCCAGTGACTCAATCACTGGTCCTGAGATATGGGACAAGGAACTCTCTGGTAGGCGGGAGAGTGCATCAGCCACCACATTTCCTTCCCTGCTTATACACAATCTCATAATCGTATCCCAGCAACCTTGTCAGCCACTTCTGCTGCAATGGTGAGGCTAATCTCTGCTCCAGAAAGTGTTTCAGGCTCTGGTGATCGGTACGGATCTGGAAGTGTCGTCCCAAGAGATAAGGCCGCCACAAGGCGACCGCATGCAGGATGGCTAACATCTCCTTCTCGTACGTCGAAAGGCCCAGTGTCCGGGGTGCCAACGCCTTGCTGAAGTAGGCCAAGGGTCGGCCCTCCTGTATCAACACAGCTCCAATACCGACCCCCGATGCATCGGCCTCCACTACGAATGTCTTGGAGAAATCCGGAAGCGCCAGAACCGGGGTAGTAGTCATAGCCGCCTTCAGAGACTGAAAGACGACCTTTGCCTCTGAACTCCAGTGGAAAACTGTCTTTCTGTAACAGCTGAGTGAGGGGCGGGCTATCTTGCCATAATCCTTCACGAACCGCCGATAGTACCAGTCAGCCCGAGGAACCCCTCAAAGCCCGGACCGTCGTAGGAGGTGGCCAATCGACCATGCTCGCGATCTTCTTTGGGTCAGC
>CM077160.1:156280484-156381689 GCA_039583875.1 Platanthera guangdongensis | reverse complement strand
CCCCAGCTAACATTTTGAAACATTACAAAAACCTCCCCCTCAATGGTTACAGTTAGACAAGACATTGTAAAAGCCGCCTAAAGGCTCCATTGAGTCTCTCTTTTCTCTTTGTTGTATTAGCCCCACACCATGTATATGAGACTCCTCTCTCCTTCTCCCTCCTAATATATGTACTCATACATTGTATTTACATACCGGATATACAAGGTTTAATGGTTTTCTTAATTGATCGTGCTCTTTTCTACAGTTATCAAAGACACCGGTCCTCCATGGGCGGTCTCTGATTTCTTAACCGCCACCCTTGGCAGTTTCCTCTTCCCTTCTTTCTGCGGGCTCAGCGAGTTACCTTCTTGCCGGATAGAACTCTTCTATCCGCTCAGTACTCAACGAGTTTCTCTCTTTCTCTTCTCCTGATTCTCGCGTCTTTTCAGTGCCTTTATAGCCTCTGCTCCTGGGACCCACCTCTTTGCCCTCCCACGATTTGTTTTTGAGTCCGCTACGGTTTCTTCTTCTTGATCGCACGAGTCATCCCTTCTAACCGCGGCGAGTTGTCTTCTTACTCGCGCGGTTTACTTCCTCCTCATCGCGCGGTTTGTCTATTCTAACCGATGCGGCTTCTCTTCTGGAACGCGTGGTCTGTCTACTCACGCAGCCTCTCGTGGTCTCCACCTCTGGTGCTCGCCCCGGTCTCCTACGGAGCACTGTTTTTCATCTTAACCGTTGCGGTCTTCTCGCTGCTTGGCACGGTTTGTCTTTGTCGTTATTTCTTGTTCTCTCTAGCCGCTGCTCGTGTCAGGCGGTTTCCTTGCTTGAGTTTTCTTCCTGCTTGCCCCTGTGTTGTGGACTGTCGGTCAGTGTCTATAACTGCATCCTTCTCTCTTGCCGCCTTCAACTTATGTTGTGCGGCCTGCTCTTCGCCTTCTCTTCGGATTTCTGGTCGCCGTTCTCGGGCCGCATTGCTTGCCTCCTTCCACCAGGTGTGCCCGCCCGGTTGCTCGTGTGGTTTGTTCGCCTTGACCGGCTAGCCATCCTGTGTAACCGACGGCCCTCTTGCTCATGGATATTTCTACTCCTACCTCTTCTCCTGTTGCAGGGTTACTCCTGTTCCGGAACTCCGTGACGAGTTACGCATCACTACTATCTCTCTGACAAGAAAGAAAAACTTTGTTGAGTTGGTGCATTGTCGGGTTCTTCAATCAAAAGGATTTTTGCATCACTTAACACAGGTTGTTCTCGCTGTCCCTACTGATGACCGGCTTCGTAACGATAGGCGCGTTCAAGCATGGATTCTCAACTCTCTTGATGGTGAACCTTACCGCATGGCCATGTATCACGAGATGGCCAAAGCGATGTGGGATGAGCTTTCATTCTCTAACTCGGGCAAGGACAATCTCCCAGCACTTGTTTGACATCATTACTGGCTTCAGACTCGACACCGGCGGTGCTACCGACTTAACCTCATTTGTTGCTCAGTCCAAGACACTGTTGAAGCTTGGATTCAACATCAGCCCCCGACTTTGGACCTCGCTGCCCAGCGCGCTCAAAAGGAAGCAGTCGGCATTGTCATGATGATGGCTCGGGTCCCGCCTCATCTTCAGAGTATTCGGGCTCAGATTCTCTCGTCTGTTGTGACTCCCTCGTTCTCTGATGTGTGCTCCATGCTGCTCAAAGTCTCACCGTCTCATGATACTACTGGACCTCCCTCCCCGGCCCTTTTCCATCACTCATCTTCACCATTACTACCTCTCTCGCCTACTTGTGGAGGACGTTCAGGCTCTCGGAGACGGGGTCGTGGTGGTCGGCCGCGGCCTAAGTGTTCTTTCTGCGAAAAGGACGGACATCTTGAGGCGACCTACTACCACAAACATGGTCTTCCTCCGCATCTGACTTCTTCTGTTGCTGCCCCCAGTACCTCTGCCACTCGTGTTCATCTTGACAAAGTCCGCCTCCAACTCCAGCAACTTCTCGGGATGCTCAGTCACCCGCCTGCCTCTGTTGCCTCCGCCTCTAATGAAGGTATTGCTTGTCTATCCACCGGTCCACATTGGATAGTGGATTCAGGTGATACTCACCACATCACCTCGCTAAAGTCACCTCAATATTTGGATTCTTCATATCCTAAGTGTATCATTGTGGTCAATGGCGCTACCGTTCTTGTCTCTGCTGATATTCCTTTGAATTCCTTTATATCTGCTCGCTCGACTCTTCATCTCGCGGGCTCTCCGTTTAACCTGCTTTCTGTTAGTCGTCTCACTAACGATTTGCATTGTTCTGCCACATTCACCTCTACTTCTTTTCTAATGCAGAATCGACGGACGCAGAGTATCATTGGTAAAGGACGACTGCAAAACAGACTCTACCTTCTTAATGTTTCTCCTACCATCCTCTCATCAGTCTCCTTCGTTGATTGTCATCGGCGTCTTGGGCATGCTCTTCTACCGGTCCTCAAGAAGGCCCTTCCTAATATTTCTCTTGCACCTTTTATGTGTGATTCATGTATTTTGGGAAAACAACATCGTTCATCTTTTCCTCCTAATTGTACCCGGAGCTCCGCTACTTTTATTTTAGTACACTCGTGATGTTTGAGGCTCGTACAAAATTCATATTATATCTGACTATCGTTACTTTGTTACCTTTATTGATGACTACTACGTGATCGCTCTGAGCTTCCCTATGTGTTCTGGGCTTTCGTTCTTGAAACTCGCACACAATTTTCTGACAAAATCAAAACTCTCTGAACTGATAATGCTCGTGAAAACACTAGCCATGAGTTTGTCAATATCTGCTCTGAATTCGGAATTATTCATCAGTCTTCACGTGTTATACTACGCAACAAAATGGCGTCGCTAAACGAAAAAATAGACACCTCCTTAAGGTTGCTCGATCCCTCATGATTCAAATGCAGGTCCCCAAGATATATTGGAATTTTGCTCTTTCGACAGCATGCTATCTCATTAATCATTTCCCTTCCTCCATTCTTCAAAATACTACTCTGTTTAGTCTCCTCTTTTGTTTACTCCGTTGTTCTCTCTCATGTCTCGCATATTTGGCTGTACTTGCTATGTTCACGCACTTGGTCCGCCTTCGGACAAGTTGGATCCCCAGGCAACTAAACACATGTTTGTCGGATATTCCCGTACCCAGAAAGATTATGTTTGTTATTCTCCTACTACACGCAAGGTGACCGTCTCTGCTGACGTTACTTTTTGGGAAGATCAATCATACTTCAACGCTCCAAACCCACCTCTTCCACCACAGTCTTTGTCAATACCTGTCATCCTTGTTACCTCTCCTCCGCCACCACTTCTACCTGATCTGGATCCCGTTCTTCAGAAACCCCGTCTTATTTGTGTCTATACTCGTTGCCCTCCTCGCTCTGCCGCCCCAATGCAGTCGGCTTCGGCCTCTGACACTTTGCGACCTGCTGATTCGACACCGGCCTCCACCGTCCATCCCATGGCGAATTATGTGTCATTACATCATCTATCACTGGCGCTCCACACCTTTGCTACTTCCCTGTCTTTTGTTTCTATCCCTAACTCTGTAAAGGAGGCTCTCAAACACCCAGGCTAGCTGCCAGCCATGGACGAACAAATGACAGCCCTCTGGGCTAACCGAACGTGGGATCTGGTTACTCTTCCTCTAGGTCAGACTATTATTGATTGTAAATGGGTATTTGTCATCAAGCATGTTGTTGATGGGACAATTGACTGTCTTAAATCCAGGATGTTGTTGCTCGTGCATTTACTCAACAACAAGTTCTCGACTATAAGAAAGATTCTCTCTTGTGGCCAAGCTTAACACGGTTCGTGCTCTCCTTTCAGTGGGTGTGCATCGCCAATGACCCTTACATTAACTAGATACCAAGAATGTCTTTCTAAATGGCGATCTGCAAGAAACAGTCTCCATGCAAAAACCTCCGGAGTTTTAGACCACGGGAGAGTCCAGGATTTGTCACCTCAAAAAATCAATTTATGATCTCAAACAGACCCCCCCCCCCCCGGGCATGGTTCGACAAATTCAGTAGGGTTGTGCGAGAGGTTGGTTTTACTCGGAGCCTGGCGGACTTCTCTTTGTTTACTCGACATCACACAACAGGCACTGTTCTCCTCTTGGTGTATGTGGACAACATCCTAATCACAGGAAATGACTCAAAGGGAATACAAATGATCAAACAACACCTGAGCTCTATTTTTCAAACAAAAGCTCTCGGGAACCTCCGATATTTTCTCGGCCTTGAGATTGCGAGATGTCTGGATGGCCTTGTCCTATCTCAACGGAAGTACTGTCACGACCTCCTTCAGGATGCCGGTTACTCTGCATGCAAGCCGACCAAAACTCTCATGGATGTCAATCATAAGCTTTGTGTTGGGGGCTCAGACACAGATCCACTTTTTTCAAATCCAAAATATTATCGACACTTTGTTGGAAAATTGATTTACCTAACGGTCACAAGACTGGACATATCCTTTGTTGTTGAGTTTGTCAGTCGGTTTATACACTCTCCTCGAATGTCTCATCTACAGGTCGTCGAACGCATCCTGAGATACCTAAAAACAGCCTCTGGTCAAGGGTTGGTACACAAAACTCTTCTACTCCTACTCCGACTCTGGTTGCGTATTCAGATGCAGATTATGTTGGATCCCCGAATGATCGGCACTCTACCAGCAGACTTTGTACCTACTTTGGAGGACATCTTGTTACCTGGCGCAATAATAAACAGGTTGTGGTTGCTCGATCTTCAGCTAAAGCTGAGTACCGTTCAATGACGTGTGTTGTATTCGAGCTTACTTGGCTCGAAAGTCTCCTAGGAGATATGATAGTAAAACTTTCCTCAGCAGCTACCTTACTCTGTGATAGTCAAGCTGTTATACACATAGCTATGAATCCGGTCTTCACGAAAGAACAAAACACATTGAAGTTGATTGTCACTTCATTCGGGAGAAAGTTCAAATGAAGAAACTGGAATTGAGACATGTTCTGACTAAGGCCCTGCCTAGTACTCTATTCTATAAGTTCTTGTCCAAGCTTGGTGCCTACAACTTGTACGCTCCAGCTTGCGGGGGGTGTTAGAAAAGATATTGTAAAAGCCCGCCTAATTGCCCATTTAGCCTTTCTTTTTCTCTTGTTGTATTAATCTCACACCATGTATATGGGACTCCTCTCTCCTTCTCCCTCTTATATATATGTACTCATAAATTGTATTTACATATTGAACAAGGATATACAAGGTTTACTGGTTTTCCTTCATTGATCGTGCTCTTTTCTACATTTACAATTCATAGCATCCATACATAAAAGTATCCCCTTGGAGTAAATCGACAGGGAGTATTTTGTGCATAGATGTTATGAAATGTAAACATTGCGTGGAGGTAATTGTAATTTTGAAAGTTAGAGTGCAAGCTGTAATTATCCAAACTTCAAGGGGAGGTCACGGTAAATAACCCTTCATATTAATTTGATGATTTATTGTTCTACTTGCAAGATTTATTCGTTTACCATTTAGTTGAACCATTTTTACCTTTGATTTGACAAGCAATTGTTTGTTTATGTAATACTCTAATATCAATTAAGGTTGCTTGTGAATATAAATTCAGAATTTATCATTAATTAACTGTTGCACAAGTGTATATGCATCAAATCATTCTAGATTCCCCTCGACACTACACCAACATTGATTCATTAGTCTCATTAGAGCATTTTCAGTTCACATTCGCCTTGTGTCTGTTGGGATCGTAGTAGACAATAGATGAGAAAGAGAGAAATTGGGATTAGGGTTTGAGAGGAAGAGGGGAAAAATACCTGAAGAGTTCTTGATTCCCCTAGCCGAAGAAGCCCTAGAGGGATTTATACATCTGGGCCAAAAGGGGGACGCCTCCCCCCCCCCCAATTGGGCTGAACCCGCAGGTTCATCCCCAAGCCACCGCAGTTTAATTAGGGAGGGCTGAACCGGTAGGTTCAACTCTGCTTTGTGATGTCTCCTTCCGCCGTCATGCATATTGTTGATCTGTGAACCGGTTGTTAAGTGGGATCATAACATTCCCTCCTACATCAGCAGTCAGCTTGTCCTCAATATGTAAATCTGGATAAAGTTCTCGAAACTCAAACAGATTGACCCATGTGTTTGTGCACTGCCGATAAGTTCTTCCATTTGACGAGTATTTCCTGCTGATAAGTTCTTTTTTCAATAAAGATACATGGAAGGTGGGGTGAATACACAAACCCTCTGGCAAGGCCAATGTATATCCAACTGGTCCCACGCTCTGGATGATTCTAAAAGACTCATTATAGCACGGTGCTAACTTATGGTTCGTCCTCCGAGACACGGAGGTTTGCTTGTAGGATTGAAGCATGAGGAAGACCTCATCTCCGACTGCGATTTTTTGTTCTGTTTGGTGTTTATCTGCTTGCAACTTCATTCTATTCTGAGCGACCAAGAGATTTTCATGCAAAAGGGCAAGTATACGATCCCGATCGCACAACTCACGATCAACAATTGCTAGTGATGTGACCCTGGTTCATATGTCCCCGAGATCGGGGCGGAGCGCCCGTACACAACTTCAAACAGAGTGAGTTTACTTGTCGTGTGGTAGGAGGTGTTGTAGTAGTATTCGGCCCAATGAAGCCAACGGGTCCAGGTGTGGGGCGTATCCATCACAAAACTTCTTAAGTGCGTCCCGACCCCCCGATTAAGCACATTCGTCTGTCTATCTGTTTGAGGGTGGTGGACGGTGCTCATACACAGATGAGTACCCTGTTGTCAGAATATCTCCCTCCAGAAGTTGCTCGCAAACACAGGATCCCGATCAGAGATGTCGTGAAGTCGGACTATCTCCCGCACAAATAAATCGGCTACTGACTCCCCCGTATAGGGATGGTGCAAGGTCAGGAAGTGGTCGTATTTGGACAGCTTATCCACTACGACTAGGATAACTGTCTACCCTTGAGATCTCGGCAAGCCGTCGATGAAGTTCATTGAAACTGTGTCCCAAATTTGTTGTGGAATCTCCAGAAAGGTAAGCAGACCTCCTGGAGACGCGGTTTCGTATTTTTGTCGATGAGATATCTCGCACTGCTACACAAATTGTTGAACATCCTTTTGTTATCCCTTCCACAAAATGTTGGCTCGTACCCGGTGAAGAGTACAAAGAACGCTCACATGTCCCCCTATCGACGATGAATGAAACTCGTGCAACATAGTGATCTTCCATGGTGATGAAGAGGGCATGACCACCCAGCTGCGGTAGTATAACTATCCATTCTGTAAGTGAAATCCTGGAATAGTGGTTTGACCTTGTTGAAGCGACTTCGCAATTGGCCGCAGGTCTGGGTCCTGAAGGATCTCCTCACGTATGTCATCAAAACCCCGATCAGCGGGCCTGAGATGTGGTGAAGACTCCCCTCTGGTATGCGGGAAAGTGTGTCTGCCACCATGTTCTCTTTCCCTTGTTTGTAGACGGTTTTGTAGTCGTAGACCAGCCACCTCGTCACCCACTTTTGTTGCAGAGGAGGGGTCACCCGTTGTTCCAAGAAATGCTTCAGGCTCTGGTGATCAGTTTGTACCTTAAAGTGTCTCCCCAAAAGGTATGGTCCCCACAAGGTCACGGCATGCATAATGGCCAGCATTTCCTTCTCGTAGGTAGATAACCCAGTGTCCATGGTGTCAAAGCCTTGCTGAAAAAGGCTATTGGATGTCCCTCTTGCATTAGGACGGCCCCAATTCCGACGACTGACGCATCGGTCACCATGGCAATCTCCTTAGTGAAATCAGGTAGAGCTAGCACTGGTGTGGTAATCATCGTTGTCTTAAGCGACCGTGTTATTTTTCCATAATCCTTCACGAACCGCCGGTAGTAGCCCGTCAACCCGAGAAAGCCGCGAAGGGCTCGGACTGTGCGTGGTGGGGCCACGTTTGCATGCTTTCAATCTTCTTTGGATCAGCTTGTACCCCTTGTTCCGAGACTATATGACACAAATATTCGACCTCTTCTTGTTCAATGGAACATTAGGAGAGCTTAGCGTAGAGTTGGTGCTGACGAAGAATCACAAACACTTGCTCCACATGTCTGAGGTGGTCCTCCTAACTGGTGTTGTAGATCAAAATATCATTAAAAAATATCAATACGGACCTGCGGAGAAGGCGCCGGAATATCTCGTTCATCACCACCTGGAACGTAGATGGCGCATTGGAGAGTCTGAAAGGCGTCACGGGGAACTCATAATGGTCGTCGTGTGTCTGAAATGCTGTCTTGTAGATGTCTTCTTCCCTCATCCTGATTTGTTGGTAGCCAGAGCGCATATCCAACTTCGTGAACAGGCGGCCTCTGTGTAACTCGTCCAACAAATCTTCTATCATGGGAATGGGAAACTTGTCCATGATGGTGGAACTGTTAAGGCCGCGATAGTCAACACAAAACCTCCATGAGTCATCATTTTTTCACCAAAATGATGGGTGAGGAAAAAGAACTGGTGTTGGATCTAATAATTCCCACTGCTAGCATCTCCCTAACACTCCGTTCTATCTCTGCTTTTTGTATGTGTGGGTAGCGGTATGGTCGAATGTTAGTCGGCACAGCTTCTTCCTTGAGGATGATCTTGTGGTCTCTAAATCTTTGTGGCGGGAGTGAGTAGGGTTCCTGGAAAATCTCTGAGTATTGCAATAGCAAGGAATGCATCTGCTCTGTCACTTCATGTGGAGAAGTAGGTTGTGGCGCAAGCTCCATGATCACCGCCATGGGGACTTCTTGGTCCCACAACCTTTCTAGGAATAGAAGAGAGACCTCCTTCATGGGTGAGGTCTTGAGTCCATTCAAACAGTAGCCCCTTCCATCCTGAGTAAACTCAGTCATGTGGTCCCAGTCTAGAGTGACCTTCCCTAACTGTTATAGCCATTGAACCCCCAGAACCATGTAGGACCCCTTGATGGCCAATAAGTAAACTTCCAACCGGCAAGCGTGCCCTTGCACCCAGAGTTCCACCCCCTTCATGTCTCCTTCACAATGCAGCTTGTTGTCATCGGCTACCATAACCTGGAAGGCGGCATCGCGATTGATCTACAGGCCCAACCTCTGTGCAACGGCAGCGTTGATAAAGTTGTGTGCTTCCACTGTCAATCAAAATGGTCACTTTCTGCTGGAGGATTCACATAGTCAGGGGTGTGGTCCCTCCCTCCATAGCCTGGATGGATACGCCAAACTTGGCCTCATCAAGGTCTTCTTCTTGTTCGTCTCCTTCTCCTTCAGCTCACAAGTCCAATCCTTCTTCCCTCAGCATGTATACCTGGATCATCTGACATTTATGTCTTGTGCCATATTTCTTAACGCAGTTAAAACACAACACTTTTTTTGATCTTGCTTATAGCTCGGACCATGTTAGTTTCTTCACCGTCGTCTTTCTGGCCACGGCTTGTTCCCTTCTGACAGTTGGCGGATTCACATTGTTCTTCGCATTAGACACCCTTGTCCTCTGTCGGTTAAAGCGCTCTTCCTGAATTCGGGCCAAACTGATGGCGTGGTTTAGGTTGCGCGGCATATACGTGTGGACCTCGTCCTTAATGTGCTCTTTCAGTCTAGAAACAAAACAACTCAGAAGTGTCCTCTCCTCCCACTGCATCTTATTCACCAGCCTCTCGAACTATATGCGGTACACCATTACTGAACCCCTCTACCTCAATTTTTGTAGAAGAGCCTCAAAATCTTCATATTTGAGGAGTCTGAATCTGGCGATGAAACCGTCAACAAAGTCGACCCAAGGGGCATAGTCACGCCCATGGAGGAACCATTGAGCCCACTGGAAAACGTCGTTTTCGAGGTGAAAGGAAGCTAGTTGTGCCCGTTGCTCCTCTGGAATCTCTTGATCGTTGTAAAACAACTCTGCTTTTTGCACCCATTCAAAGCGTCCCCTCTCTTAAATTTTGGATAATTCATGCACGACAATTTAGGCGGCAAGTATGCCCTTGGATGTGGCTGATCGTGAAAACCTTGCTCTTGTTCAATGACAAGAGGTCGTCGGCGCCCAGGCGGCTCATGCGGGAGTCCCCATACTCCCTGTGTTGATTTTTGAGCTGCACCGCCGGTAATGGTCGGTCGTCCCAGTCGTGGCCCTCTCGGTTGTTGTCGGTCTGTCATGACATTCCAAGGGTGGGAAGAAGCCCGTCCCGAAGAGGGTAGAATGCCGCTCCTGGGCGTCGTTCCGCCTAGCGTTCCTCTCAACCCCTGTCGAAGCTCGGCGTGCTTCTGCCTCCGCCCCAGAAAAGGAAATCCCCTCTATCAACGCTGATTCCGCCTCCCTGGAAGTATTTTGGAGTCAATGATTGTCTTTATCATCTCCCACGCAACATTATAATGGATGTGAATAGTAAAAGATGAATCAGATGGAAAGAATAAGGACCAAATCACAATACCACAAAGATATCAAGGACAGGGATAAGGATGCATAGGGAACAGATTGGGAGTTTCATACAAACTAGCTTCAGATATGTTATGAATAAACAATATTCAGTCAAGTGCCAAAGGGATAAATAAGAGCTATAAAGTACGTTGAGGCACAAGTTCACCATATCCTGGACCAAGTTGCAAATTCATCTGCATAGGAGACAAACGTATAATAAATTTTATTACTGAATGATCCTTAATAGCAGATCAATCAATAATGCTGCTATATTTCCGTTGATAGAGAATAGCTTCCGAATGTGTAAGTAACCTTGATTCCTAAGAAGTAATGAAGAAATATGAGCTCTTTCAAATTAAATTGATTGTAAAGATGATAATAGTTTTGTAACAAGATGTTGAGAAATGGCCATCAGTATCAAGTAATCAACAATAGTGCTTGAATCTAATGTCACGTGAAATTTAGCATAACCAACTAAGTTTTAGAAAGAAGAGGATGTCTAAAGCGTTTCTAATGTAGGGTAGGCTTAAGGGAGTGCACAAATCCAAGACCTGTAGGGATGAAAATGAAATCAGACACGATAACCTTAATCTATATGCAATGATTCTGTTGATAGCGGCAGCAAAGTAATACAAGCAATAATATTTTTAACCCACGCAACAATAAATTAAAGCAAGGAAATAGCATTCAATAAGCAAGCATTCAATGGCTTTCCCCTGCTCGGAGGGCCAAGGCAAAGCGTGCGACAAATGAATCCCACATGCAAATCACAAGCGTATTGAAGCGAATTTTCCACTGGTAAAATATCCAAATAAATAAAGCTACAATCCAATATAAAGATGCTGAATATAATTGTCCAATACAACAAAGACTCACCAAGTAGTGGGCTGACCAAGGCAATGAAAATTTTGGAGCCGGAGATGCGTGGACGATGATCTGAGGTGGAACCGGAAGCGTGGAAAATGGCGTAGGCGGCTGTCCTCGGGGGTGGAAGGCGGAATCGGGCCGGAAATGAGTAGATTCAGTGACGTGTTGGTGGATCCGGACGAGGGAGGATAGATCTGATGATTTGAGAGTGGATCCGGGCAAGGGAACAAGGAATGGGTAAGGGAATTGGCAGATCGGGACTGTTTTGTCCAGATTTGGACAAATCCAATAGGGAGGGCTGTTGGAAGTGGTTTCGCGGGGTGGGAAGGGTTGGCGGGAAGAGGAGGGGCTTGGTCTTGAGGGGCGGCTACTGTGGAGGAGCCTCAAGGGTCGGCGGCTGCTGTAGAGGGGTGGAAAGGGGGAAGCGGTGGTTGATGGGGGTAGGGGAGGACTGGCGGCTGCTGGGAAGGGAAATGGAGGCCGGCAACTAGGTGGTTTGCTGGATGGGGTGGTGCAGCTGTGGAGGGTTTGTTGGAGCAGTTGGCGGCCAGCGGCTGGGAGGATAGCGGGAATCCGGGAATTCTCTTCTTCAAACTCTGTAATGACCTAATTCAGCTCACTAGCAACCTATTTATAACAAAAAGACGACTAGGGCATCCCACCATTGATGACTATGATTGGGCGGAGGTGAGGTCACTCAAACACAAAAAAACAAAGTAATCTATGAAAAAGATTCGTGACGCGGATCCGGTCACATCCGCGGAGTCGGATCAGCGATCCGATCAAGCCCTCATGGCGCGAGTACACGAACGTGGGTCTCGCCTTGCGACAAACCCCCCCGGGTGCATGATCTGATGGATCCCCATCAGTTTCAAACCAAGCCTGAGGAGCTTTCCTGAGACAATATTTTTTATGGAGATAACAAGCATACCAGGAGAAGCGGAGACTCTACGAGGAATATGCATATGAGCATGCTTAGATGAGCGTCCACTAAGAAATGTCTTTTTAAAACCCATCTAATGTAGCGAACAACTTAGAGTAGCATTAACAACATTGAGACAACAAATATACATCATTTTAGCCAATGGAGCAAATGTTTATCATAATCAAGGTCATTTTGTTGTAAGAAATCATGTGCCATCTTTGTATCGCTCAATAGAATCACTAGTTGGAATTTTGATATTTTAGATTCATTGGCAGCTCAAAGGTTTTACTATGGAGGATAATGGTATAAAATCACAAGTATGTGTATGTTGCAAAGCTTGTAATTTCTCAATCACTACATGTCATTCGTATACTCAATAATCTCAATATATCATTTTGGTTCTATAAAGTGGGCAACAAAAAAGTATCAACAACTCGGGGGTAAATATTGTTTGAAAAAGTACATTTAAAACATAAATGGTGATCTTGTGGTGGAGTTTGTCGAGGAAGAGGAGCCAAAACTGAAGAAGTTTGTATCTTTAGGCATATTCATCTAAGCAAATATTGTATTCGAAATGGAAATGAGATATATATGAGTGAGTGATGTAATAGTGAAAAGAAATATATGTAGCTGCAAAAAACTGTGACCGAGGTTTTGAGGAGGGCATGTGGGAGTTTGTAGAAATAACATATCATAATCAAAAGATAACTCGGAATAAAGTATGCCCTCAAGAAAGTAGTATGGCTAACACTACAAAGTTGTTGAGCTATTGATTCATAATAATGCCCTCTGTGAATCGTGATGTATCCGAGGAAAATACATTTTGCAATATGAGATAAAAGTATAGCGCTGAATGGGTATAGTACGAAGCAGACAAACAAATGTTCGAAGAGTTGAATGGCTGAACTGAGAAGTGTAAGAAGTATAGTTAAATGTAAAGTATCACAAACGATAGAGTGATACTAATTAGGTAGACAACAATTAGTAGAACTTAGCCATATTAATTAAGTAGACAACCCTTAGTAAAACTTTGGCAAAAAGAGGAATCTAGATGCATATGTTGATATGAGAATAGCTTTGATGGCGTCAATATGCGACAATGCATCATGCCATTGCCAGCAAATTCATTTTCTTCATGATTATGTAGACAACAATTCTTGAGGAGAATACCATAAAAGTTCAAGATGGATTACGTAAAAAAAGGTATTCGTATTTCTGAAGTCGTGTAAATATTTAAAGCATCCAAACAAGCACATATAAGATACACAAAAATATAACTAAAAAATTATCCATAAAACTCGGATAATAATGATATACAGGTAGAGATGATACAATGATTGGAAGATCAAGATCAAATCCACGTAGTCGAATAGTGATCAAATTTGGACCATAAATAAGATTAAAATTGCCAATAGTTAAAGCCCACACAAATGGGATAAAAACATCACATCACACTAAAATATCATCGTCCCTAGATACAAACATGCAATCCAGGACGGCCTCCTCATGACGAGGATTAAGAGCCATCTCTTCAAGCTTATCCTTCATTATATTTTAATTGAGTACTTTCTTTTGTGTATTTTTCCTTGGTGAAACTTTTTCAAGTGATTTAGATTGGTGAGAGAGTTCTTTCCCAATACAAAATGTATAGAAAGATCCAAACCTTGTATATACTTTTTGAATAACAAAAAACAAGTATGAGTACAAATATATAGGAGAGAGGAGAGTAAGATCTAGCTATACAAACAATGTGGGACTAAACACAAAATCCTACATGGGTCAAGTTAATGGGTCAATACATTATTTTTCCTAGTATTCTCTACTACTCCCCGCAAGTTGGAGCGTACAAGTCGTAGGCACAAAGCTTGGACAAGAACTGATAGTAGAGATGTCGTGATAAGGCCTTGGTGAGAATGTCAGCAACTTGTTGAGCAGCAGGAACATGTGTTAACTCTATCTTCTTCAACTTGGTGAGAATGACAGTCAACTTCAATATGTTTTGTCTGTTCATGAAAGACCGGATTTTTGGCAATGTGTATAGCAGCTTGACTGTCGCAAAATAAAGTGGCAGGTGATGAGAGCTTGACTCCTAGATCATCAAGGAGACCCTCAAGCCATGTGAGCTCAGATACAACTGTTGCCATCGATTGATACTCGGCCTCAGCAGATGAGCGAGCAACCACAGATGTTTCTTGTTGTGTCATGTAATAAAATGTCCTCCAAAGTGTAGTATCCACTTGTCGAACGACGGTCATCCAACGAGCCAACATAATCAGCATCAGAGTATGCAATCAGAGATAAGGGAGACGAAGAGCGCTTGTATACAAATCCTTGTCCAGGAGCAGTCTTCAAGTATCGAAGAATACGCTCGACTGCCTGAAGATGAGAGATACGTGGCTCATGCATGAATCGACTGACAACTCCAACAGCAAATGATATATCAGGTCTCGTAATAGTGAGATAAATCAGCTTTCCCACAAGACGATGATAATACTCTGGATTTGGAAGGAGCAAATCAGAGTCAGAGGCATGAGCACAAAGCTTGTGATTGATATCCATGGTAGTATCAGCAAGCTTACATCCAGAATAGCCCGCATCATGAAGTAAGTCAAGACAATACTTTCTTTGAGATAACACAAGCCCATCAAGTCTCCGAGCCACTTCGAGACTAAGAAAATATCGAAGGCTTCTCAGGTCCTTCGTTTGAAACACAGTCGCCAGATGTTGTTTGATCATCCTTATTCCTGGAAGATCGTCTCATGTAATCAAAATAGCATCCACATATACTAACAGAATCACTGTGCTTGTTGGACGATGACGAGTGAACAGAGAGAAGTCGGCCGAGCTCCGAGTGAACCCAACAGCACTAACGGTCATACTAAATTTATCAAACCATGGCCGAGGAGATTGTTTGAGACCATAAAGAGACTTCTTCAGACAAGAGACTCCCCCGTGGTCTCAAATCCGGGAGGTTGCTGCATATAAACAGTCTCCTATAAATCGTCATTAAGAAAAGCATTTTTAACATCTAGTTGGTGCAATGCTCAGTGGTGGTGAACCACGAGGGAGATCAACACACGAACAGTATTGAGTTTAGCGACTGAAGAAAAAGTCTCATCATAATTCAGACCTTGTTGTTGAGTGAAACCTCGAGTTACTAGACAAGCTTTCAAACGGTTAACCGTCCCATCCGGAGCCTGTTTGACGGCAAACACCCACTTACATCCCACACACGATTGTCCAGGAGGAAACGGGACCAGATCCCATGTGTGGTTTGCCCAAAGAGCAGATGTTGGAGAGCCTCCTGCACAGAATTAGGGGTAGAAATAGGGGATAAAGAAAGAGCACTTTGTCAGAATTCCGGAGAGAGACGGTGAAAAGAGACCTAGTTGGCCAGCGGGTGGGCAGTGGAACCTGTTGTCGGATCCGCAGCCTGCAAAACATCATTAGAGCAGAGCATCTCCCATAGGGTAGTAGACGAAGAAGAACGTCGAGTGTACACGCGGATGATAGGTGGTTTAGGCGAAATTGGTGTGGGAAGGAGAGGTGAAAGGTTTGAATGAACAGGGATAGCAGGCCGCGGAAGAGGTGGAGGAAGTGGAGAATCAGCTGGTTGAGAGTAATATGGCTGATCTTCGGGGAAGGTGACGTCAGCAGAAGTAATAACCTTGTGATCCTTGGGAGAAAAGCAAATGTAGCCCTTCTGAGTACGAGAGTAACCCACAAACATATATTAAGTGGCACGTGGAGCAAGTTTGTCAATAGACGGGCCAAGATGATGAACAAAGCACACGCAGCCAAACACGCAAGGGGTGATGAAGAAAGGAGGTTTGGAGGGAAAAGAAGATTGAAGGGAATCGCAAAATTGAGAATAGAGGAAGACATGTGGTTAATAGGAGTGCAGGCGGTAGAAACCGCAAAATTCCAATATCGTTTGGGAACATTCATTCAAATCATAGGAGAGCGGGTGACCTCAAGCAGATGACGATTCTTGCGTTCAGCAACGCCATTTTGTTGGGGGGTATAGGCACTGGAGGTTTGATGGAGGATCCCAAACTCAGCACATAGGTGTGCAAAGGCATGACTAGTATATTCACGGGTATTATCGGTGCGAAGGGGTTTAATTGTAGTGGAAAACTGGTTGCGAGTTTCAATGAAAAAAGTACGGAATACACCAGGTAATTCAGAGCGGCCACGAAGGAGATATAGCCAGGTCACCCAAGAGTACTCATCTATAAATGTGACAAAGTAACGATATCTAAAAACACTCGCAATTTTGTAGGGTCCCCAAATATCGGAGTGTACTAGATCAAAGGGAGATGGACTCCGAGTAGTATGCGGTGAGAACGTAGATCGATGATGTTTCTCATAGATACAAGACTCACACGTGAACTCTTGGAGGGGCACTTCGAGGAGAGATTTTCTGAGTATGTTTAGAGGAGCGTGACCAAAACGTCGATGTCAATCAATAGAGTTAATAGAGGACAACACCGTTGGGGGAGAGGGGTTAAGGATATAGAGACCATTTGACAGATGTCCTTTTCCGATGATAGTCTGCGTCTTGCGATCCTGCACAACACACAAGTTGGAAGAAAAAAATTACATCACTATCAAGATCAGTAGTGAGACGACCAATAGAGCGAAGGTTGAAAGGAGAGCCCGGAACATGAAGGACAGAGCGACGAGTAATGGAGGGAGTAAGGTCAATATCTGTCGCGCCAGAAACGGGAATGGTGTCCCCACAAGCAACAGTGATGAACTTAGGATGCACATAGTTCAAATATTGTGGTGGTTTCTGTGAGGTAATGTGGTGAGAGGCCCCGGAATCCAAAATCCAAGATGAGCTATGAGCAAGGCAGGAGGTACCATCATCGGAAATAGACACCACAGAGCCCGGAGGACAGCTTAACATCTTGCGAGGAACAGACTGTAGCGGTCACGGTGACAACGCACTAGCGGCAAGAAAAGCCACGACCAGCGGATAGAAGAGAGCCTGCAGCGGATAGAAACAAGCCACGGCGGTTAGATGCAGACTGCACCAAGATCAAAAACGGCGAACAGGCACCAGACCGTGCGGTTAGCAGCAAACCGCAACAAGATCGGTAGAAGCAGTCCGCGAGACAGTCCGCAGTAGACGACAGTCACGGTGACAACGCACCAGCAGTAAGAAAAGTCACGACCAGCGGATAGAAGAGAGCCCGCAACGGATAGAAACAAGCCTCGGTGGTTAGATGCAGACCGCACCAAGATCAAAACGGTGAACAGGAACCAGACCGTGCGGTTAGAAGCAAACCGCAACAAGATCGGTAGAAGTAGTCCGCGCGACAAGGAGAGAACTTGAGGCTAGAGACAGGTCGAAGCGGTAAAGAACTCCTTGCGACAAGAGCAATAAGATACCTTGCGACAAGGAGACCGCGCGGCAAGGGAAGAGGCCGCAAGCGATAAGACCGAGAAGAGGTCGAGCAACAAGAATAGAAAGGTGGTTGCAGCGGACAGAGGCAGGTAGCGGCGAGTAGAATATGAGGCCAGACGGTTAAGATTTAACTGTGGGAAGGGGGAAGTCGCAGCGGGTAGAGAGCAGACCGTGGCGGTTAAGAAAATCTAACCGCACGGGAGGGAGGACCATATGTCAGAGGGATGAAGACTATAAAAGAGCGTAAAAGAGAAAGATGAGGTGGATCTGCGGGAGAGAAGGAGGCGGTTAGAAAAGAAGGAAGTCGCAAAGTAGGGCGGTTAAACAGTAAAACAGGCCGCCCGGTTAACCAGAGGATTAGGCGGTCAGAGAGAAAAACAGGTCGTCCGGTTACAGGAGGACTGGGCGGTTAGAGAGAAAATAGGTCAGACCGTTTCCCTCTAATATCATGTAGAGAAAGATCCAAACCTTGTATATACTTCTTGAATACCAAAAAACAAGTATGAGTACAAATATATATAGGAGAGAGGAGAGTAAGATCTAGCTATACAAACAATGTGAGACTAAACACAAAATCCTACATGGGTCAAGTTAATGGGCCAATACATTTCGAGTATTCTATAATAAGGAAAGTAGGATGTCGGTAATGGACATTTTTTGAGTCATGTAAGTTTTAAGCACTCCTTGGACAGGATTTCTTGAAGGGACCGAGTTCTTGAGAACGAAGGAGCGGTCTTGTCCCGCAATTATATCCCCTATGCACCTGTGTATTTTCTAATTTCTATCAATTGGTCCGACCTATAATGCTACCCGACAATTTCTCTGCTCATCATACCACTCTATTAGGGCAGGAAGAGAGATTTGGAAGAGAAGGGGGAAATCTATGATTTGAGAGAAAGAGGAGAAAATATCTTGGAAGTCTTGATAATCCACCACAAAGCCACCTTATAGGTAATAATACCCCTCGGGCCCATGAGGGCCAGTTGCCCCCCCCCCCCCCCCCAGCCTCCATCTACTTTAATTAAGGAGGGCTGAACCGGTTGGTTCAGCCCCGCAAAATGTTGCATCCTTCCTGCGCCTTCTATATTGTTGTCCTGCGAACCCGACGTTATGAGGATTCATAACATTCTCTCCCCATTCAACAATCAGCTTGTCCTCAAGGTGGAAATATGAATAAAGTTCCCAAAACTCGAGCAGATCAACCCAGGTATTGTGTGTTATAGATAAGTTCATCCATTTGACAAGGATCTTCTGACGGTATTTCGTTCCACGTTTCTTCCACTTAGTGAGTAGCACCTCCTCGGGAAGCGGTCGCAAGTCCACGTCGTTGCTTGCTTTGGGGAAGGTACGGCACACTTGTGTTGTTTCCCCAATTTTCTTCTTTAACAAGGAGACATGGAATGTGGGATGAATGTGCAGGCCCCCAGGAAGGTCTAAGGCATAAGAACAAATCCCGCCCTCTGAATGATTCTAAAGGGACCATAATAGCAGGGGTCCAACTTCTAGTCAGTCCTTCAGGACACCGAAGTGTGTTTGTGAAGCTGGAGCTTTAAGAAGAATTCATCACCGACTGCAAATTGACGTTCAGACCGATGTTTATCTACCGGCACCTTCATCCTGTTTTGGGCGGCTATGAGGTTTTCTCATAACATGGCAAGGGTACAATCTTGATCGCACAACTCACAATCAACAGCATGTAGTATTGTTCCTCCTGGCTCATATGTACACAGGCTCGGGGCGGAGCACCCATAGACAATTTCAAAAGAGTAAAACTTACTGGTCGTGTGGTATGAGATATTATAGCAGTACTCTGTCCAATGCAACCACCGTGTTCATGTGCGGGGCTCATCCATCACAAAGCACCGTAAGTACGTCTCAACTCCATGATTGAGTACCTCTGTTAACCTGCCTGTTTGTGGATGGTTGGCAGTACTTATACGTAAACGAGTGTTGTGTTGCTTGAAGAGTTCCTTTCAGAAATTGCTCACAAAGACTGGATCCCGATCAGAGATGATGACGTGTGGGATGTCGTGATGTCTGACTATCTCCAGCACAAACAAGTCCGCTACTGATTCACCTGTGTAGGGATGGTTCAGGGCCAGGAAGCGCCCATAGTTGGATAATTTATCCATTACTACCAAGACGACTATCTTCCCTTGGGACTTCAGCAGCCCGTCGATGAAGTCCAAATAGACTATGTCCCAAATTTGACGCGATATCTCCAGGGGTGGGAGTAGGCCCGCCAGAGATGTAGTTTCGTATTTTTGTCTTTGACAAATCTCGCATTGTTGCACAAATCACTGGACATCCCTTTGTCGTCCCTTCCAAAAAACATTAGATCTAACCCGTTGTAGGGTACGTAGAACTCCAGCATGTCCCCCCACTAGTAAAGAGTGGAACCCTTGCAACATAGTGTCCTTCCATGGAGACGATGAGAATATGTCCCCCCGGTCGTGAAAGTATAAGTGCCTGTTCTACAGCCAAAATCTGAGAGCGTTCTATCCATGTCGAAATGACTACGATAGGACAAAGGTCAGGGTCCTATAGAACCTCCTTTTGTATGTCATCCAGTGCGTCGATCAGTGGACCTGAGATGTGTTGTAGTGTCCCCTCTACTAGGCGGGATAGTGCGTCCGCCACAACGTTCTCCTTCCCTTGCTTATAGACTATCTTGTAGTCATAAGCCAGCAACCTTGTCACCCATTTTTGTTGTAGAGGAGATGTCACCTGTTGCTCAAAAAAAATGTTTCAAACTCTGGTGATCAGTCTGGACCTTAAATTGTCTTCCCAAAAGGTAAGGTCGCCACAAGGTCATGGCATGTATGATAGCTAGCATTTCCTTCTCGTTGGTAGACAAGCCCAGCGTCCGTGGTGTCAACGCCTTGCTGAAAAAAGCTATCGGTCGACCTTCTTGCATGGGAACGGCCTCGATCCATACGCCACAAGCATCGGTCTCCGGAATGAATTCACTGGTGAAATCGGGGAGGGACAACACTGGTGTTGTCATCATGGCCGTCTTGAAAGCTTGGGATGCTACTTTTGCTTCCTCCTGCAAGCGGAAGGCATCCATATGTAACAGTTAGGTCAACGGTCGAGCTATCTTCCCATAATGTTTCACGAATCGCCTGTAGTAGCCTGTCAACCCAAGGAAACCTCGGAGAGCACGGACAGTGTGCGGCCTATACCATGTTTACATGCTCTCAACCTTCCTGGGGTCAACCTTGACTCATTGTGTAGATACAACATTACCCAGATATTCCACCTTTTCCTGACCAAAAGAGCATTTGGAGCACTCGGCATTGAGCTGGTGATGTCAGAATATCACGAGCACTTGTTCCACATGTTGGAGATGCTTTTCCTAGTTAGCATTGTATATAAGAATGTCATCAAAAAAATATTAATGCAGACCCGCGGAGGGGCCAAAATATCTGTTCATCACTACCAGAAATGTAGAGGGCGGTGCATTGGAGAATCCGGATGGCATCAAGATGAACTCGTAGTGACTATCATGTATCCGGAAGGCGGTTTTGAAGACATCCTTCATCCTGATTTGGTAGTACCCTGAACGCATATCCAGCTTAGTGAAGAGGCATGCTCCATGTAGTTCGTCCAGGAGTTCCTTGACCGTGGGAATAAGGAACTTGTTTTTGATGGTAGAGTTTTTCAGAGCGTGATAGTCAACACAAAACCTCCACAAACCGTCTTTTTTCCTCACCAGTATGATGGGTGAGGAAAACGAGTTGGTCTTGGGTCAAATGATCCTTGCGGCTAGCTTCTCCATCACACACTGTTCTACCTCAGCCTTTTGTATATGCAGATAACAGTATGGTCAAGTGTTGTTCAGCTCAGTCCCTTCCTTAAGTCCCTTCCTTAAGGTTGATCTGGTGATACCAAAATTATCAAGGGGGTAACGATCGGGGTTCTTGGAATACCTCTGGATACTGGAGGAGTGGTTTCATCTGCTCTAGGACTTCTTGTGGGGGTGTAGCCAGAGGCAAGAGCTCCATAATCATAGTCATGTTATCCTCTTGTTCCCGCGGTCTCTCTAAGCACTAAAGAGAGATCTACTTCATCGAAGAGGATTCGATCTCATTCAGGCAGAATTTCCTCCTCCCTGAATAAATTTCATGGTCATGTGGTCCCAATCCAGAGTTACCTTCCCCAAGTATCGTAACCACTAGACTCCCAAAACCATATATGATCCCCAGATGGGCAACAAGTAAACATCCATCTGGCATGTGTATCCTTGCACACTGAACCTCGCTCCCTTCAACACCCCTTTGCACTGCAGTTTATTTTTGTCAGCCATCATGACTTGGAAAGTGGAGTCCTTGGTGATCTCATGCCCCAACTTCTGTTTCATAGCGGGGTTGACAAAGTTGTGAGTGCTCTCGTTGTCGACCATGATAGTCACCTTTTGTTGGCAAATCCGCCCTGCGATACGCATTGTGAACAGTGTGCATCCTCCCTCCATGGCCTGGATAGATACCCCGAACTCGGTTGTGTCCGGGATGTTTCCATGCTCCCCTCCTTCCTCTGGCATTTCTTCCTCGTCTTCTTCCCTCAACATGTACACCTGGATCATCTGACATTTGTGGCCTGGGGTGAACTTTTCATCGCAGTTGAAATGCAATCTCTTCTCCTTCCTCGTTTGTAGCTCTGACCATGTCAATTTTCTTACAGTTGCCCTCCCAGTAGCTCCTTGATCCTTCTTGATGAACAACGGGTCCGTAGTGTCCCTCGCATTCCCCAATCTTGACTTCTGTCGGTTGAATAGTTCATCTTGAATCCTGGCCAGCCTGATGGCGTGGGTCAAACTACGCGACATGTAGGCATGCACCTCGTCCTTGATGTGCTCCTCCAATCCAGAAATAAAACAACTCAGTAGTGTTTTCTCTTTCCACCGCACTATGTTTACTAGCCTCAAAATCTTTGTATTCTAGTGATCCAAAACTGGTAGTAAATCCGTCAACAAATTCGTGCCAAGGAGCGTGCTCCCGTCCTCGGAGGAACCATTGGGTCCACTAGAATGCGTCATCTCCAAGGTGAAAAGAAGCTAGCTTCGCTCATTGTTCTTTTGAGATCTCCTGATAATTGTAGAATAACTCCGTCTTTTGGATCATTCCAATGTGTCTCCCCCTTTGAATTTGGGGTAATTCATGTGTGTCACCTTAGGCGGCATGCTGGCTTCTTCGGCGGCCACAGCTTTGCCCTTGATGTTTTCGGACAACGTGCTTTTGATCGAAGCCCTAGTCTTTTCTTCAATAGCATCCACCGTGTCTGACAGTCTGGTGTAGTTCTCCTCTACGGTTGCTAGCCTATTAGATTCTTCCTGGGTGCGAGTCACCATGGTGGAGAATCGAAAACCTCTGATACCAAATATTAGGACGAAAAAAAAAAGATTTGAGAGAGAAGGAAGAAATCTAGGGTTTGAGAGGAAGAGGAGAGAAATACCTTGGAAGTCTTGATAATCCACTACAAAGCCACCCAAGAGGTAAAAATACCCCTCGGGCCAAGGATGGTTGGTCTCCCCTCCCCCCATAGGGGTTGAACCCGTTGGTTCACCCCATCCCCCTAGTCGACATCTGCTTTAATTATGGGGGGTTGAACCGATTGTTTCAGCCCCGCTTGATGCCGCATCCTTCCTCCGTCTTCTATATTGTTGTCCGCGAACCGGTCGTTATGAGGATGCATAACAAACTCTAACTCTAGCGTGTGCCATCTGAAATAAAGTCCTTGTACATCTCCCATTGGAATATCGTGAGCGCCCCAATTCTCGGCGCCATTCACCCATAATTATTTACACAGAGAACGGCTCGACTATCTTCGTCTAGCCTTAGAGGGTCGCCGCCACCTCTAAAGCCTTTTCACGCATCGCTTGTCAGATGCGAGCCATTTTCCATTGTCGCATGCTACCCGACATCTGAAACGAGTTGTCTCACTCTTCATCCACATGCCCTAGTTAACCTTCCGCATGTATCATGCGGCCTTCCCCTCTCCAAGGCATCCTTTTGCATCAGCTATCCTACCAGTAGCACCACCCATTCTCCTACCAATCCTACAATGATTCTTGGGCCGATGAACCATTGTTTATATTTCACATTCCATCATTCTAACAATTAAACCCGAGAAAGTCAGACCTCACTTCGGCAGACATGTCTTTCTAGTATTCTGGCTCAATCCTTGAGCCCTCTTGCTCCATGCATGTCGCACACTCAATGGACGCCAGTGAAGTGGACATAGTTTCCATAATCGACACCCTCCAGGCCATATTGATTGTGCATAAAGGAACTTACATCTTGTTGTATCAGACATCCACACTTTCCCCATTGGTCGACCAAACCTACTATTATCGACACCTGCGACCTACAAACAGCACACATTTAACATGTTGCCCTCTAGTAGCACTTAAGCGCCAATCGAGGTCCTCCAACCCACCGTCAGTGCTCACCCCACACATTGTAGGCATCTCAACACTCCAACATTCCTTGGGTGCATTGCTCATGCCAATCAATTTTTCAAACTACAAGGCACCCCAAAGACTCAGAAAATACCTCTCTCGACCATATACATGGTGGCCCCAAATCTATTATCTTCACTAGACCAGCCAAATCAATATGTCCTTAGCTTAGGTGTTATTCAAGGAGGATCATATTCTTTGCTATGACTCTGTCAGGCAAGCATGCCTTCGCACCCTCAATTCATATACTCTCCCTCAAGCCATGGAGCTAGCCTGTTTTGTTGAAGAAAAACTATATGCTCTCTCAGGCATTATCCTGCCTCGTTACCAACCTAAAAAACCGCCAAATGGATACTCACCTTTCATCTCTGAAGTCCCCCATTGAGCTCCCATATCCATCGTCCTAAAAGCCCACTTCCACCCATACCGTCGGGCTTCAGTGCCTGCCCTTCTTCCACCCTTACAAATACCCCCACCAAAATCGAACCCACCACCTCGCTGATTATCACACTAAGAATGCATAGACCTTCATCATCATGACCTATGTTTCCTTCCACACATAGGGTGTCTATTGCAAACTCTCGTCCTTAGATCTATGAGCGAACGCCCATTATTCTCTCCTCATTCCCAACAAACAAGTGTATCTCCGCACCAAAGAGTAAATTCACCTCCAATTGTGAGCAACGGTTGTCGATACTGAATAAATATGGGGAGCAGCCAGAACCTGACAAAGCACGCACCTTATCGGATGAAAAGCAACCAATGCCTCCTGAGGCACCTGAACAGGCCGACAACAATCCAGACGCCTATGTTGTCAAGGTGCGCGCCTAGGCGCACCAGGCGTGCTCCACAGCGCCTCAGAACGGCTGAGGTGGGCGAAGTGCATTAGGCGTGCCGCCTTGCGTGCCATCCAAGCGAGCATTAGGCGCGCCTGGGAAATCCCGGTCTGATTTTGAGCCATGGCAGCCGATTCGGTTTAATTAGAGTTTAGGGTTTTATTTCTTAAAAGGAAGTCGAGGGCTCATTTTTTTCCTCTCACGCCCACGTCGTCAAGCTCTCGCTCGCACTCTTCTGCTCGAAAGCTGTCGCCCTCTCCTCTTCCGTTTGAAAGCCCGCCGGCCGCCACTCCTCTTGCTCTCAAGGGACCAGCTTTTGAAAACCTCAAAGGTACAAGCATGAAATCGTGTGTGGAAGGGGGAGGTTAAACGCAACTGTAAGCCTTACGATTCATGAAATAATTATAATTTAACCAAAGATTGCTATGAGTAGCTCACAAAATAGTAAAAAAATATAAATATATCGTAAAAGTCCATAAATGAAATCACAGTTGAGAATAATACGATTTGACTTGCAAACCTAAAATCAATGTAGTAGAGATTAAAAATTTATAATGGGGAGATTTGAAGTGGAAAAAAATAAAGAAATGAGAAGAAGTTAATTAAAAGAGGAAGGAGGGAGAGAAAGGAATGATAGAAAGAGAAGTTAATTTATTTACAAGCTTGTCTCTCTCATTACAAGAAGTGCAGTCTTAAGGACACCTTTAATAAAACCCTAATATATTTTAACATTATATAGACATCTAAATTGCTTCATGTTTAGTTCATAGAATCACGGGATTGATAGTTTAATATCATGTTAATTTATGTTTTGATTAGCCCTTAAGGTCACTGCAGGTCCCTAGCCTGGATATTTGAGTACATATACAATTATGCTTATGTTTTTGAGTACATATACAATTGTGCTGTTTAGGGATTTCTGATGAATCTATGTGAATCTAATACGTTTTTTCCATGATGTTTTGTATCTTCCTTCATGATCTTCCATGATCATATATTAAGTTCACAGTCAAGTGGATTTATGCATAAACTGATAAGGATTTCTGTTTGCTTGTTTTTCTTCAAAAAATCATTATGTTTCAGAAAAATGCATGTGACAAATTCATGCATTTCTCTGTCGTGTTTGCTCCTACTTATTTGTCAACTGTTGTCAAATATGAGAATATTTGATGTTATAGCAATACATAAGGATGAATTTCTGTCAACTGTATTTGATACAAGTTATGCATAAAGTGATCCGGTTAAGTTTTCTTAATTCAAGTGTATGTATTTGTACTTGATACATCTGCACCGACCTGCAGCTAGCCTAAACTTTTAGTTATAAGCCTAGTTCACTGATTTTATTTTATTTTTCATTTTTGCATCTCACGTGCCTCGGGCGCGCGTTTGCGCCTTGCGCTTAGGCTCCAGGACCCAATTGCGGCTCGATGCGCCTTGCGCCTTTAACAACATAGTCAGACGCATCAACATCTCTTGCATGCTCTACTTCCACTCCACTCGTGACTACGCCACCCGTTCAGTAGACCGCTCTCCAACAACTTGGTATCAAAGCATGGATGGATGGGAAGAAAGGCAATTTGACATGTGGCAAGTTGCATCAGAGTCGATAAATTAAGGAATTGAAGTCACGTAATTCATAGATATAGCAATGAGTCGAACCCGTAAATAGTATGAATAAACCTTAAAGTTTTTAGCAACCAATGAAGAAAGTGACCCAAGAGCATTCATTGTCTTCTGATTTGATGTTATTTGTAAGTTTGTACCTACAAAAGCAATAATATGTGTCTTCCAATACTTCCCATCAGAAGTTTTTACTTGCTTTGGGAATATAAAAATATGAATAATATGACACCTTGCATTAACGACGAGATAATTGTTTAAAATTGAAATAAAGAATTTGTAGATGACCACGAGAGACATAAATCTAGTCCGAATTTCATGAATATATGTGATGACGTTGAGCGTGAATCTTCTATGGCCAGAAAGAATAGCATAAAAAACGAGCGTCCATATGTACACGGGCGGACCCAGCCTAAGGCACAGTCGGGCACGTGCCCGAACGTAAATCGGGCTAAATGCTCGGGCGGTGTTAGGGCATTCGCAAATGCCATTTTTCTTTCCTTCTGGCTCTGGCCTCTTTCGCTGTTCGACGACGACGACACGACCTGGAGACGACGAGTCGACGACCGACGACGACGCTGCCGCTGCCGCCGATTACTAGGCCGCTAGGGCATTTCCCTCTCTTCGACGACGTTGTCGCTGCCGCCGATCGATAGGCCGCTAGGGCATTTCACCAAAGTTCGACGACGGGCGACGAGCCGACGACGACACGGCGACGAGCTCTGTAACAGACTGTAAGTTCCCTCTAACTCTCTGAGCCTCCTTATTTCCTGCTCTGTTTGACTGTTTGAGTTTCATGTAGGCTGTAGTGTTTGGCCCGTTTTGACTTACTGCTTAATGATTACTGCTTACAGAGTTTGGTGAAAATTTACAGAGTTTGAGCTTTCCCGGTGGGATCCTCCTACTTACAGAGTTACTGGAGGTGGAGAGGTGGTTGCGGAAATCACAATAGCGGAGATAAACACGCACCAAGGGTAACGATCTCTTCCTCTCAGTGTTTGTAATTATTTTTGTGCAATGAGAGTCCCCTCACGACAATTCGGTTGAGGATGGAGACTCCGTCAGTGCGTGGGATTGCGACCTCGATGTATTTTGATGTATGAGCTGCACGAAGAGTCCCTCTCCCACTACGCGGTGGAGAGCAGACCATGCTTGAGGAGTACCCGGAGTTATTTCACTCTGCTTTTACTTTGCTTAGGAGGGCCACCCGCCTTCAATTGGACGCGGTGTGTGTTTCCCTCGGTTCATTGCGAACCTCCGGATCGATTGTGACCGTCCCCGACATATTTTTATGCATTAGTGATCCGACGCGCCAGTCTAGATTTAGGCATGTTGTGTGAAGCCTACCCGTGGCGGTAAGCCCGGATCGGTGATGTTTGTGATGTGCATAACGATTAGCACTAGTTGCGCTAACGAGAATGTCTCGTTGATTTTATGCAGTGTGTTTTGTTAGTGCAATGGAGAAATTTTTTTCTAAAAAAGGAGCATGTCAAAGTTCAATAGATTCTCAGGAGTTAGTTTTAACTGCCCAAAGAAGTCGCGTAGAAGAGTTTAAAATAGAAGATTTATCTTCAGATCCAGGCTTAAGACATCCTATAAATTCCTATGATGCAAATGTTCAAGAGTCAGTACGAACATATTATTCACAGAAAGGTCTTTGTCAACCTCAGTTAGAAATTTTTCCCCAAACAGAAATCGGAAAAAAAGCTCGGCGCTTTAATAGGAATTGGTTTAATAAGTTTAAAGGCTTGTTAGAATATAGTAAGCAAAAAGATGCAGCATTTTGTCTTTACTGTTATATTTTCCCCCAAAGAGGTTGTGAGCCTACTTTTACTACTAGAGGATTCAGAAATTGGAAAGATAAAACAGTATTGGAAAAACATGTTGGAACTCACACTACTCCACATAATGCTTCTAGAAAACTTTGCGAGGCTTTGATGAATCAAAAACAGGGTATTGAGATTGCGTTTGCGAGACAAGAAGAACAACAAAGTATAGATTATCGTGCTCGTTTATGTGTTTCAATTGATTGCGTTAGATTTCTTTTACGATAAAGATTGTCGTTTCGTGGTCACAATGAGAGTAAAGAGTCTATCAATCGAGGCAATTTTTTGGAGCTTATGAATTTCCTTATCTCGCATAATGATGATATTAAGGCAGTTGCGCTTCAAAATGCTCCTCAAAATTGCTAGCTTATATCACCTAAGATTCAAAAAGAAATAGTTTCAGCAATTGCAACGGAGACAAAAAACAATCGTTCGTGAGATTGGAGAAGATTGTTTTACAGTTTTAGTGGATGAATCACGTGATGTTTCTACAAAAGAGCAGATGTCCGTTGTGTTACGCTATGTGAAATCCAGTGTCAAGATTGTAGAGCGTCTTCTTGGTTTTGTTTATGTAGCCGACACTACTGCATTATCTTTAAAAGCTGGTATTGAGTCGTTATTTATGCAATATGGTCTTAGTATATCTAAATTGCGTGTGCAAGGATATGATGGCGCTAGCAATATGAAAGGCAAGTTCAGAGGGCTAAAAGTTTTGATTTTGAATGAAAACAGGTGTGCTTTTATGTTTATTGTTTTGAACATCAACTACAGTTGGTGCTAGTAGCGGTTGCAGAAGGAAATTTGGATATTGCCGAGCTTTTCACACTTATTAGCACTGTTTTGAATGTTGTTGGTGGTTCTTGTAAACGGCGTGATTCTCTTCGAGCATTGAAAGTTGATCGGGTTGCTAGAGAGCTCGGTTGCGGGGAGTTGGAAAGTGGTCAAGGGTTGAATCAAGTTTTATAGCTAAAACGTGTCGGAGACACGAGATGGGGTTCACATTATGTGACAGTTTTAAATTTCATTTGTATGTTTTCATCGATTGTTGATGTACTGAAAATTGTTGTAATTGATGGGCAGATGGAAACCAAAGAGGTATGGCAAGCACAATGTTACAAGTTATCTTGACTTTTAAATTTGAATTTGTGATTCATTTGATGAAACGTATTTTGTCAAAAACTAACGAGTTATCACAAGCGTTGCAAAAAAAGGATCAATATATTGTCAACGCAATGCATTTTGTAAAGTTGTCAAAATTATTATTATTACAGATGAGAAATAATGAAGTTGAGTGGGAATCCTTTATTGTTGAAGTCTCTATGTTTTGTTGTAAACATGGCATAGAAGTTCCAATTATGAATGAGAAGTTCGCTCAATCAGGTAGATTGTAACAACCCGATTTAATATATAATTAGTATTATTATTATTAAACCGAATATGCCCCTCCTCTTAACACGGGAACAAGCACCCCCCCCCCCCCCGATTTCATTTCCTCTCTCGGCCAAGGTTTTCTCCCGATTCCGCCTCACGCAAGCCACAGCGCCGACTCCCGATGTCGCTCCCATGTCGCAAGCCGCAGAAGCCGACTTCGCTGCCTCCTCCCGCTCCAGGCGCCGCCGCCTCCTCCGGCGACTCCTCATCTGATGATAGGGTCGGCGAGCTCCTGTGGTTTCTCATTCTCAAGCCGTCGACAACTCCTCCAGAGGCTGACCCCCCTTCTCCTCTCATGTCGGCATCTCGTCCTTGCTAGGGCTGACAGGATTCTACTGCTTCCCTTGCTCAACTCGACAGCAGCCTCACCTCTTTTCTGAAGGGTCGGCAGCGGCTTCTTTTGTAAGGCTGCCACCTTCCTCCTAAGGGCCGACAACTTATGATCTCGCCTCCTTTTCCTCTGACAACCGCTTCCTCTCCTTTTTGGCCGAGATTTGCGGAGAGGACGTCTAGGGTTTGCTTGGATCCGCCTCTCCTTGGATTTTTTGAGTCCGATCTCGGTCTCTTTGGGTAAGATATCCTCTCTTCTCCTTGATTTCAGATTTTTCTGTAAATCCTATTTTGATTTCGTACTCTAATTTCATATGCTTCGTGATCCAAGTTGTGTCCCTCTCGTTTTTATCTAACTTTTGTGTATGTGTGTTTTCTAGTGCCTCTCATCGACTCGAGTGGTGGAATTTCTCCTAAGTCCTGTCCAAATTAGGGTTTTCCCTAACCCAAGCATCGTCAAGTCTCCGCTTCTGCGTGGTATCTCTCGTCCCCTCACTCATGAGTGAGGTAAATCTCTTAGCCGCATGTTTCAATTTTTGTAGCGATTAATTGCCTGTGTGAGCGTTTGGATTACTTTATGTCAACATCGTTCTTGCTTTCCCTTGTGCAGATTCAAAATAGGATTTCTGATTTCTCTTGCGCCGCTTAGCCATCACCGTCAATTTCAGCTTCCTTCGGGCAAGTAGAGATCACCTCTCTCTTGCAAACATTGAACTTAATTGTTTTGTCTGATCTTATGTTTATATGAATTAACCTTTGATAGCTTGTTTTGTCAGTTAAATTTAGACATTGAATCATTTATTAGACTTATTCCTAGTTTGAGGTTCATGCGATAAAATTAGCACGAGTCGTGAATGTAAATAATGATATTTGAGTAATTGAGAGACGAGTTAGTGAATGATAGTTAATTGGATATTCAATTTGAGGATTTGCATTTTGTTTGATGAATAAATTGAGAACAGTAAGCTTGAGTACGAGCATTAATAGATTTGAATGATCATTGTTAAGTCTCCTGGTTAGGGATTTAAAGATGGTTGAGTTATGTCACGCTCGTACCGTACACACTTTTGAATTGGAAAATCACACTTATAACGAATTATGGATAACAAATATTTGTTTGGTGATTCGATATCATGCTCGGTAGTGAACACATATTTTTCTTGGAAGATAACTGTGTCCTAGAAATTGCTAACCTAGGCGAATTCTTGACATCTCTGATCCAATACACTTCAACTTACCTCTACTTTTTACTCGAAAATTATCCGGTTTCTGATGTATGTCTGGTTTTTGATGTCTGTCTGCTTTCTGATGTCTGTCTGATTGTAAGACCCGAGTAAAACTTATTTCCAATCTGATCTTTCCCGTTGACGTGAATCTGTCTCACAATCTGAAGTTTCCTCTCATATTGTTGTCCTAAAATAATATGATAAATAATCTCGTATGAAACTCAAAAACAAATTCGTGATTGTAAGCAGATCCTTGAACTGTAGCGTCTAATTGGGCATCTGTCAGTTGTCATGGTCACGACAAGTAGGATTACTTTTCCGATAAAACTTGCACTCAGATCTGATCGTGAGCCATGTGCGTCCGCTATAGCACCTACATATTTCATCGATCTCGACTTACAACATTTTACATCAATAATTTTAGGCTATTCTCCGGAGTAGTCTAATAAACTAACTTGTTTTATTTAGCTCTGTCATTTGTTTGTCTCGAATAGTTTTTACTTCATGAGATACTGATACACTCATGCTTTTTTGTTCCTGTTATCGTTCTATACTTTGTCTTGCTCATTCTGTTTATTTCAATATTCTGAGGCTTTTCCTTTATGTTTTGGAATTGCCTTAGAGTTCGTGTAGCGCCGTCAGGTCCTCAAGCCCGATCCGATTCAAGTTTCAGATTCTATGTTTACATTTCTTTTACTGTCAAATAATTCTTTTATGTAATAATTACAATCAGCTATTTTCCCGGGTATCATGGACAACTGCTATGTTATTTAAATATTTATGTATTAGAATCTGAAATTAACGCATGTGCATCTTCTGTAGAATCATAACTGCATGAGAACTATAGTAGTAGCCTGTAAAACATGAATTTTACAAAATACATATGCATTTAAAACTTTGAAAGCTTCCGCATAAAAAAAATCAAGCTATTTTTATCCAAATTAACTACTTTAAAATTATTCTCAGTGTTCTCTGCATCCGCCTTAGCAGGCATGATTTTTTTTCTGCCCATGTCTGTGGCATCACGACTTGTCCCGAATCGCACTTTGACTTTTGTCAAGACGGGTCGTGACATAGATCAAGACGCAACGCACGTGAAATTACAAATTTACATATTTTCAGGATTGAAATATATAATGTAGTGCTTGACTGGATGTTAAATGAGCTAAATGACCGTTTTGATGAAGTAAACACTGAATTGCTGTTATGTGTCGCTTGTCTTGACCCAAAGGATCAATTTGCTGCTTATGATAAACAAAAACTAATTCATCTTGTTGAATTATATCCATATGATTTTACTCCGATAGAGTTGCAGTCACTT
Source organism: Platanthera guangdongensis (assembly GCA_039583875.1). NCBI lineage: Eukaryota > Viridiplantae > Streptophyta > Magnoliopsida > Asparagales > Orchidaceae > Platanthera > Platanthera guangdongensis. Next base: position 156,349,045 of record CM077160.1, on the reverse strand, counting down.
GAAGGACAACTTGACATATACATTTGTGACATGCGAACTGCATCACCGGATATATTTTCAGAAGTTAAGGAAATCAGTGGACTGCTTCAAAAAATAGTGGAATTAAAAAAACAAGAGATTTATCAACTAGTTTTCAGATTGTTAAAGTTGGTTTGTCTCTTACCAGTTGCAACAGCTAGTGTTGAAAGAACATTTTCTACAATGAAGATAATAAAAAATCGTCTGCGAAACAAGATTGGAGATGAATGAATGAATGAATGATTGTTTGATCACTTACATTGAAAAGGTCGTTGCAGATACAATTACAACTGAAGAAATTATTTCACGTTTTCAGAGCATATGTCAACGTAAAGTTGTTTGTTGATCTGTAAGTTTTTTAATGTTCTGCTATCTTCTTCTACTTTCAATAAAATGTATGTTAAAATTTATTGTGCCCGGGCGGTTTTCAAATCCTAGTTCTGCCACTGCATATGTAGACTAGTTGGCCGCTTAGTAAAGAGCGGGAAGAGTAGTACAATGAAATTATTTGAGAACGTAAATTTTCAAATTCAAGTTAATAATGACAGGGAAAAGGGGTACAATAAAATTATTTGAGCACACAATTTTTCAAATTATAGATGAAGATGCATAACAAAATGATAAAAATGCTTAGAACCTCATTGATTATGGAATGTAGTAGCCGAAAATGGATATGAGTGATTCTGGTTCATCCGGCTTCCAATCAAGGATTGATCCATGCTGGAAGTACATGCGGCGAGATATTCGGCTTTGTGTAGGAAGCAAGCCATCATCCTAGTCATCGACAGCGAGTATGGCGTAATTTGGCTAGACATCGATGAAAAGAAATTCTGTTCACCTGTTTGTGTCTTATGTAATATTGAATGCAAATACATTTTTTTTCTTATATCTCGAAACGTCTATTTATTTTTTTTGTTCAACGACGGTCAGTGAATACCATAATGTTTGTGAATACCAATACTCTGAGAATACTTGTTGTATTGTAATCTTTTGGGTAAACTCATTCGAAATTTGTGGTTCTATGAGACAGCTGAAATATTTATAAGCCTTGCGTGTCTTTGATGATGAGAGTGATAATATTGAGGTCATGAGATACAATGAGTGAATTAACTAATTTATATTTAACTAGAAGAAAAAATATTTAGTCACTAAAATCCTAATTAAAATATAATATGCCCCGAGTCTAATTTTGATTATTAACATACTGCATTTATGAATAATTGGGTTACTTTTGTTGGTGCATCAACCGGATTTGATAAAACCTAATAGATCCTACTAGGTTAAAATTTATAAATCTGAAATTACTAAATTCTACTTGCATCTAAGCAGACCCGGAGAAAATAAAAAATTTATAGCGATCAGTGTTCAGCTAATAAATAATTTATTGAGCTCAATCTGAATCTCTACTGCTCTTCCCTCCTAATAATATATGCCCCCATGGAGTTTCAAATTCTGAAAAGGATAATGATATGTTCTTACTTTATATTTTGGGTATTTATGTAATTTCCCTCAACTATGACTCTTATAAATAGTGGGGCTTAGTTTAGGATTGGTTCATGTTGAATGACTTGTGTGTTTTGTTGTTTTGTGTGGCCGAATCGGGAGAGACTCCCCTCGCCGGAAGATCGAACTGTTCAGGGCTGGTGTCCTTAAGTGAGATCAGTTATCTTGTAATCATTCCTCTCAATGTTACGATCCATTTTACTTATTTCGCCTTGAGAATCGTTTGGATCGTACCAAGGTATCAGATTCATTCCTTCCTCCCGCATGCAAGTTGTTTCTCATCCGCTTATGTCGACAGCCACTGCAACCTCCGCTCCTCCTATATCCTCCGGCCGCACACCCCTTCAACAATCGCAAAACCCCATTTTTGAAACTCATATGCCTGCTCTACATCCCCACCTCCACCCTCTCCTTCACCAACAACAAGCACGCTTCTGCCTCCACTTCTGCTCACCCTGTTCGATCATTGTCGCTACTCACCCTGTTCGACCGTCGTCGCAGCTCCACTTTTGCCTTCCTTATCTCGCCTAAGCAGAGCCACCATGCGTCGAATTCCTACCGCAGAACTCCTCTGCGTTCTCCTTGCCGGCAAAAAACTGCTCGTCTAGCGCTGCAGCCGTCGTTCAACCAGCTCCTCTGCTTCCACCCTCCGCCAACCTCCTCTGCTTCCGTCACACGATACCAACAACCTCCAGCTGCGTCCTTGAGCTCCTCCCATTTTTCCCCTGCTTAATTTCAGAATAGCCAGCAATCTTTTCCATTATTTTTTTTTCTGACAAACTCACTCCCTCACGCCAGCCAATTGGAGTCTGCTGTCCTCGAACATCCCACCTCTTTTTTTAGGCACTTCTTTTATCTTTTTACTTCTCTTTTCACCTACTTTTTTCAAATCATTCTCACCCAAAATCCCGCCGCAGCCTTCTTGAGCCCCTCCCTGCATGCCTTTTTTCCCTTATCCCTTTCTACGGCCTGCTGTCTCGAGCTCCTCACGCCCTTCTTTTACATTTTATTTCTCTCCACTTATTTGTCTTCAGCCACATGCAATCCTCGAGCTCCCCACGGGTTCTATTATAGTTTAATTCTCTCCCACCTTCTCTATCAATAATTAATTAAGTCTTTGTTAATTAATTATTAATCCTAATCCTTTCTTCCACATATGGCTGCTATGGAAGAAAGGTGGACACAAATATTCGTCCTGCGCGACAATATTAATGCTCAAGTCGCGCGCAATGGCGTCTTGATCGATGCTCTCAGTGCTCAGGTTTCACCACGCCCCGTCGCTGATGTCACCTCGGGGATGCATCCTCCAACTGCGGGTGACTCCATCATTATTACGCCACTGCATCTGCAAACCATCACAACTCCGCTGATTTCACAGCCACCACGGTCAACCACTGAAGCCAGCCCTCCCGTCGTGGTGCCCAATCCGCCAAGTTCACCACCATTGCTGTCTCCGCCACTACCCCCAGCCCACCGACAGTCACCGCCGCCGCAAATGCGGACACCCGCGCCGCCGATCCCGCCTTTGTCGGCCCCTGCTCCGCCACCCTCTCCGGTCACCTTGTCATCGCTCTTGTCAATCGTAGTTTCCCCGGCCGTGATCTGCCCGGTCGTCGTGCCACGACGTCTCACTGCCGCATCGTCAAACCCGTTCTTGATGTGGGACATTGTTCGTCTGTCCACCTTACTAATGCTGCCACCTACTGCTTCGCCGCAACTGACGGATCTCGTTCCTTAGGAGAATATTTTTTGGACGGTGCCACCGCTGCTAGCCGAAGCTCTAGGTAACGATACTCGTCATCGGGAGTTGTTCTGGCTCGAAGTCAAGTTGCCAGACGATCCGCTCACCCTCGCGACGTTCGAGCTTGAGGACAAGCTCGATTTGGAGGAGGGAGTAATGATATGTTCTTATTTTATATTCAGGGAATTTATGTAATTTCCCCCAGCTATGACTATTATAAATAGTGGGGCTTAGTTTAGGGTTGGTTCGTGTTGAATGACTTGTGTGTTTTGTTGTTTTGTGCGGCTGAATCGGGAGAGTCTCCTCTCGTCGGAAGAACAAACAGTTCAAGGATGTTGACCTTAGGTGAGATCAGTTATCTTGTAATCATTTCTCTCAATGTTATAATCCATTTTATTTATTTCGCCTTGAGAATCGTTTGGATCGTGTCAGATGAAATAAATATAAAATATTCTGGCAAGATTTCAGCATTCAAGAACTGACGGCAAATAGATTAGGGCAGACAAATATTTAATCAAGGAAAGGAAGAAAAGCGTTTCATTTTCTTATTAATAAGGATGTTAAGATCTAATGTTTTCAAGCCAGTAAACCCAGAATCTCGCAGCAAGCCAATTCGAAACCCTAAAATATGCTCGTAACCAAATATGTAAGAAATCACAGATTCACAAACCTCGGATCTAAGATCTTTCTTCTCCCCGCCACTGGAATCCTGAAGCTGAAGATCCCAGATCCAAAACGCCAGCCTCCGCGCCGAAACAACCGGCCGTACCTCGCCGATCTCCTCCATGTCCTTCCGGGTAATGTCACCGGAAGGATCTACTTTTTCTTTGAACTTCCATTGTACAAGAGGAGTGGCCGGGATCCTTCGTCTGCTACCGCTGCAGCCACCGGCTGTAAATACGGGATTCAGGCTCCGCCGGCGACGCCGGAGTGTCCGCTTCGGCGGGAGTCCGGGTAGCGAGGAGAAAAGCACCTCCGGCGTTTCCGCCGGAATACGGCTTCGTGCCGGTAGCTCACTCATTAGCTTACGTCATCCGCCGAAATCCTGTTGCCATCGAACTGATACGTCGATAGAGAGGGGGAGCGAGCCAGTGATGTGGGACGAGGACGAAAATAAATTATTAAAAAACAGAACTACTTATAAGATAAGTGATTTTTATGGGATCAATATAATATGCGTATAGTTCTTAGCCTTCTCCATTGGTATTTAATTTGAATTATTGTAGCCAATGAGACTTGTCACAGACTAAGGGCGGATGGAGAGGGGTCTGAGGGACACTGGCTCCTCAAAAAATGAATATTAACTACTTATATAATAAAAACGGTGGCTAGATGGGGGAGAAATAGCTTTGATAAGATGAAAGCTTTCAATTTTTTTTGTTGAAGAAAGTTAATATTTGGCCCCCTTTGTTAAAATTTCTAAAACTCAGTGTCGCATTCCTATGACGAGGGGCAAATATTGTTAGATCTAAACCATTAGTCAGCAAATTATTTTTAGATTTCGTTATAAGTTTCTAAAATTATTTTTTGTTCTAAATAACATCATCTTTTAAATTTTGTCGTACATTGTTTGATCTAATATGTTTATCAAATTATTTCATTTTTTTCGATTCCAGAGTTCATCTAATAGTATCATGTTCGTTGTCTGATATTTGATTCACACTATAGTGGTACGTACGTCAACGATTTTCTAAAAAAAGTGTTCCTTCAATCTAAAAAGACATAATGAATGTTTGATTCACACTGGTGGGCTCCGGGCAGGCCGGCGGCGGCTCCACCCCAACGGCAACCCAAAAAATTGTTCTGAGCAGCAGTTCTTGCGCGGGTCACGGGAGGGAGATTAGCGGAATTCCAAAAAAAATTTATCTGCAAACGTCGTTAACTAGTGGTCGGGGTAGTTGGTTGCTAACGTCGGAATTCCTTAAGCAACGAAATGTGTGTTCCGAACAAGAGGCGGAAAAACAAATAGAAATACCCCCAACGTTACGTTTCCGATAAACAGAACGACACCTAAATACGATACCAAATGAACCCTTAGTAAATTTTGTGATAGACAGGGGGATAAACTGAACTTTGTGGATGTGATTTGTCTCACATGATCTTAATTTAACAACAACAATGTCTCTCCCTTCAATTACTTTAGCCTTCTCATCTCCTATAATAACTTTTGACTTCTCTTCTTCAATCTACCTGACAAAAGAAAACTTATTGTTGAACATTTGATTGGAACAACGACCGTCGAGAAACCAAATTTCATTAGCATATCTAACATCTTCAACTGAGTGTTGAAATTTGTGAAGTGGAAGTGGGTGATGGGCAGGCCGGGCGGTCTGAGCGGCCTGTGCGGACTATTGACTGCGGCCTGGGTGGTGGCTGTTGATGGCGAGGATGCCCCGCCATTTGCTCGTGCCGGCATGGATCTCGCTTTTGATCGCCACCGCTACATGTTCGTGGACATTGATGGTCGTTGCCGCAACCGTCGTCGCCGCCGCCGCCGTAACTTCACATCATCTTGATTATAATGATATAACATTATAATCAAAATAATTTTGTTATAAACAATTTTTGTCTTAAGATTTATAAGTTTATAATTTATAAATTTATAAATCTTATTGGGGTTTTTTTTGTTGTTGTTGTTGTTTTATTAAGCTAGTGGCTAGGATGTATTTGGATTTTGGATGAAGGGTGGATGGAGAGGGTGTGATATTATATATATATATGACGTGTTGGAGAGGGTTATGTTAAGAAGAAAAAAAAAGAAACCCTATTGGAGTTCGCGTGAAGCAGCCCCCCTTCGGCCAAGCCGAATCCCGCACCCTGACCTCCAGGATTTCGCGTAAAGCTGCTGCCGCCGCCGCCCCTCTTGTGGTGATTCCTGCTGCTCCGGCGATCTCCTACCTCCTCCGGTGTGACTCCGAAGAAGGCGGCTCGGTTCTCCCCATCCGGTGCGACTCCGGTGGACCCGTGGAAGTGCGACTCTTCCATAGTTATCTTCCTCCTCTCTTGTTTCAGATTTGGGTAATGAATTACCTTCCCCTAAAACTTGTGTAGTTATTCGTCTTGGATTGTGAGTTGGGTGGAAATCTAGTTATCAAATTTCATCCTAAATTTTGATTCCAATTTGCATTGATAAATCTGAAATTATATTGCCCTTTTTTATCCGATTTTCGCGAAGAATTTGCAAGGGTATGTCCCTTTGGACGTTTGCAAACCGAGGTTGGTTTAGCCTTTGGTTTCGAACGGATCAAGAGGATTTGGTATATCCTCGTATTGTTTTGTTTTGAGGGCTGCACTTGGACTCCTTTCCGAATCAAAAAATATTTAGTCCGGAGCGCTCTCCATGTGGATGGAAATGCTTTATTGCGATATTAGATGTGCGGCTAGGTAATGATATTAGTGTTTGTGAATGCTCGTGCAGGTTTGGATGAGAATTCCCCTCTCGTGAGATTGCGATATGATAAACGAAACTCTGCCCAAATTTTGAGTTTGCACGCAGCCCGCGTGTTCGCTTAAATTCCCCTTAGGAATCCCTTTACCAATTGTCATTTCGTGCCTTAATCCCATTCCCGGGAGTGTGCTACACCAATTTGGTATCAGACTTCGTCGCAAAGATTTCTTAATCTTTGCCGGTCCTCCCGCATCTCTTTTCCTTTATGCACACGCATTCCGGAAACGTATATTTTTCGCAGTCACCCCCATCAAATAGCATGGACGACCCTCACAATACTAGGGAAGTCACACAAGCCCACCTAGCGGCCGTCCAACGCGATCTCACCACCCAACTTGCTCAATTTAACACGGCACTCACCACTTTGACCCAATCGTTCTCTCATGGTTTCCAAAACCCACCCCTCCATCACCACACTCCTCGCATTAGGCTACATGTGCCTCCGTTTGACGGCCAAGGACACCCAAAAATTTTTTGCGATTGGCTAGCGAAAATGGAGTGTTATTTTGCTCGGCACCACTTGGACAACCTCCAAAAGGTTGTCGTCACTCGCGCGAATTTAGAAGGTCGTGGCAAAGTGTTTTGGTTCAATGAGGAGCATCGTGTTGGTGGCATTCCACACACATGGCCGCAAATGCGTAACATACTAACGACTCACTTTGACCCCGCTTACCTTCGAGCCAATACACTCGACACATTCACCTCGTCACGACAGGGCACTAGACCCGTTTCTGATCATAGGAGTGGCTCTAAGCCTCCTGCTAGATCCTTGCTCCACCATGATCTCACTATTTTGAGCACATGTACACCTACCTTTAGGGCGAAGGAGAAGGTTAGGTCCTCTGTCCCGCCACCTGTCATTGTCACTGCTGGGGATGTTATAAATCTGCGGGCTAAGCATCGACAGACCGTTAAGCTTTGCAAGGAGAACGCTACATGTTACGCTTGTGGTGTGATTGGCCACTATGTCGTGGAGTACCCCACAAAGCCTAGGGCTTTAGCACTTTTAGCCTCGACGTCTGAGCACGCCACTGAGGGCGATGACGATTTCGCTGACGACTTTAGTGACGATGAGGATCTTGGATATCCTAGTGACCTGGATGAGTATGTCTCCTCTGAGGTATCACCCCCTGAGATTATCCCGCTTCCCCTCGACCATATTTCAGGTCTGTCTCCTATGATAGTTGAGGAACCGTCTGATGGCCCTGAGTTAGCAGATGTACCTACTGTGTTGGAAGATTCACCTTGCGAGGGAAGGCTATTTTTGGATGATGTTAGCACTGAGGACCCGAAAGATGTTACTTTGATGTTATCTCCATTGTCTGAAGCCCAATGTGGAATAAAAATTTTGTCGGGTTCGATTTTGCCTACTTTTGAGACCATTATTGCTTTTGGTTTGGATGAAATATCTAGTGGGTTGGAAGACATTTCGGTTGAGTTGGTAGAGTCAACCTGTGATGAATGTTTATCTGAGAGTGAGTTAGGTGATGACGATCCGGTTGAGTTTTCTATGAGAATGAATCCCCTATTTGATCTTCCTCTTGATTTTTTTGGCTAGCACCCAGTGGATTTTTCTTGGACGTTATATCCATGTTTTGAAGGTGAGTATGATTTAGTTCCTCCTCCGGAATCGCCCATGTCGACTCCTCCTCCGGGTAACTTGACTCGATTATATGACTTGTCAGGGAACGAGCTTGTCATTTCTAGCCAGAGATATCTGGAGATGTTTATTTATCCAGCTCCCCCATTAGACTTACCCAGACAGATGTGTGTGAGCGATTTGTTAGTTGTCACGTTCGGTCTTTCCACTACTTTTCAGAGTTCTGACTAAGTTGTTCCTAGGGTGGACCGTTCATCTGACCGTTTGGCGTTGGGTAAGGCTTCGTGTTGGACTGCTAGTGATTCCATGGCGATGGTACGTTTTGATGTGGTGTCCCCTAGACACAATTATTTGCCAAGCCCGGCCGCATGCATTTATCCTCCGCCTTTTGATGATCCGTGCATGCACACGTTAGTGAACCTAGTTAGGTACGTTGAGTTGTGTCGCATGTACGTCCTTTCACATCCGGGAGCATCCAACCCTATAGTTGATGATGAGTATTTTTCACTGGCCTTTCTTTATGACATTTTTAAACAAAAATTTAAAACTATGACGTTGGACGTGACTTGTGGGCTATGTATTAGTGAGTGTCCGTATGCGGACATGTCTTTGCCTGCGACTGTGTCTAATTTCACGGTGACTGTGTCTTTTGATTTGGTGTCCTTGTACAACCCCGTATTCGCCCCTGTATAGTTTTAAGCTTTTCAGAGATTTTGCACTCTCGGTGGCCAATTTTGGCTCTAGCTTGTAAACATACTAATAGGGGAGGAAAAATCTACCTCCCCCCAGTGGCCCTCTTTTGGGGGGCGGGTGCGACAAGTTGGCTAACACCCGCCCCGTCCCGATAGGTGCCTGGCGGCCTGGTGGGGCGAGACCGGCCGGGGTCTCGCCCCTGCCCCTTCTAGCCTGGCGGCCTGGGGGGGGGGGGGGGGGCGAGACCGGCCGGGGGCCGGGGTCTCGCCCCTGCCCCTTCTAGCCTGGCGGCCTGGCGGGGCGAGACCGGCCGGGGGCCGGGGTCTCGCCCCTGCCCCTTCTAGCCTGGCGGCCTGGCGGGGCGAGACCGGCCGGGGGACGGGGTCTCGCCCCTGCCCCTTCTAGCCTGGCGGGGCGAGACCGGCCGGGGGCCGGGGTCTCGCCCCTGCCCCTTCTAGCCTGGCGGGGCGAGACCGGCCGGGGGCCGGGGTCTCGCCCCTGCCCCTTCTAGCCTGGCGGCCTGGTGGGACGAGACCGGCCGGGGGCCGGGGTCTCGCCCCCTGCCCCTTCTAGCCTGGCGGCCTGGTGGGACGAGACCGGCCGGGGCCGGGGTCTCGCCCCCTATCCCTTCTAGCCTGGCGGCCTGGCGGGGCGACACCGGCCGGGGGCCGGGGTCTCGCCCCTGCCCCTTCTAGCCTGGCGGCCTAGCGGGGCGAGACCGGCCGGGGGCCGGGGTCTCTCTCCTGCCCCTTCCAGCTTGGCGGCCTGGCGGGGCGAGACCGGCCGGGGGCTAGGGTCTCGCCCTTGCCCCCCTGTTTTTACCGTTCTGCCCCGGCGTGGTTGTTTTCTATTGGCCCAAGGCTTTTTGAGCGTAAGGGTATTTCGGTCTTTTTACCCCCAGGACTTGGAAAAACTATAAATAGACCCCCTTGGGTGCCTTGGAGAGGATCCTTTTCTTAGCTTCCTCCTCCCTTAGCTTCTTCTTGGTAGAGTGGAGAGAGATCTCCAAGACGCCTAGGCTAGCCCTTTGGTGAGGGAGGGGAAGAGCTCAGGTAGCCTTCCGGGTGTGAGGTGGGACCTCCGCGCTAGAGCCGAGGGTCTGTTCATAGTCTCCTAAGTCTCCGGTCCGTGACGTTCTCTCGAGTGTAGTAGGTGTGAGGTTACCCCTTTCTAGGGACCCCGAACTCCACAGAGGTCAATTTTGGCTTCAACACTTTGGTGCGGTGAGCGTGGAGAGTGACCAGCACAGAAGATCTCGAGAGGATGTCATGACGGGAGGTCAAGGAGGTAGTGATGATCTCGGCAAGCTCCCCAGCCCAGGACCCTTTGTTGGGAGGCAAGAGTTCATGGCCTCCATCCAAGGCGTCATGGAGATGTTACAAAGCATTGCTCCTCAGGGTGGTAGCTCCACCCCGATCCCCCAGGAGCTAGCTCCCCCCCTTCTCGGCGAGACAGCTTCAAAGGATCTCGGCGAGATAGCTTCAAGGGATCTCAGCGAGACAGCTTCAAGGGATCTCGGCGAGACAGCTTCCATGGATCTCGACAAGACAGCTTCCAGGGATCTCGGCGAGGCTGCCCCAAGGTGGTTAGGCGAGAGGGCCCCAGGGAGGCAGGAACCCAGGCAACTCCCATCTCCACCACATCAAGTTTTGGCGGTCGGCCAAGGGAGAAAAAGACGAAGGAGGAATCGCTCAGGGGGAAGGAACCGAGGCCCCAAGGAATAGGGAGTGAGTGGAGTGATCTCACCATAACTCCCCCAGAGTTCCATATGTATTTTACTTGTAATGAGTATCCCCTGCCAGGTTAGGTCAGGGTAGGTTATATGCAATGTCTTTTTTCTTTACCAAGTACTTTTAGCTCCGAGACGGTTCCGCTGCCAGGCTCCCACTAGCTGGCAGGGCAGGTTGACCTCTCGTGGAGGTCAGGTACCCTTTGCTCCGAGATGGTTCTGCTGTCAGGCTCCCACTAGCTGGCAGGGCAGGTTGACCTCTCGTGGAGGTCAGGTACCCTTTGCTCCGAGACGGTTCCGCTGTCAGGCTCCCACTAGCTGGCAGGGCAGGTTGACCTCTCGTGGAGGTCAGGTACCCTTTGCTCCGAGACGGTTCCGCTGTCAGGCTCCCACTAGCTGGCAGGGCAGGTTGACCTCTCGTGGAGGTCAGGTACCCTTTGCTCCGAGACGGTCCCGCTGCCCAGGCTCTCATTAGCTAGGCAGGGTCGGTGGTACCTCTCGTTGATGTCTAGTTGTCTCACCTCGAGATGGATTCCGCTGCCAGGCTCTCACCTAGCTGGCAGGGCAGGTTGATCTCTCGGAGGGTGGGAAGGTCTCACCTCGAGATGGATTCCGCTGCCAGGCTCTCACCTAGCTGGCAGGGCAGGTTGATCTCTCGGAGGGTGGGAATGTGTCACCTCGAGATAGATTTCGCTGTCAGGCTCTCACCTAGCTGGCAGGGCAGGTTGATCTCTCGGAGGGTGGGAAGGTCTCACCTCGAGATGGATTCCGCTGCCAGGCTCTTACCTAGCTGGCAGGGCAGGTTGATCTCTCGGAGGGTGGGAAGGTCTCACCTCGAGATGGATTCCGCTGTCAGGCTCTTACCTAGCTGGCAGGGCAGGTTGATCTCTCGGAGGGTGGGAAGGTCTCACCTCGAGATGGATTCCGCTGCCAGGCTCTCACCTAGCTGGCAGGGCAGGTTGATCTCTCGGAGGGTGGGAAGGTCTCACCTCGAGATGGATTCCGCTGCCAGGCTCTCACCTAGCTGGCAGGGCAGGTTGATCTCTCGGAGGGTGGGAAGGTCTCACCTCGAGATGGATTCCGCTGCCAGGCTCTCACCTAGCTGGCAGGGCAGGTTGATCTCTCGGAGGGTGGGAAGGTCTCACCTCGAGATGGATTCCGCTGTCAGGCTCTCACCTAGCTGGCAGGGCAGGTTGATCTCTCGGAGGGTGGGAAGGTCTCACCTCGAGATGGATTCCACTGTCAGGCTCTCACCTAGCTGGCAGGGCAGGTTGATCTCTCGGAGGGTGGGAAGGTCTCACCTCGAGATGGATTCCGCTGCCAGGCTCTCACCTAGCTGGCAGGGCAGGTTGATCTCTCGGAGGGTGGGAAGGTCTCACCTCGAGATGGATTCCGCTGTCAGGCTCTCACCTAGCTGGCAGGGCAGGTTGATCTCTCGGAGGGTGGGAAGGTCTCACCTCGAGATGGATTCCGCTGCCAGGCTCTCACCTAGCTGGCAGGGCAGGTTGATCTCTCGGAGGGTGGGAAGGTCTCACCTCGAGATGAATTCCGCTGTCAGGCTCTCATCTAGCTGGCAGGGCAGGTTGATCTCTCGTGGAAGCCTAGCCCTTAGCTCCGAGATGGATTCCGCTGTCAGGCTCTCATCTAGCTGGCAGGGCAGGTTGATCTCTCGTGGAAGCCTAGTCCTTAGCTCCGAGATGGATTCCGCTGTCAGGCTCTCATCTAGCTGGCAGGGCTGGTTGATCTCTCGTGGAAGCCTAGCCCTTAGCTCCGAGATGGATTCCGCTGTCAGGCTCTCATCTAGCTGGCAGGGCAGGTTGATCTCTCGTGGAAGCCTAGTCCTTAGCTCCGAGATGGATTCCGCTGTCAGGCTCTCATCTAGCTGGCAGGGCTGGTTGATCTCTCGTGGAAGCCTAGTCCTTAGCTCCGAGATGGATTCCGCTGTCAGGCTCTCATCTAGCTGGCAGGGCAGGTTGATCTCTCGTGGAAGCCTAGTTCTTTTTGCTCCGAGATGGATTCCGCTGTCAGGCTCTCATCTAACTGGCAGGGCAGGTTGATCTCTCGTGGAAGCCCAGTCCTTAGCTCCGAGATGGATTCCGCTGTCAGGCTCTCATCTAGCTGGCAGGGCAGGTTGATCTCTCGTGGAAGCCTAGTTCTTTTTGCTCCGAGATGGATTCCGCTGTCAGGCTCTCATCTAGCTGGCAGGGCAGGTTGATCTCTCGTGGAAGCCTAGTTCTTTTTGCTCCGAGATTGATTCCGCGGCCAGGCTCCCATCTAGCTGGCAAGGCTGGTTGATCTCTCGTGGAAGTCAAGTCCCTTACTCGGAGGAGGTCTCGCCACCCAGGCTCCCATAGCTGGCGGGGCAGGTTGACCCCTCCGGGAGGAGAAGTGTTTTCACCCCGAGGTCGTCTCGTCACCCAGGCTCCCATTAGCTGGCTTGACAGGTTGACCCCTCGGGGAGGCTAAGTATTTTCACCCAGCGAGAGGATCTCCTCAGCCAGGCTCCCACTAGCTGGTTGGGTCGAATGTGCCTCGGGGGGAGTAAAAGTCTCTTTGCTCCGATGAGGATCCCGCTGACAGGCTCTCACTAGCTGGCGGGGCCGGTGGTAACTCTCGTGGAGGCATAAGTATTTGTTACCTGGAGGGGGTCTCGCCACCCAGGCTCCCATAGCTGGCATGGCAGGTTGACCCCTCCGGGGGCCAAGTATTTTTTACCTGGAGGGGGTCTCGCCACCCAGGCTCCCATAGCTGGCATGGCAGGTTGACTCCCCGGAGAGGCTCGCAAGGAAATTGCACTCAGCGAATACGTTGGGTTGGACATTTCTTTCTGAGTTTGTGTCAACCTCGAAAAGAGTGGGGATTGTGTACAACCCCGTATTCGCCCATGTATAGTTTTAAGCTTTTCAGAGATTTTGCACTCTCGGTGGCCAATTTTGGCTCTAGCTTGGAAACATACTAATAGGGGGGGGAAAAATCTACCTCCCCCCAGTGGCCCTCTTTTGGGGGGCGGGTGCGACAAGTTGGCTAACACCCGCCCCGTCCCGATAGGTGCCTGGCGGCCTGGTGGGGAGAGACCGGCCGGGGGCCGGGGTCTCGCCCCTGCCCCTTCTAGCCTGGCGGCCTGGGGGGGGGGGGGGGGGGGGGGGGGGGGGCGAGACCGGCCGGGGGCCGGGGTCTCGCCCCTGCCCCTTCTAGCCTGGCGGCCTGGCGGGGCGAGACCGGCCTGGGGCCGGGGTCTCGCCCCTACCCCTTCTAGCCTGGCGGCCTGGCGGGGCGAGACCGGCCGGGGGCCGGGGTCTCGCCCCTGTCCCTTCTAGCCTGGCGGCCTGGCGGGGCGAGACCGGTCGGGGGCCGGGGTCTCGCCCCTGCCCCTTCTAGCCTGGCGGCCTGGTGGGACGAGACCGGCCGGGGGCCGGGGTCTCGCCCCCTGCCCCTTCTAGCCTGGCGGCCTGGTGGGACGAGACCGGCCGGGGGCCGGGGTCTCGCCCCCTACCCCTTCTAGCCTGGCGGCCTGGCGGGGCGAGACCGGCCGGGGGCCGGGGTCTCGCCCCTGCCCCTTCTAGCCTGGCGGCCTAGCGGGGCGAGACCGGCCGGGGGCCGGGGTCTCTCTCCTGCCCCTTCCAGCTTGGCGGCCTGGCGGGGCGAGACCGGCCGGGGGCTAGGGTCTCGCCCTTGCCCCTCCCCCCTATTTTTACCGTTCTGCCCCCCGGCGTGGTTGTTTTCTATTGGCCCAAGGCTTTTTGAGCGTAAGGGTATTTCGGTCTTTTTTCCCCCAGGACTTGACGTTCTCTCGAGTGTAGTAGGTGTGAGGTCACCCCTTTCCAGGGACCCCGAACTCCACAGAGGTCAATTTTGGCTTCAACAGTCCTCACGACATTATTACCCATCAAATCAAATTGCACATATTTTTCATCCATCCTGGTACGATCTGCACGTACACATGTCGTCGCCTTATGCCAATGTCTGTGGGTTGCGTCACTTTCACGTCTGCTCACCTCCGAGAGCTTCTGACTGTAGAATTATTGATTCTAATTTAGTCTGGGTAGCCCACGAGTGGATACCTTCAGGTTCCGTAACAAAATTATTACGTTGGAGCGCCGATCCTTTCATGATATTCAACAATTTTGGATTTAACGCAATTTTTTTCGATTTTTATGATGCAATCGGTGTTTCGTCGTGGTTCAATTTTTCGGATTTACTTTTGAATATCTGGTTTCCACCTGAGTGGTTTTCTCCGATGTTTCTCTCTTCCACTTCAGATTCTCTTGGGTTGAGAGGTGCGATTCTTTCTGTGTCGCGCTTCCATTTGGGTTTCTTGGTTCTCGCATTGGATGGTAAGATCTGCACTGCTTTTCTTTATGCTGACACATCTACGAGGCTTCCTGCTGTTCTTACTCATGACAGGTTCTGTTCTCTTGCGGATGCCTGCATTGCTTGTCCTGCCCCGTGGATGTCCTCTCTTGCTATGCTACTTGTGGATGTTGATGTCCCCTGCTATTCTCTCCCTGGCCACTCATCAGGGATGAGTGATTTTGAGCGGGGGAGGATTGATGGCGAGGATGCCCCACCATTTGCTCGTGTCGACATGGATCTCGCTTTTGATCGCCACCGCTACATGTTCGTGGACATTGATGGTCGTTGCCGCAACAGTCGTCGTCGCCGCCGCCGTAACTTCACATCATCTTGATTATAATGATATAACATTATAATCAAAATAATTTTGTTATAAACAATTTTTGTCTTATGATTTATAAGTTTATAATTTATAAATTTATAAATCTTATTAGGATTTTTTTTTGTTGTTGTTGTTGTTTTACTAAGCTAGTGGCTAGGATGTATTTGGATTTTGGATGAAGGGTGGATAGAGAGGGTGTGATATTATATATATATATATATATATATATATATATATATATATATATATATATATATATATATATATATATATATATATATATATATGTATGAGGTGTTGGAGAGGGTTATGTTAAGAAGAAAAAAAAAAAAGAAACCCTAGTGGAATTCGCGTGAAGCAGCCCCCCTTCGGCCAAGCCGAATCCCGCACCCCGACCTCCAGGATTTCGCGTAAAGCTGCTGCCGCCGCCGCCCCTCTTGTGGCGATTCCTGCTGCCCCGGCGATCTCCTACCTCCTCCGGTGTGACTCCGAAGAAGGCGGCTCGGTTCTTCCCATCCGGTGCGACTCCGGTGGACCCGTGGAACTGCGACTCTTCCATAGTTATCTTCCTCCTCTCTTATTTCAGATTTGGGTAACGAATTACCTTCCCCTAAAACTTGTGTAGTTATTCGTCTTGGATTGTGAGTTGGGTGAAAATCTAGTTATCAAATTTCATCCTAAATTTTGATTCCAATTTGCATTGATAAATCTGAAATTATATTGCCCTTTTTTATCTGATTTTTGCGAAGAATTTGCAAGGGTAGGTCCCCTTGGACGTTTGCAAACCGAGGTTGGTTTAGCCTTTGGTTTCGAACGGATCAAGAGGATTTGGTATATCCTCGTATTGTTTTATTTTGAGGGCTGCACGTGGACTCCTTTCCGAATCAAAAAATATTTAGTCCGGAGCGCTCTCCATGTGGATGGAAATGCTGTGATGCGATATTAGATGTGTGGCTAGGTAATGATATTAGTGTTTGTGAATGCTCGTGCAGGTTTGGATGAGAATTCCCCTCTCGTGAGATTGCGATATGATAAACGAAACTCTGCCCAAATTTTGAGTTTGCACGCACGCCGCGTGTTCGCTTAAATTCCCCTTAGGAACCCCTTTACCAATTGCCATTTCGTGCCTTAATCTCATTCCCGGGAGTGTGCTACATCAGCTGTCTTGGTGGCTTGCTGATTGAGCAGCCTGTGGTCTGGGCGGCCTGTGCGGACTAAGTCTTTGGCCTGGGCGGACTGCTGTCTGCGGACAGGGTGTTGGTTGTCTTGGTGGCTTGGCTGATTGACGAGCGGCCTGAGCGGACAGAGGTCTGCGGGCTATAGGTTGTGCTCTGTTCAGCGGCCTTGTGTGTTGCAAGCTTGTGCTAACCAGCGGGTTGTGTGCCTTATCCGCGGGAGGCTTGCGGACTGGCGAGTCCGCGGTGTCCGTTGTTACGGACTGGCCTTGGTGTTTGGCTGTGGCCTTTGCCGAGCTCTGTTGGTACAACAGGCGATGTTCTGCTGTAGAGGACTGCGCGGACTGGTGTTGGAGTCCAGCAGGTGACCTTTGTGGAGAGCTGTTCAGGTAGAGTTTGTAACGGTCCAGGCCCTTCCCATGGGAACCCGCTGGCACCGCCGGCCTACCAGGGTCCATACCCGGGCCCACCACTGGTAGTCAGCCTTTCACATTCAAGCCTGCAGGCCAAGCACCCCAACCCCTCTCCTGCCTGTTTATCAGCACGGTAGGTTGTTGCCACTAGGTCTCGAACCCAGGACCTTGATAAGAGAGCTTTCCGCCACTCCCTCATCACCAACTGAGCTGCAGCTCAGTTGGTGATGAGGGAGTGGTGGAAAGCTCTCTTATCAAGGTCCTGGGTTCGAGACCCAGTGACAACAACCTACCGTGCTGATAAACAGGCAGGAGAGGGGTTGTGGTGCATGGCCTGCAGGCTTGAATGTGAAAGGCTGACTACCAGTGGTGGGCCCGGGTCTGGACCCTGGTAGGCCGACGGTGCCAGCGGGTTCCCATGGGATGGGCCTGGACCGTTATAGAGCTTGCGGGCTCTGCCCTTTTCAGTGCTTTGGCGTCCACGGAGTCCGCATCTGTGTGGACGGTGCCTTGCTTCTTGCCGAGCTATCCATGATGAAGTGGATGTTATCCATCCTGGGACGGACTGTCCCGATGGTTGGCGATCTGGAGTTTTTGTGTCCGCCATGCTCACGCCAGTGCTTGGTGGGCTGCTGAACTTGGTCATTTGCTATGACAAGTTCTCTGTGTCCGCAGTGTCCGAAGAGTCTGATGTTGACCAGGAGGACTGCCTGTTGGACGTGGACTCGGCGGGGTGGCGTTGCTTGCTGAGCTCTGCGGATGGTCTCCTGAGTCCGCGTGGTATGGTATTGCGGGTTGTTGCAGCTTATGTTGTGGGGGTGTCCGCGTGCTGTATTGGGTGGCGGTCTAGCTCTGTTTGCCTTGGGCGGACTGGCTTTGTGCCAGTGATAGGCAGGTCGACAACATGTGAGTCCGCATAGAGGCGGACTGGCCTTTTCTGTTCTGGCTCCTGGAGGTTTGGTCAAGTCCGTGCGGACTGGGTGTGTTAGCGCGCGGGCTGGGGCGGTGATTCTATTCACTAGGGTGGTGACCACACTCCTCGCCTCGCCTATAAATAGAACCCCCCCCCCCCCCGGTCAACAATAACAGAGTGAACAGTAAGTTGGGCTTGGGCAAGTGTTGCGGTCTGCAGTTTTCTGTCCGCGCGGGTTGAGTAGTACTGACGGTGTGTTGTGTGCAGGTCGCGCGGCTAGCTTCAAGGAGCCAGGAGTTGGGCATTGAAGTGTGCAATCTCTGCGGTCTCAGCTGGTCGCTTCTGCGACTTGTCAGATTTCTGCTTCAGCTTGATCAAGTGCCAATAACCTGTCCGCCGGTCTCAGGTGGGTAGGCGGTCTGTTCCTCTGTTCTTCAGCAGGCAGCGAATAACTGTGTGTCCGCTTGACCTCGCGGTCTCGGCAGACTCCGTATGATATTCGGCTTGTAGCAGTTGCAGCTTGGGCGGCTTGGGCGACCTTGGAGGATGAGGAAGTCTCGGCGGTCTCCAGTGTTGTTCGTTCAGCTTGTTTGTTCTTTCTGTTTGTAGCTGTTGTACTAGCAAAATCATGTCACGCTACGTATACCTCGCTTTGTAAAGAAGTGTTAATGAATAAAATACCTGCTTGTTCTTTCAATTGTGGTTGGTGTTAAACTTGCTCCTTGGGCTTCCGCATGATCAAAGTGTGAACTGGGTAGTTCTGAGAATATTAATTTGGCTTTAGGCTACCTTGCTGACCACTTTGAGAAAATTTAACACTGAGGAATAAAACAAAGATTATGAATTGTTGTTTGTGAAATTGGCTTCCTCTTTTGGTTTGGGCTCAAGATACCATCGGTCTCGTTGGAGAGGACTTTGTTACCAACATCTCTTACATTTAGAGAAACAATCATTCATGGTGTATGTTGTTTTGTTGCACAACTTGAAGTAAAAACTATTTCCGCTTTCCTTATTTATGACGAATGGGGGCCATGGTGAGGGTGCCGACGTCTCAATAGAGAGTCTGCTCTGAAAGGTTTGCTCAAGTGTTGGATCTATACGCTCCGTTCTCTCTTAATGCCATTGTTAGTTAACTTGGTTACCTATGTCTTTTGCTACTTCTATGGAGGCCACAACATGCTCGTTTTTTGTCATCGAACTGGTTAAAATTTTCGATACTACACATTTTTTTGGAAAGGTCGTGTAAATTTTTATGAAACAGGAGGTCGCAGGAACACCCAACCGTCTTAGTCAAACAAACCAGTAGCAAGCAGAAGAACAAGAGCCACAATTATATTACCAATCTTCTTTACACTGCGAGACATACATTGTGAGGCATGATTTCACAATGCACCCAATGGAGATCAACAAAAAATAGTCAAGTACAAAATTGGCGGATAGAGCATTGTAACAGCTTAGCCGCCTATCCGCCCTACTAACCGTGAAACTGCGTGGACTCTTCTTATTGCCTACTGAAGACATTGCTCATGTACGCACTTCTTGGTCGCCTGACCACAAGGTCGCCTGACCGCAAGGTCGCCTGACCGCAAGGTCGCCTGACCACAGAAGTCGCAGCGAACAGACACTGTTATACTGAATTGTAACTGAAAATTGTCTGCAACTCTTGGTTGCCTAACCGCCAAATTGGACAGGCAACTTATTCGAATTGCTAGTCAGTCTGCGAAAAGTGAACTGATTTATCCAAGCTGGGAAAACTACCAAAGAAGAAGACTGACCAGTTGCCCAACACGTGACCCGCTGCTAACCATTGATTACTATCTGCTTAATTGCACTGCCTCCTCTGGCTTCACCGTCAGAACCAGTTGCCTAGTTGTTCAGTGCTAGCCGCATAATCTGCAAACACAGCAATAAATAGATCACTTTTCCTTAACTGTGTGGTTACAAAAACCTTAACCTAAGCTACGGTTCTTACAGTTTCCGTTAATAATGATGAGGCAAACACCTCTATTTATAGGCGGACATGCGGATACCGTCACCGCCCATGGGGATAGAATAGCCGTCTGTGACATGTCAGTTAGCAACACCTATCCACACAACATGCGAACTGCCAATCACCAGACCGCGCGTGGCTAACACCATCAATCTGCATAGATATGCGAACAATTGACTCAGTCTGTGTGAACTACAACTGGCCAAGTATCCAACACGCTGACTGAAACCCAACCGCGCACATAGCGGTGCTTCTCTCTGCGGTCTCCAAACCAGATCGTGCAGTCCGCTAGTTAGCTGAAATCTAACTGCGCCGTTAACACCTCAGGGACTCTGCTGAAACAGACCGTGAGAACAAAGATGGCCAAGGAGCATGCCATTAGCCAAAATCTATCCGCACTAACCGCGCAGTCTCTACGGTCTGAGCGATCTGCACTCTTTTGACCACCCACTTCCAACTTCAATATTTTTAACAGGTCACCCCCATAAGTTTGTATATGATTTAAGATGACAAGTTCCGGTGATGCGGCTTTGCACAGATTCATGAGTTTTTGTTGTTATAGATTTGAAATCTTTCCAAAGCAGAATTAGCCAAATGAATATGAGTTTCTCATTCCCTCTATATTTTGTTTTTAAGATCTCTCGGGCTTCTTGAGTCGTGTTAGCATCAATGATTAAGGGAAGTATCGACCTCTCAACCCCCTGTTGGATACAAAGGTAGACTTTTGCATCTCTTTTTTATTTTCCAAAAACAGTTGGGTTGTGGCGGTCTGAGGCTGATCATCAAGAGTTTTCTCAGAGAATTTTGGGTATCCATTTTGGATAAGATCCCACAGATCTTACGATACAAAGTAAATTTTCATCTGCTTGCTCTAATAATCATAGGCATTACCTTCAAAAGTAGAGTATTTTTGTTAGGGTATATAGATAAAAGCTTGGCTAAACCAAGGAACAGGAGAGATGTAATAAGAAGATGAACAAAAAAAATACCCAAGTAATAGAACAAGAATATTGGGGACAGCAAAAGACAGAGCTTCAAATTATGGCTTCAACATTATTGCAGAAGTAAAATCATTGTAGACTTAAATTGATAGACATACATGGCAACAAAATCCAAAGCATCGAAAAAGCTTATTACATAAGCACTAGATTAAAACTAACTGCAGAACAATGTCCAACACGGTTTATACTGAGTGTGCTAACTCTTAATCGGGGTGATGGAGGTCCCATGAGCGACGATTTTGGTTGCAGCAGCAACAACAAAACTCCAGTGAGGGTGCGCAACTTGTTAGCTATGTGCCTATGTGGATGACGATGTGTTAGAAAACCAACCCGGTGGGGCCGGATTACAACTGGGCGAAGCCGGATTACCCAAAGACCGGGGGTCGGCTGCAGTAGAATGACGAACATCTCCAACCAAATCTTTCTGGGCCCTTAAATGGGAGAAATCCCTGGTAGGTTGTTGAGGCCCGGAGCTTAATCCCGGGACCTCCTTTATAAGAGGGGTCTAACACCACCTCTCATACTCAAATGTGCCGCAGTCGAATGTACTTCTCATTCATGTTTACTTATATTTGATCGAGTCGCACCGTGTGTGTTTTATTCCTCTTTATATTCTTAATAAAAAAATCGGATAAAACACTGATCATCATCCAATAATATTCTGATCATGAATCTGAACATTAATTTTTTTCGCGTAACAATTTATGTGCATATTTCGTTGTGTACACGTCAACATTTGGTGTGTTTACTGATCTAGCTGAATCGAATTTTCCAACACAAATGAAATAGAGCTAACTTTTGATTGCACTGTTATATATATATACACACATGCGCGCACATACTAGCATCTTCGAACGGGCTTCGTCCATTCTCGATACGTCGCTGCGTACTTTTCCCGTAACCTAGCTGGCTTCGCCCGCTTGACATTCACGCGGGCTTCGCCCGCTCCCTTTCTCTCTTTTCTCATATTATCTAATATATAATATACACTTTTTTCTCTTTCTCTCTCCATCTCACCCCCCATTTATATATATATATATATATCTCCTTCTCTCTCCCCCTCATAATTACTCTCATCTTTTTCTCTCTATCCCTCATAATTAACCCTCTCTCTCTTTCTTATGTAATTTTTTGGTGCGGGTATCTGACTGTGAAAACGATCCGGGTTTAAATATCGCGGGTTTCCTATTTCGCAAAAAATTTATTTCCCACCCAGAGCGATTGCAAAACGCATTCTCCCTCTTCCCTTTCAGGGTGTTGCGCATATTTCCCCTTCTCCTTTCTTCCGACGAGCTGCGCATCTCTCCTTCTTCTTTCTTTCGGCAAGTTGCGCATCTTTCTCCTTCTCTTATCCGGCGAGCACACATCTTTCTCCTTCTCGTTTCTTTTGGCGTGACAACCGCTGGTGCCATCCTCGCAAACTTCGTTCAAGCGACCGTCTCCCTATCTTCCGCCGAGAAGTGCATATCCGCTCCGCAACCATTTAGAAAACTTGAGAAACTTTAGAGAAGAATATTCATGCAGTTAATGTATACGGCCGTCGTCCTATATTTGTCTTTTCTGTAGTTCTGGTTGTATGTTTGATCCTATTGGAGGTGTGATTGTAGGGTTTTGCAATGTGTTTTTCTTGTTGATTGTGTAAAATTCGATCAGAATTTGTTATTTGTACTCTTA
Source organism: Platanthera guangdongensis (assembly GCA_039583875.1). Lineage (NCBI taxonomy): Eukaryota > Viridiplantae > Streptophyta > Magnoliopsida > Asparagales > Orchidaceae > Platanthera > Platanthera guangdongensis. Next base: position 156,326,472 of record CM077160.1, on the reverse strand, counting down.
CTGGGCTATTCTTCGGTCGTATTTTATCAAATTTTTTTTTGCGGTTTTACTTGTTTTGCAATTAAAGGTCTTTTATTTCTTAAACTAATGACTCCTTTTAATCCGTAGGAGAATGACATTGTTGCCTTTCCGACCATGCACTCTGATGAGACAACCTACAATATGTACAGAGAGTACGCTCGCAAAATTGGAGTCAATGTACACAAAGAACATATCTTATATTAGACACATACTCGGATGTCAGGGCAAGAGAATTTACATGTGCAAAAGCAGGCTATAAATGATTGAATCCAGAGAAGGATGTGCAAAGAAAATTTCACAAACTTGACACTCGTACAGAGTGTTAAGTTTGACTTGCCTGCATTTTGCTCCTGATATAGAAGGCAAAAATTGGGAGGTAGTGAGATTCGTAGAGGAACACAATCACTCACTCGCTCCAGAAAATGATAGTCATTTGTTGAGATCTCATCGGAATATATCTGATGCCCAAGGAAGTCTTCTGAAGAGTATGACTGGTGTTGGGATCAAAACAATTCAAGCATACAACTTCATGGTTGATGAGATGCGTGGATATGAAAATATTAGTTTTTGTAAAACAGATGCGTACAATTACATACAACAAGAACGAAGAGCACTAATAGAAAGTGGCGATATCATGAGTTTGCTGAAAATATTTAAAGAAAGATAAATGGAATATAGCACATTCTCCTACGATGTCCAAATAGACGAGTTAGGATGTCTGACTAGTTTTTGTTGGATGGATGGTCATAACAAAATTGATTATGATACGTTCGATGATTTATTATTTTTGATATCACGTATCGGTTGAATAAATATAATTTGACTTGTGCTCTGTTTATTGGGATAAACCATCACTGACAAAATGTCTTTGTAGGTGGTGTCTTCGTTGTAGAGGAAACCATTGAATCTTTCTATTGGGTTTTTGATACAATTTTGAGATTTATCGGTGGAAAGCAATCGAGCACTATTTTTACAAATCAGGATCAGGCGATGGTCGTTACAATTGCGAGAGTTTTTACTAGCACCCGACACTGTCTTTGTCAGTGGCATATTTTGAAGAAAGCTCCTTCAAAGGTTCTATCCTTCAATAGTGATAAGAGTGTCAGAGTTTTATTCTACCATTGCATGAGCAAATGCGACGATGGGGCTAAGTTTGATTCACATTAGAGTGAGATGATTTCAAGAGGCAGCTTGAAGGACAATAGATGGCTTTCTGATTTACACAAAATTAGAAATAAATGATTTAATGTATTTAATAAAGACATTCTAGACCTTGGCATTCTATCTACCCAGGGAAACGAATATGCGAACAATGTTTTACATGTGTGCGCAAAACCAACAAGTTTCCTTTTTGAGTGTTATACTGGGATGAAGAAGATGATTTTATCTTGGTGTAGATCTGAGCATTTTAAAGATTTCAAGTGCAAACACGGTACCATCACTTTGAAATTTAAAAATTGTTTTTTTATTAAAACAAGCTTCCAAAGTATACACAAGAAAAATTTTCTCCATTTTTGAACAGATTTTTATGGATGGAGCTGTTAGTGTGTGCATCAGTGAAGAAGTTAGATATGAGGATGACCATATTTTAGATGTCATTATATATTATGACGCTTCTGTGGACAACAAGTAATGAGTAGTTAAAGTTAACTCCAACACATTTAATGTTATATGTTCATGCAAGGGTTTTGAAATAAGAGAAATGTTGTGCAAACACATCTTAAGTGTATACAAACCGAAGAATGTAAAACAAATAAATTCTTGTTACCTACTAAAGAGATTAACTCTTGCGGCCAAGAAAGAATTGGACCTTTCAAAGAGCACTTTCATGAAAGAAATCCAGCCCAACTTGGTATTTAGAGACCATCTTTTACGTTTCACTTACGACTTAGCCCAAATAGTTGATACGTGTCATCCGGCCTAGCGACATGTCTTGGCTGCATTGACTGAATTGAGGTGCACATAAGATATTGTAGACATACAAGAGGGGTTGAAGAAAGGATTTAATAAAGAAAATTTTCAAAGTACAATCATGTTGAAGGATCCAAAAAGAGCACGTCTAAATGAGTGTTAAATGCTCAATTGAAGAGTTTTTTCAAAAAACCGGCAAAAAAGCAAAGTAAGTTTGCATTTTTCTATTTTATTTATAAAATTACTTTTCATATGCTTGCAACTATGCTTAGTTTAAATAATGTGCAAACTATGCAGGGAGGAAAAGGAGCCTCAATCTACCACGGGATGATCGGATGAAGAACCAAAGGAGTTCGATTTTATGGGAAGTGAGAACTTTGAGAAAAGCACCGACAATGTGTCCCCCAATGTGTTCAGTAAGGCGATTGACGAACTGTTTTTGTCCGCGCCCTTCAATTTTTTAGTGTCCCTGATGTGCTTCTTTGGTGAACATTCATATATTTTTTATTTGTTAACTCATCTAGATGACTATCCATTAGTCATCCTTGCCGCAATAAATTCTCCATAGCCGCTCTAGTTGTGGTTGTGTTGTCACAATCGAATAAAACAGTCTCTAAATATATAGAGAGAAAAAATTGAGTCAATGTTAAATTTTCTCAACGTGGTCAGCAAGATAGCCCCAAACGCCAAATTAATATCTTCGGAACTACCCAGTTCGCACGCTGAACCTGCGGAAAACCCAAGGACTAGAGGTTGCCACCCAACAAAACAATGGAAGCACAAGAAGGTCTTATTATGCATTCACTTCTTTACAAACCGAGGCATACAAAGCGAGACATGATTTCGCTAGTATTACAGCTGTAACAGAAAGAACCAAAAAACAAGCGGGGCGGAACAGCACTCCAGTCCGCCGAGACCGCGAGGTCGCCGAGACCGCCGAGACCGCTGAGCTCGCTCAAGCTATGCTGCAATCCGCCGAATACACGGAGTCCGCCGAGGACCGCGAGGCGCGCGGACAGACCGTTATTCGCCTCCTGCTGAACCTGAACTGAGGAACTCCCCTACCCGCCTGAAGCCCGCGACAGGTTATTGAAGCTGGGAAAGTTGAAATGAACTGACAAGCCGCAGAGCGACCTCCTGCTGAGTCCGCAGAGACCGCACACTTCCAAGCACTGACCGAAGTCACAGCCAAACTCTGGCTCCTTGAAGTTATCCGCGCGACCTGCACACAGCAAACCGTCAGCCTGAAACAATCCGCGCGGACTGGAAAAACACGACGCAGCACTCGCCCAACCTAATTTACTGTTCACTCACGTTACTCAGGTTACTGTAGATGTGCCAGGGGGTCCTATTTATAGGCAAGGTGAGGAGTGTGGTCACCGCCCAAGAGATAGCGACACCACCCCAGTCCGCGCGAACACAACCACCGTCCGCTCGAGTCCGCATGGACTTAGCGAATCACCAAGGAAAACCGCCAGGAGCAAGGCAACCAATGACGAACCTCTCAGTCCGCCTAAGCTAAGCGGACAAGGCACCAGCCCGCAAAGCTCCAACACTTCAGGACAGCACCCTCTTCAATGGCAGTCCGCACCAACCCGAGGCAGTCCGCAAGACTCACACCTCAATCCGCCACAAGTCCACGACCAAAGGCAAACAGCCAAGTCCGCCCGGTCACAGCGGACTTCGCGGATACGGCGGACACCATGAACTTGACACCAAGTGTGACCAAGTCCAAAACCATCAAGGGCCAGTGCGAGCATGGCGGACACAAAGTCCCGTCCGCCAAACACCCTAGCACAGACCGCAACCAGTCCGCGAGCTCCTCGCACTTGTCCAACACAGCAGCTTCCTCCCGGACTCTAAACACCAGTCCGCCAACCGGTCTCCACAGCAAGACCTGCTGTAACACCTGAGCTCGACAAGGCCTCAGCCAAGCTCAAGGCCCAGTCCGCAACAGCCAAAACCCGGACACACCAGTCCGCAAGGCTTCCCGCGAACTCGAACCAACCCGCCAACAGCGCAAACTTGCACCGCCGCGACCCTGAGCAAACACCAGTCCACAAGCCTCTCTATCCGCAGATACCAGGCCGCACCAAACCGCGGACTCCATGCAACAACCCTGCTCAGAACACAGCCGGCTTCCACCAGACTTTCTTCACCAGGCCGCAACCTCAGTCCGCCCAGTCCGCCCAGTCCGCCAAGGCTGTCCGCACAGGCCGCGCGGCCTGTCCCGTCACCCACTTCCACTTCACAAATTTCAACACTCCCCCTTGAAGTGAGAAGTGGTGACCAAGCCCAGCAAGCTGCGCAAGCGTTCAAAAGGCCCTTCGACAGCGGCTTCGTGAAGATGTCAGCAAGATTATCTTCACTCCGAAATGCCCGACCAGCAGAGACCCTCCAACACCTTCTCCTGATGAAGTGGTGATCAATCTCTATATGCTTGGTCCTGGCGTGACACACTGGATTGTTACCAGTTTGAGAGCACTCTCATTGTCACCCCTGAGTAAAGTAGGCCCTTGCACTTCTTCATGAACATCCTCTATGAGCCTCCTCAACAAACGGCTTCCCGAGCAGCCAAAGCCGAAGCCTTATACTCCGCCTCCGTGGTTGAAAACCGACACCGAGTCCTGCTTCTTGCTACACCACGAGATGCTAGCTGAACCGCAAGTGAACACATAACCTGAAGTAGACCTTCGATCATCCGAATCACCGCCATAGTCAGCATCCGTGTACCCGAGCAACGCAAACTCCGCATCCCTTCCATAGAGGAGTCCCATCTCAGAAGTCACCTTGACATACTTCAGAATCCCCTTCGCCGCCACTAGATGAGATTGCCTTGGTTCAGCCATATACCGACTTACTCGGCCAACAGCATAAGCTATATCCGGCCTTGTAATCGTCAGGAAATCAAGCTCCCAACAAGAGCCCTGAACACCAAGGGATCATGAAGACCCTTCCCTCATCCGTCGAAGCTTCAGCCCAGGTTCCAGTGGAGTAGAGCACTTCTTCCCTTCGCCCATGCCAAACCGCTTCACAATGCGATCAGCATACCCTTTCTGGCTAATGAGAACCCCGCACTCCTTCCTCTCCACTTCCAGACCAAGAAAGTGATGCAACTCTCCCAAGTCTTTCATCTCGAAGCGTATAGCAAGCTCTCCCCTGAGCCTTGCTACTTCCTCCTCCGAGTTCCCTGTGATGATCATATCATCCACATACAGTAGGACCAAGACTCTTAGCTCTCCCTTCTTTTTGACGAACAAGCTTGAATCCGAGTTAGGAAGCCAGGTATCCACAGAATTGCAATGTACTCTGCAATCTTCCCATACCACGCTCGAGGAGCTTGCTTCAAACCCATAGAGAGCCTTCCTGAGTTTGCAGACATAGTCTGGATGCTTCTCAGAGACAAAACCAAGGCGGCTGATCCATGAAGATGTCCTTGTCAATCTCTCCGTAAAGAAAGGCATTCTTCACATCGAGTTGCCACAACCTCCATCCCTTGCTAGCAGCCAAGCGATCACCACTCTTACAGATGTCATCTTCGCAACTGGACTGAATGTCTCCTCATAGTCTTCTCCATACTGCTGTGAGAATCCTCTAGCGACCAGGCGAGCCTTGAACCGATCAATGCTCCCATCAGCCTTCTTCTTCATCAACTTATATACCCACTTGCAAGTAACCGGAGTAATGCCATCAACCTTGGGCACAAGGTCCCAGGTTTCATTCTTCTTCAGAGCATCAATCTCTTCCTTCATGGCACCTTCCCACTCCTTCACTCCAGTGGCCTCGTTGAAGCTTGCAGGCTCTTGCTCATCCAGAGGACCCGCAAAGAAGCAGGAGACAAAGCTCACTGCATTCCCATCAAGTACCGAGCCGGTGGCTTAACCACCCTCTTCGATCTCCGAAGACACGGCTCCTTGCTCACGGCTTCCGTTGCTTCTTCAGGCTCCACTCCTACCTGGGCAAGCATTGAGCAGTGCTCCCCCTGCTTCCTGAGCCAGAAGGCTCAGCCTCGGAGTTCGAAGCAACAGGAGCTGCTGGTGAAACAGCAAGCTCCTCTTCCAAGCCTTCAGCAGCCTCCACCGGTGCTTCCTCAACCTTGCTACTTCGGTTGGCCACCGAGCCACCTCCATATGACGTCAGCTCGTCAAAGACAACGTCTCTTGACACCACGAACTTCTTCGTCACAGGATCCATGCACTTCCATCCCTTCTTCCGCTCATCATAGCCAACAAAGACAAGTTTCCTTGCCTTCGCATCCAGCTTTGTCCGTGAAGCATCCGGGACATGCACATAGCAAGTTGAGCCGAACACCCGAAGGTGTCCAACACTCGGCTTCTCCTTCAGCAACAGCTCAATAGGAGTCTTCATGTTGATAGGGCTGAGTGGCATCCGGTTGATAACATAAGCAGCACAAGACATTCCCTCCGCCCAAAAGGACCTCGGGATATCTTTCGCATGCAGCCAGCATTTTGCAGGTTTCCGTCAAATGACGGATCTTCCGCTCCGCTACCCCATTTTGTTGTGGAGTGTGAGAACAAGTAAGCTCCCGTTGGATCCCGTGCTTCCTGCAGAAGTTAGAAAACTCGGAGGAGACAAACTCCCCCCCGTTATCAGTTCTAAACTTCTTAATCCGCAAGCCAAGCGGCCTTCTACCAACTCCTTGAACTCCACGAACAAACGGAAGGCATCCGACTTCTCCTTTAAGAAGTACAACCAAGTATACCTTGAGTAGTCATCAACCAAGACAAGCATGTATTTGCTTCCACCAAGGCTGGCAGTAACAGTCGGTCCCATCAGGTCGCCATGAATACACTCCAATGGTTTCTTGCTCCTTGTTTGAGATTTATCAAACGGAAGGCGATGTGCCTTACCGTATTGACAGCCCGCACAAACATGCCCATCACCAAAGGAGGACAACATCGGCAACCCCCTCACCAGACTTCTACTCGCCATTGCCTTTAGCTTGTCCATGCCAACATGCCCCAGCCTCTCATGTCAGATAGCCGCACTATCATTGGCTCTCATCTTATCAACATAGGCACTGGTGGAAAGAACAAACAAGTTCTTCACCCTCCTCCCAACATGAGCAACATCAGCCTTTACCGCTGATACGTTGCGAAGGAACCTCACGTCTGTTGGCCCAAACAGAACGTGATACCCAGCGTCCACCGCGTTGGTCACCGAGAAGAGGTTCTTCTTCATGCCCGGTACGTGATACACACTCCTTAACGTGAGTGGCCCCTGATCACTACCCAAAGACACGACCCCCTCCTTTTCTACTGCATAAACAGTATTATCAGCAGTGATAATAGCTTCATTACCTGAGTAAGCCTGCATGGAGGTGAACTTCGACTTGTCTCCGGTGAGGTGATGACCACACCCGGAGTCGATGATCCACTCGCTGTTGAAGTCCTCAGCAGATAAGGCCCGGACACAAGTGCCCGTCATGAAAGCTCCTCCCCATTCTGCTTCTTCACTTCGCGAGCAAGCTTCCTCCTTTCCCGCAGCATGCCCAGGCTGCAGTTTGACCTTGCAGTCCCGCTTGAAGTGCCCACGCTGATGACACCGGTAGCACTTCAGATTCTTCTTCCAGTCCTTAGGAGCATTGCTCCTCTCCGGCGGATACGAAGTTGAAGTCTCCTTTTCAACAGCGGCCTGCACCTTCTTCTTCTCTTCCCTTCCCATCCCTTCTTCTTGCCTGAAGAGAGAGCCTCGCTGCCTTCCTGATTCAGATTCACTCCAGCCATCTGCCTTGCTAAGCTCTCCTGCGAGGCAAGCAGATTCTCCAGCTCCAGCAATGACGGCTGAGTAGCTCACCCTTGAACAGATGTAACAAAGGCCACATACCTTCCGCAAGCCGCGGATAATGTGCCTTTTCATCTTTGCCTCAGAGATAGGCTCATCAGGATCCAGTGCCGACAGCTCAGCACACAAGCTCTTCATCTTTAAGAAGTACCTGGAGATGGAAAGGTCTCCCTGAGTTGCCCTGGCCAACTCATTCTCCAGGAACTGAAGCCGCGCCACATTCTTCCTATTGAACAACTCATCAATGGTTGTCCAAATATCAGCAGCCGACTCACATCCAATGATGTGATCAAACAGTTCCGGAGAGACAGCTCTCTTCAGAACGAACTCCGCCTTAGCATTTGTTCTTCTCCAGAGCCTCACCTGTTCAGCAGTACCGAAAGCAGCAGTTACTTCCTGTCTGTCGTCTCCACCGACAACTTCCCACAGCTCCTCGCCTAGAAGATAACTCTTTTGCACGATTCCACTTTTTATAGTTAGTCGGCGTTAAGAGTTCAATGCCAAGACCTCTTGCTAAGCTTCCTTCCATTGCAATCACCTGTTGGTACACCTTCAGCAGCTCCGAGCAACAACACAGGTTGAACACCACTCAATCCCTGAGTAACAACACTGGTTGACCTCCGCTCACGCAACTGAACCTCCGCAACCTCAGAAACTGGCTCTGATACCATGTTAATTTTCTCAACGTGGTCAGCAAGATAGCCCAAACGCCAAATTAATATCTTCGGAACTACCCAGTTCGCACGCTGAACCTGCGGAAAACCCAAGGACTAGAGGTTGCACCCAACAAAACAATGGAAGCACAAGAAGGTCTTATTCTGCATTCACTTCTTTACAATCCGAGGCATACAAAGCGAGACATGATTTCACTAGTATTACAGCTGTAAACAGAAAGAACCAAAAAACAAGCCGGGCGGACAGCACTCCAGTCCGCCGAGACCGCGAGGTCGCCGAGACCGCCGAGACCGCTGAGCTCGCTCAAGCTATGCTGCAATCCGCCGAATACCACGGAGTCCGCCGAGACCGCGAGGCCGCGCGGACAGACCGTTATTCGCCTCCTGCTGAACCTGAACTGAGGAACTCCCCTACCCGCCTGAAGCCGGCGGACAGGTTATTGTAGCTGGGAAAGTTGAAACAGAACTGACAAGCCGCAGAGCGACCTCCTACTGAGTCCGCAGAGACCGCACACTTCCAAGCACTGACCGAAGTCACAGCCAAACTCCTGGCTCCTTGAAGTTATCCGCGCGACCTGCACACAGCAAACGTCAGCCTGAAACAATCCGCGCGGACGGGAAAACACAGACCGCAGCACTCGCCCAACCCAATTTACTGTTCACTCACGTTACTCAGGTTACTGTAGATGTGCCAGGGGGGTCCTATTTATAGGCAAGGTGAGGAGTGTGGTCACCGCCCAAGAGATAGCGACACCACCCTCAGTCCGCGCGAGTACAACACCGTCCGCCGAGTCCGCATGGACTTGCCGAACACCAAGGAAAACCGCCAGGAGCAAGGCAACCAATGACGAACCCTCTCCAGTCCGCCTAAGCTAAGCGGACAAGGCACCAGCCCGCAAAGCTCCAACCACTGCAGGACAGTAAACCCTCTTCAATGGCAGTCCGCACCAACCGAGGCAGTCTGCAAGACTCACACCTCAATCCGCCACAAGTCCACGACCAAAGGCATACAGCCACAGTCCGCCCGGTCACAGCGGACTTCGCGGATACGACGGACACCATGAACTTGACACCAAGTGTGACCAAGTCCAAAACCATCAAGGGCCAGTGCGAGCATGGCGGACACAAAGTCCCGTCCGCCAAACACCCTAGCACAGACCGCAACAGTCCGCGAGCTCCTCGCACTTGTCCAACACAGCAGCTTCCTCCCGGACTCCAAACACCAGTCCGCCCAACCGGTCTCCACAGCAAGACCTGCTGTAACACTGAGCTCGACAAGGCCTCAGCAAGCTCAAGGCCCAGTCCGCAACAGCCAAAACCGCGGACACACCAGTCCGCAAGGCTTCCCGCGAACTCGAACCAACCCGCCAACAGCGCAACTTGCACCCGCGACCACTGAGCAAAACACCAGTCGCAAGCCTCTCTATCCGCAGATACCAGGCCGCACCAAACCGCGGACTCCATGCAACAACCCGCTCAGAACACAGCCGGCTTCCACCAGACTTCTCACCAGGCCGCAAACCTCAGTCCGCCCAGTCCGCCCAGTCCGCCAAGGCTGTCCGCACAGGCCGCGCGGCCTGTCCCGTCACCCACTTCCACTTCACAAATTTCAACAGTCACAACATAATAATTGACTTGCTAGTGTCTGTATCCGTTTAGCACAAAATGCACATCCATGACAAGCACAATTACCTCTTGTCATATCGACTCAATGTTGAGTCTATGAGTTCTCTTGCAGCCGCTGTCAAATACGATCGTCCGAGGAATTCAATTTCTTCTCTGGAGTTCCTGGTCACTTTGGTAGATTGACGCGTTCTTTTGCGGCTTTCCGAATCGAGGGTCGATTCACTAACGCAAATTGTTTCCTTTGTGGATTTTTTTTGGGTAAATGGGGCTAAGGTGTAAGTGGATAAAGATGGTGTGGGGGCGGCTGCTTCGGGAACATGCCCCTGCGACATCAACTTAATCATGGAAACAATTGAATCAAATTTCTCTGGGAAGGAGGTACACAACACACGGAGCTCAGTAAGAATCATTTCCTCCGACTGTCTAATCTTCCTTTTAATTAACTTTTTCAGATCCCTATTTTTTTTCTCCTTCTCCTTCCTACTCTTCTCCTTCATTCTTTCAGTCTTCTCCTTATCCATCAACTTCTATGTCTCTTTCTTATTTTTCCAATTTTCTGCTTCCCTGACTTTAATTTTAGAACATCCTCAAAGTCAGTGTCTGACTCATAAGACTCATATCTTTCTTGATCCTCCGAACTTAAGTAAACAAAGGCCGGCTTTACCTATACGTGAGATGGTTATGAACTATTAGAAACCAGGTCGGGGCCCAAGGCTCCAAATTATCTACGAGAATATTAGGACAATCCCAGACCTGGCCGACTGCAATCGAACGACACAAACATCCCCCACCAAATCTCTGCGGGAGGCTCCAAATTATCTACGGGAATATTTCACGGTAGGTTGTTCAGGCTCAGGGCTCGATCTCAACACCTTTTTTATAAGAGGTGCCTAAGCTAACCTCTCATACCCAAGTGTGCTGCAGTGTACTTGGGTATGAGAGGTTGGCTTAGGCGCCTCTTATAAAGCAGGTGATGGGATCAAGCCTTGGGCCTAAACAACCTACTCGGAATATTCCCGTGTGTGAATTCTGAGCCTTCCAGGAGATTTGGTTGGGGATGCTGATTTGCCATTCGACTGCAGTCGGTCAGGTCCGGGAATTTGCAATGTGCCGCCCCCGACCTGGTTTCTAATATGAACAACATACTTTAAGACAAAACAAACCACACGTGACAAAAATGACCTAACCAACTGCAAGCTACCTCTTTCTTCGAAAACAAAAATCTCGGAAGATCTTCACAAAACTTATGAGAAAAACTATCTTTAGCGTCTAACACCTCCATTTGTTACATGACATATAATAGAGGGTCCGGTCGGGGCACCACACCATATGCCACATACAGGCATCAGGGCTATATGTTAATATCAAAGATTAATACATGCATCATAACTCAGAACATTCTAGTGGAAGCATTAGGGGTTATTACTGAACTCATCGCCCATAAATGTCCATTATATATAAACAACCACAGCTATATATCTCACATGAATGTATACAAAATACATAAAATGTTTGGTCTTAAGGTGTTACAGTTATTCTTCACAAGTGTGGATTACATACATTGGCACGCAGGACGGCCGCACATGAAAACAATAAAACTTTTCTTCATTCGGCCTTCGAGGGCTAGCAAAGCAACAACAAGGACTTCAGCCCACTATTTCCCACTCGGCTCCCCAGCACTTGTATGTGGACAATCCACCGCAATGGTGGTAAACAAAGCAACGGTCAGCATTTAGCTGACCAATTTATAACGACCCTACCCCTTTCCTGGGACAGTAGTATATATTCCGTCCCTGCAGACAACATTTTCACAAGCAGATATATCACAAAACATGCACTTATGCACAGTTCAATATATCGCAAACGTCGACCGCACGACCCGATGCTCCGTGCACTCAGGGCACATTATCTGTGTACCGGAAAATTAGGGTCCCACCACCATTCTTAGGTCCCAGACCCAATGGTAAACATTGAGCATTCCCGCACATGCATTGAGTGCACACTCAACGCCTGTTCATCACTCATCAGGCGTTGATTGCACTCCACGCCTGTTGAATGATCAGACGTTGAGTGCACTCAACGCCTGCTGAGTGGTCAGGCGTTGAGTGCATGGGAGTTTGCGAGCTGCAGAAGTGCCGCCACTCCATATCACTGTCAAGGCGGGGTTACTATCACGTAGGGCACGGGGGCTCGCCGTACTCCGGGGGCTGGGAGTGGCGGGTGCGATGCCGAGCTGGTGGATTGCGTCGAAGTGGGCGAAGACTGCCTATGCGGCTGAAGGCCGCCCAGAGCATCAAGCGCGGGCGAAGCCCTTGCGGAGGGGGGTGAAGCTCGCCGGGATGCGGCCGAAGGCCGCTCGAGAGCATCGAGCACGGGCGTACCCCGTGCGAAGATGCTCGTATCGTGGAGAACTCTATTTTTTTTCTTAATTTTATAAGTATTATTTATTTAATTTGAAGTATATTAATAATTAATTGTATATGATCAATCATGTATTATTAACAATTACAATAAGTGATAATAATTCTCAAATCCCAATATTATGCCATCACTTTGCCAGATGTCCATTAATTTTGAATTATCCTAGGCAAGAAAATCATATTATAAATTTCTGTTGTGTAGCCGCTTCATTCATGCATTTTTTAATGTTTCAAGGACGGCGCTGGTGTTATATTTCCAATAGACTTGATAAAAACTAAAGTACTATTTATTAATATATAATGGAGCAAAAGATTCTGAATATTTAAAAAAAATCAAGAGCAATAATAAATCAAGTGAAATATTTTTTCCCTTGCATTATGATTTACACTAATACGCTTGTGATATCATTTGTAATATAACACTTACCCAATTTAATTTACCTAAGAAATTTTGATGCTCTCGATAGATAAAATAATTTGTGTTGTGCACATCAATACACATAATTTATCATGACATAGTCAATTTAATACGTATATAAGTGTACTATGGATGCAACATTGATGTAAATGGAAGCGGGTGAAGCACAGAAGAAATCCGTGAGGACAAATACCGTGCGAAAATGTTAGTATTTTATCCTAAAAAATCATCCTCATCGCACCCAATATATTATATTTTTCCAACCTAATTCTTTTGTCTTCTTTAAGTATTTTGAGAAAGTTAGATAAACAGAATAAGCAAAAAATTCAAAGCTCTATTTACCATGCCCAAAATTCCGTTAAAATTTTGCTGCTAATTTCTAAAGAATATAATTAATTTTAAGATTTTACTATAAGAATATAATGTTAATTTGTATACATTATATATACGTAGTAAAGATTTTATCCCATCGCCTCCGCCGTGCTTTCGCCGTCCCCCGCACTCGAGCTTTCCGCTGTGCTTCCCCGCCCTCAAGATTTTTGCTGTGCTTCCCCGCCAGCCAGCTTGATCGGCCTAAATGTTCACTTTCAGAAATCACAGGGTTCACATAGGCGGTCACGGTGGAGGCCTCCGTCACCAGCGGAGGTGGAGGCCTCCGTCACCAGCGGAGTGGTGGCGGCGGCCTGAGTGTATCCCACTTCTGGGGTCGCAGGAGTCCGGCGACCCCGTCGGTGGGGTCAGGTCAGACCGCCGCCGGCTCAGCAGGAGAGTTGAGGTCGCCTCCTCCGCCACAGACACCGCCTCCCTAGCCCTACCAAAACCCACCTCCACCGCCACCTCCCTTCATGACTTCCAACTCTGTAGCCGTCGCCGCTGCGCCGTCCGCCACTGACGAAGTTGACGCCCCTCGCGATGTGCAGGACTGGCGCTTCAGTGCTTGGAGTCGGAGAGGGAGATGAGGCCGCCGATCAACGATGATCTCTCCCTGCCCTCCGTCTCATATATACACATCATTGGCTCATATCATGAAAACATTCTAATTTATATAAAAAAAACTTACAAATCGCATAAAATTTTTATGTACAAAAAAGAGAAATATTCCTACAAAAATAACATTAATTGCAATCAACCAACGCCAGCGGGAGAAGTGGTGGCGAAGGAGAAGACTGCTGCTAAATCGGGGAAAGATTTCAAAAAATATAGTGAAGCTGAGGTGGTCTTCGTCGGAGGGAGGGGGGAGGTTGAGATGGATCTGAGAGGCGTGCTTTGGTCGGAGTTGCGACAGTGGGTGATGCGCCGGAGAAAGAGGGGGTTGAGCTTTGTTGAAGGGGTTGCGACGCCGGAGAAGGGAGTTGCTGGAGAGGGCGGCAGGGTGGAGCTCTCTCTCAGTCTCTCCCCTCCCTCTTTCTTCTCCCCCTCTATCTTCCCAGCTCTCTCTCTCTCCCGCTCTGTTCTCTCCCAGTCCCTCTCGCTGCCCTCCCACTCTCTCTCAATTTATATTAACTTTCAAGCGGTGGATGAAGAGCGGCGCTGCTTTCAAGCGGTGGATGAAGAGCGGCACTGCTTATCTGCTGATTTGGTTTAAATGTTTTTTAAGTTTTTTTTTCAAGATGAGGAAGGTGTTGTAGCTTGCAGAGGAAGTAGGCGGATGGGCTTTTTGGGGAATACGGAGAGAAGAGAAAGAGGCTTATTAATATTAGTAAGATGATCCAGGTGTTGTAGCTTGCAGAGGAAGTAGGCGGATGGGCTTTTTGGGGAATTCACCTGCGTGATGGAGAGAAGAAAAAGAGGCTTATTAATATTAGATATGTCTTCTTGCTTACGATTCTCAAAACTGGGCTTATAGTTTTCACGTGATTTCCAACGTTAAAGCAGAGACCGGCATGGTTTGCACGTGATTTAATTATATTTATGGTTGACGTATTGATAAAGCCGTTGTCAACGTTGATCATAAATATGTAATGGTTAATTATATAATAATCTTCTTATATGTCGATTGAAATAATACAAAAAAATTGTCACTGCCGTTCATTTATATATAAGCTAATAGGAGTGCCCGAGACCATCAAGTTCATCGGATTGGTTTAAGCTCCGTTTGAGTGGACTTATTTTCACCGATCAAGCGGTTACGATCGCATGAATCAGACAATAATTAAGATTTGATGCATGCGATCGTTATCGCTTAACCGATGAAAATAAGTCCCCCAACAGAGTCTTACTGAATTTTATTGTATTATATCATTATTTATAAAGTTGCAATATAATAACAAACTACTGTGAAGTGAATTAGAAAGATATAAATGGGAGAAAAAAATACAATATTGCATTGTTAGAAATGAGATTGATCTTTATAAGTATGAGTGTGCACATAAGCACATTCCTCAATGACGGATGAAAGAATTATATTCTGTGTGAATGGAGTATAAAATTATTCAATAAAATAAATTGACTCGATTTTCCTTTTAAATATGTTTATATTACATTAATATCAAACAAATATTTAAAATAGTTTATTAATTTGGGAAAAACGACATCATTTATCTCAATTCATTATTCTTTATGGATTATTTGAATATTATCATCCTTTTAAATATTTTAAACATTTCACACAATACCTGAAAGAAACTTGTTTATATACAAAAATTTTAAAAAAAATTAATTTATTTATAAAATAAATAACAATATAATAACAAATTTGTTTAAGAAAACAATAAAAGCAACATAAGAACAAACGTATTTATAAATAAAATATATAAAATTACATAACAATACATTTATTTATAAATTGTTTTAACAAAAATAAAACAATGAATTTGTTTATAACAAAAAATTAAACATCAATATAACAACAAACTAATTCTAATATTATTTTAAATAAAATAATAAGGAGCTTGTCTATAAAAAATACTTAAACAATAGCATAATAACCTTGTTTATACAAAAAAAAATATTGTTGGCAGAAATTGAACCCTAGACCTCTTTAACTTATATAATTTTCTTTTTATATATTAGATTATAATGTATCTATCATGGTAAACTTATTTCCTATTACTGAAAGATAATATTTTTAAATTTCAGTGTGGGCGGCCGTCCATGCCCGACCCTATGTAGGTCCGCCCTTGCATCCCCCATGATCTCCGCCAAATTAAAATAGTGGAATCATGGGCTTGACCGCACGAGCGATCACCGCTCCCGATCCCCTCGCGCACCGATCTCATCACGCGTAATGAACGAACAACCACGGACGCCGCCTCGCCGGCGTCTGGCGGCCGGACTCATCCCCGGACGCCGGCCGCCCCTCCTCTCGATGCGCCGGCCGCTCCCCGTCGGTCGCGTGCCAGCGGTCGAGGGGGCGTCCCCGACAGCCACTCCCACTCGGCCGCCGGCCGCGACCGAGCGAGTGGCCGCGAGGGCCGCTCCCCCTCGGCCGCCGGCCACGACCGAGCGAGTGGCCGCGAGGGCTGCTCCCCCTCGGCCGCCGGCCGCGACCGAGCGAGTGGCCGCAAGGGCCACTCACCTTTGGCCGCCGGCCGCCGGCCGAGCGGGCGGCCGCCCCGGCTGCAGCCGAGAGAGTGGTCGCGCGGACCGCCCCTCCTTGGCTGCCGCCGACGCCGCCGACGCCCCCCTAAACTATAGGAAAAATATTAATTTACGTTTGTTATGGTGTGCGGATAGCCGCATAACCATCATAACCATCCCCTGGAGGCTATAAAAGGAGCCTCATGCCTTCTCATTTCTCACCTTCTTTCTCCGAGACTTCTTCTTCCTCAGGTCGAAGCTCTGTCAGATTTCTCCAACGAACAGCATTCAAGTCACGCTCAAGTCGTACCCGAGACACGTTCAAGCCACCTGACGAAGCCTAATCTCTCAATTTCCAAGAAACCTTCACAACTGAAAACTCTTGTGCTCTGCTTCCGTGTTCAGTGTTAGTGTGACGCCAAACAAAGCCCATCGTCGCAAAGTGCAATTTGTAACAAACGCCAGACACGACGGCCTGTCATTCGCCGAGTGCTAAGTGCTCTCTCACCTTAAAATTGTAACGAGAGGCGGTCTGTCGCCCTCGATTCACCAAACACATTGTAACAGCCAGTAAAGAGTGGACTTTGACCGGCACAGATCCGGTCACGTGATTTTTTACCCAGTTGAGGGGTTTTTCCACGTTAAAACTTCATGTGTACGATCGATCCACTTCATTAACTTTGTGCGTGCTCGACCGTTCTGAGAGCTAAGGCGGTCCAGGTTATTCAGGTCCGACCGGGACATCGAGTCAGACCGCAATAGTTTGACGTCGTCTATGAGGAGCAACTTACTGACATCTTCTAAGATTTCGAAGACTGTATCCACTGCATAGCGGTACTAGAGACTAAAGACTTTGGCAAGGTCGAAGAAACGCCTGATCCATCAAAGGACCAGTCCCCGAGGGGCGCATCGACTTAGCCCCTCCCGCACAGATAAGATTGGTCAATTAGCAGCCACGGGCAAGCTCGAAGGCATATTCGCCAAACACGCCATACAAATAAAACAAACTTCAAGCCATGATGCTCGCCATTTGTCAAGAAGTAAAGTAGTCCCCCACACCGCCATTCATACAAACTGACTCACCGCTACCAGGAGAACTCTCACCCACAACCAAGTCGCCCCCGTACAAGAAATACGACATAGAAAAGGAATTCTCAAGCTCTAGTAGCTTCCCCACTCCGACAATACTAACCCGAGAGACGCCTGATTGCTATCTCGGTGATTAACAATACGATGGAGACATCAGAAACACGACAGATCCCAGACCTCGGAAGAGGAAACAAGAAAGCAAACCATACCAGGAACCTAAAAAGTACTGCAACTGACGCACAAATACATGTCAAATAAAGGAGTCACGCCGACGTCAGGAAATCACGCCACTGAATGCCCCTCGAGACGAGATTTACTAAACAATTCGCAATCACCCAGCACTGCATAAGCCGGGTCGATCGCTTGAGGTCGAGGAAATTCATTGAAATATTGTCAATACTATAACACCTCATATCTGTCACATATCATATAGCAGTAGGTCCGGTCGGGGCCCGACGCCATATACCACAGACAGACCGGAAGGTTACGCAGTGGAAACCATCCTACCAATAACCAACATCCTACACATAGTACATTCTAGCGGAAGCAATTTAAAAGTTGCAATAATAAGAACCCAGCCAACAATATGAATGTCCACTACAGAAACTCAATAGGAATGAACGTACAAATACACAAGTACATGGACTTATGGTCTTACAACAATCTTCTCAAATTTAAGTGTCTTTCAAATCTCGGCACTCAGGCCGGTCATACATGAGTATAAAAGAAAACACTCAAAAATTAGGCCTTTGAGGGCCAGCTCAGCAACAAGGGCTTTTGCCCGCTATTTGCCACTTGGCTCCGCAGCACCAGCAAGCAACAATCCACCGAGCGGTGACAAACAAAAGCAACGGTCAGTTATGCTGACCAAATTATAACGATCTCACCCCTAAACTCGGGGAGGCGATGCTGCTTCCCTGCACTTTATTAGCATTGTCATATAATAGAGAAATTCCACATCATTACAGGCGTAGGCTCGCACGACCACACACCGCGTGCTCTCAGGGCACATTCTCGGTGAACCTGGTCAAAGTCTGCGGTCTCACCACCGCCCCATGGACAGCAAATCTCGTGAGCATTTGAGTCTTTTCGGCAGAAGTCACATCAATTGAAGACATCGACCGCCTAAGACCCGCCCTCTATGCCATCGGTAGGCCTCTAACACCGAACCACATAGAGCAGGTACGGTTCCACTTAACCCGTTTCTCACCTCGCCGCGACAATTTAAGTCATCGGCGCGGGTCAAGATTCCCCGAAGCTCGAGTATCGAACACACAATATTACATAATTAACCAGTTATGTACAAGTTGGCTCTCATACCACCAAGATGGCAGAACCACGCTTCTGCCCAGTTTTTCGGGTGCACCTTGAGGTTAGTCCCCAAGGCTCCCTGTTGCAATATACCGCGTAGAAAACCCAAAAAACAACCATCGGCGCGGAGTCTTCTCCGGCCATTCATGCAATGCAACATCACCGATCCAAACCAACTTGTCCGGTAGGATTCACACATCATGTCTATGTCTGTTTCTCGATTACGGACTCTACATGCAAAACAACGGGGACTATTCATGTCTACCCGAATGAACACCTCACACTCACCGCATACTCGCGAAAGCGGGCTTCCTATGCAAGAGAAAAGAGGACTTCACCGCATACTCGCGAGATTGAATGGAGAAGTAAAGTTAAGCGTGGAGGAGGGCGTACGATTAATGAGGTAGCAAGCAGTAGAGACAACAAAGTTCCAATATTCAGCGAAGACCTTCTTTTGAAGCAAGATGGGCCGAGTGACATCAAGAAGGTGACAATTCTTCTGCTCGGCCACACCATTTTGCTGGGGTGTGTATACACATGAAGTTTGATGAATTATTCCAAAGTCGGTGCATAAGTTGGAGAAGCTGTGACTAGTGCATTCACGAGCATTATCAGTGCAAATCGATCGTACGGTAGTAGAAAATTGCGTACGTATATCAATAATAAAGGCACGGAAAATAAACGTTAGTGTTGAAGCCAAAATTTGACTTCGATAAAAGTTCGAAAAATAGGGGCGTAGTCAACACCTACTCGTCTCAAGCTCTGACCACTGACTGGTCGTGAGGGACTAGAAACCGACTCAAAGCCTTAGCAGGGAGGTCCCACCACTTACCAGGAAGATCTCTGAGTGCTTCCCCTCCAAAGCCAAAAGCTGGGCTTGAAGCTCCTCAGAAAGTACAGAAAAATCCTCTCAAGTCCCGGGAAAAACCTGCTTCTAAAGAACACCTATGGGCCTATTTATAGTTTTCTGAGTTTGAACTGTCAATAACCAAACTGAACCGTCCTGAAATTACCAAAATACCCCTGGTTGGGTCTGCCAACAGCCAAACTCCGCTGTTTTGAAGAGTTATATGCAGACCACCGAGGGCAAAAGGGTAAAATTACCCGGGGTAGAAGAGTAAAATCCCCCATGTGTATTGAAAATGTAAAGACGGCCTTCTTTCTATATGGCGAGTAGGGAAGCACCCAGCGGCAAGACGAGCCCTCCTGGCCGTCTCGCAAACATCCTTCGCTATGGGGCCCTCTTGCCGACATCTTTCGTTAAGGGCCTACTCGCGTCTCAAAAGGGGCGTCTCGCCCATTGCAGAGACTACCCGTCTCGCCACCTGCAAGTGGGCCACATGGTCCCACTCGCCTGTCAGTTCCTCTCGCCTGCTTCTATTGCTCGCACCTTGAGGGCCTCTCGCGAGCCCGAGGTTGTACAGTTAGTTCAGTACAATCATGAAGTAAATAAAGTCATGTGAGACGTGAATAGTCATCAATAAAGGTTACAAAATATCAATAACCTGACAAACTGGGAAGTTGATAAGGACCCCAGATATCAGAATGAACTAAATAAAACGGAGTACTACTCCAGTTACATGCTGGAGGGAAAGAAATGTGATGCTGCTTGCCAAAGATACATGATTCACAAGAAAATTCCTATAAAGAGATATCAGGAAAGGCCTTCTTGAGAATCTGAAGAGGAGCATGACCAAGACGATAATGCTAGTTGATGGAGGGAACAACAAAGAGTGAAGTGGGGAGAGCGTCCAGGAGATACAGCCCGTTTGACAGTTGTCCTCTAATAATGATAGTCTGCGTACGCCGATCCTGCATGACAAAAGAAGAAGGAGAAAAGATTAGACAACAATCAAGATACAGAGCAAGCCTACTAACAGACGGTGGGTTGAAGGGAGATCCCGGAACATGAAGGACCGAGGTTAAGGAGAGAGTAGGAGTAAGTCGCAGATCCGCAACTCCAGAAACATGATTTGTATCACCATTGGCCATAGTGATAAACCTGGGATACTCAGTGTGCATATATTATGGAGGTTTCTGGGAAGTAATATGGTGGGTGGCTCCAGAGTCCAGGATCCATTGAGAGCTATAGGAAAGACAGAAGATACCTTCAGTAGAGAAGGAAGCAACCGAGCCAGAGGAACGGTTGACCATGCCCTGAAGTTATTGCAGCTATAGGCGAAGGTAATTGATATCCTTCTGAGCAGTAGATGCGAGGTCTATGGGAGAGGGGCCAGCAGGAGCAGGAGCAACAACAATAACAAGAGCAGTAAGATGAGGAGGCAAACCATGTTTGCGATAGTAGGTAACTTCAATGTGGCCATCACGACTACAGTAAGTACACTTGAGTGTACAGCGCACAACACGTCCCCATCCACGAGACGTGAAGCGACCTCCTTGAGTAGAAGATCCTCAGCCAGAGGGAGCAGAAGTAGGGAGGAGGAGCTGCTGGAGCAAACCAGGAGAAAAGGTGGCTGGAGCCTCGGAAGGTGGTGTAACCTGGAGCACCCTTGATCAAACATCAGATAGAGAGTGTGTAGTAGAAGAAGAGAGAATCCGAGTCCGGATACTGTGAAGATGGCTAGGAACACGGGCTATCATCATAGCGATCCCAACAGCCTCCTTCTGTGCCCGTTGAGTAGCAAGGTCGGCAGAGGGAGGTTAGTGTTGTATCCAGGAATCTATCAGGGTTTTGGTCTTGGAAATAGAGGAAGTTAAGTCGCCAGTGGTGCCAGGGTCCAGTTATTGAAGAGCAGAGATGATGTCAAAAAGGTGTTGTAAGCTATCCTGGCCAGAGTAGAGGGAGTACAACTCCTCACGCATTTCCTTAGCTATGTCGGAGTACATTGCCATTTGGTAAGACTCTGTGTCCATAGAGTTAAGTAGACAAGATTAGACTCGGTCGTCATCGTGAAGCCAGTCATCAGAGGGATCAGCAGATTTGACCCGAGTAAGGTGATGGAGTAGACCCTTAGTCTGCAGAACACGACGAACGGAATGAGCACATTTGGCATAGTTGGCAATGTCGTTCAAGGAGATAATGGTGATGTGAAGTTCATCACGAACCTCGGGAGGCTGGACAGCAGCCCAGGTGGGCAGAGAGGAGGTAGCCGCGATGGAGTCATTAGAGGTCATGACGAATAGAAGAACAGACCGGGCGGCTAGTAGCAGGAGATAGCGGACTACAACAGTGGCTCACAAGATAGAGAGCGAGCAAGGAACAGGTCGCAGCGACTAATAGGAACTGGAAGGAGCAGGTCACAACGACTAAGAGAAAGGGCGCGACGGTAAGGAGACGAGCACAATAATGCGCGAGGCGAGAAAGTCACGGCGGACTAAAGCAGTCCACAAGAAGAGATCGCATAACGTTTTGGAGCAGTTTACGACGGACTGAAGCAGAGAGCAGGCCGCAACAGACTGAAGCAAGAGCGAGCTGTAGCAGGGTAGATGAGAGCTTGCAGCAGACTGAAATAGCAACGAGTAGAAGCTCCTGAGATAAGAGAGCGAGCTCGCAAGGGAGAAAAACAGAGCAGGGAGAAAATAGCCGATGGCGGACTGAAGCAGGAGCTCGCAACAGACAGGAGAGTGAGCGAGAGTGAGCTCGCAGCGGACTGAAGCAGAGAGCACAAGTAGGCAGGGGATAGGTGGGCCCCACTGGACAGTAAAAGGAGGTTATACGAAGCCTGAGGAGGAGGGTGGAACCACAGGGAGAAGTGGAAGCGGATTCAGAGGAAGCAGGCCGCAGAAGCCAAATGGCCTATGGGAGATGAGCAGATAGGAAAGCAGGCCGCAAGGTGAGAAGGAGATCGCAGGTCGCGGACTGGAGCGGATAGGAAAGTAGGCCGCAGGATGATCAGGATAGGCAGAAAGAAGAAAGGAGTCCGTAGGAGGGAACAAGTCCCTCTGAAACCATGTAAGAAGAGATAAACATGAGAGAGAAAATCACCCTTAATTGTAATAGTCACAAAGAATAAGAATACTTACACTTATATAGAAGTATATAGAAGGAGAGACATCTACTTTTACAATGTGGGACTAAAGGAGCTATACATGGGCCAATACACACGGGCCTCCAAAATGGGCTGATTTTTTTTTATCTTTAACAAAAATTACTTACTATTTTTGTTTTTTTGAAACAACAAGTCCCGCAAAAGGTGCGTGTTACTGTGAATTGGCTTTAATTGGTCACTCCTATAAATACTTTAAAGTTTAAACTGTATAGAGCCACACTTATTCAAAATTATGATGAACTAAATTTAGAGCGGGTGATTAAACTAGGGTGCAATCAATTTTGAACTTGTTGCTGATCACTCAAGGCTCCGATAGACTGGACTAAAGTGAACTGTTTTAGCCTGAGAGCGGTCATGCGTGCAAACAGTCAGAGAGAAAGGGAAATCTGACAAGAATTTTTTTTAATCTTGGAAAACCTTTCAACTGGGTGAAAATCACGTGGTCGGATCTGTGCCAGCCAAACTTTCACTATTTGTTTGTTGGTGTACAGAGCTTTCTTGAAGAACTCGAGGGCGATAGACCGCCTCTCGTTATAATTTGAGGGAGAGAGAAAGAGAGTTGTTCTTGAAGGGTGGAGACTTTTGAGTCTTTGACTTTAGCTTGGAAGCGAGAGCGACTTGTTGCGTTTTGATGTCTGTGGCTTTGAAGCTCAGGAGGCGCGCTTTGCGCGCCTTACCCTTTGTGATTTGTCTCCTATTGTGCCAAGTGGAATATGGAGTGGCAGACTTGACATCGGTTGGTAAGCTTGTCAATGAGTTGAGGGTAGTGGGAGCACCAGACAGTCTGCACACTTTGAATGTAGTTGAGCGGTCCTTGGCGTGCTCTGGGGTTGCTCTTGTCAATCACTGGCAGTGCGGGGAACATAAGCTTTGCGAGCTTCGGCGAGCTTGGTCTGTTGGCTCTGGAGAGGTCTGCGGTTGGTCCTGTTTCCACACTTGCAGGCGGCTTCGGCGATCAAGTCGATCTCCGGCAGACTAGCCAATCTTCAGGTGACTAGAAGGGGCATTGGCGGGAGCAATCTGGGGAGTGGAGCATGTAACGTCCCCTGGGCCGTCCGTGGGCCTCAGCCCACTAGGCCTCCGTTAGATCGTTACCGGGCTGCAACTCAAGCACCCCAACCCCTCTCCCTCCACGGGCGGGTTGTTGGTGACCACAACCTCCCTTTGATGAGTGAAATTCTCTCGTTAAGCGGACAGCAGGGGGACTTCCCAGGAGGTCACCCATCCCAGGACTTCTCCAGCCCGAACACGCTTAACTATGAAGTTCTTTCAACGCTCATCACCAATTGAGCTCCATAGTTAAGCGTGCTCGGGCTGGAGAAGTCCTGAGATAGGTGACCTCCTGGGAAGTCCCCCTGCTGTCCGTTTAACGAGAGAATTTCACTCATCAAAGGGAGGCTGTGGCCACCAACAACCCGCCCGTGGAGGGAGAGGGGTTGGGGTGCTTGGGCTGTAGCCCAGTAACGGTCTAACGGAGGCCTAGTGGGCTGAGGCCCACGGACGGCCCAGGGACGTTACAATAAAAAAAGTGCAGCTCAATTGGTGATGAGATGTGAATGAACTCCATAGTTAAGCGTGCTTGGGCGAGAGTAGTACTGGGATGGGTGACCTCCTGGGAAGTCCCCGTACGACCCAGCTTAACTGTCGAGTTCGCTCATCAAAGGGAGGCTATGACCACCAACAACCCGCGTGTGGAGGGAGAGGGGTTGGGGTGTTTGGGCTGCAGCCCGATAACGGTCTAACGGAGTCCTAGTGGGCTGAGGCCCACGGACGGCCCAGGGGACGTGACAGAGCATATGAAAACGCACTTGGAGTGGAGCGCGTGGCGGAGCACTTGGAGTGGAGCGTGTGACAACGCACTTGGAGTGGAGAACGTATTGGGGAATTCCCGCAAGGCGGAACGTGCCCTCAAGGGGATGCGCACGCAGAGGGACATGCACATAAGGAGGAGCACACACAATGAGGAACTTGCACACTGGTGTATGCGCGCAAGGGGAAACACGCGTACATGAGGTTGTGCACACGTTGGAGGAGAGACACAGGCAAACAAAGCACACATAAGGAGAATCATGCACACGAATGGACGCGAGCACGAAAAAGGGAGGTCGCACGCAAATGGAACACACGTAAGGAGAATCGTGCACACGAATGAGCATGCGCACGAGGAAGGAGAGATGCACGCCGAGGGAACACGCACAAGGAGGAGAGGAGAGAGAAAATCCGTAAGAGGAGAGAGGAGAGATAAAATCCGTAGGAGGGCCTATGAGCATTTTCCAGCCGAGGAAGAGATGAAAATGAATAAAAAGGGGGTCTATTTATAGATCTCAAGCGGGACAAATCGGTAGTTTCCCCTCGTAACCACCAGCTGGACGAATAGGATGACTCGGTTTAGAGCACACAGATCGTCATGCTTACGCAAAAGACAAGACCACCCCCGGCTGGAAAAATAACCGCCCTTGTCGGAAAATAATCGCTCCTCATGCGAGGGAGGAGCGACTGACAAGGGCGGCGGTCGGAGAGGGCCGGGGCCAAGGTCGGGAGGCAATTTGGCTGCTCGACCTAGGTTAAAAGGAGGCAGGCCCTTAATAGGGACGACGACGGGAAATGGGCGGACGGATGGCCGCCCGCTTTTGGCAGAAGGGCGGCTGCCCCTGAACTGGGGCGACGGCGGGAAACAGGCGGCCACATGGCCGCCCTTTCGCGGCGACGGGGAGGCGCGAACAAAGAGGGGTGGGCGGAGAGAAGCCGCAACGACGATGACAGTGACGACGACGGCGGTCGCCGTGACGATGGTTGACACGATGGCGACTGTTTGCCGCAGCGGTTTCGACGGTAGTTGATCAACCCCACTTCCTTCATCAAAGGAGGTGGACGACTTAGCTAGCCGCAAACCAGATCATATTAGGGGACCACATCAGAACTATTACACAAGCCAACCGCACATATGTTTTCGCTATGCGCAAAACAACTTTGTTAAAATTATATCCGCAAATCAATTTTTTGATATTCACAAATTGATACATTTTGAATCTTTGCTTCGAACAATCTTTCACAACAAATCCATCCAATAAGAAAGATAGAACATGGTCATTGAATACAATACTCTCATCCATACAAACATCTGTAATATATGTTGTATTTGTTAAAGTAAAACGTCATCATAGAAATCCGCCATTATATCTATTTGGAATAAGGCCAGCATTAGTGCATTCATAATAAAAGACGAGGTTGTAATCTATTTCCACAAAAAGACACGCCCACATAAGTTTGGAACATCTTCAACATTGCGACACCAACTGCTCAAGTAGCGCATCAACCTTCAATTTTTGACTCAATGCATAATTCCAAGAGATCAATTGAAGTACATTAAACTCTCATTTGATCACAATTAAACTTGAACATGACACTGCAAAATAATGTAAGATATGAGGAGAAAAATATAAAATGCGGATAGTCAAAACTACTTTGCAATTATCTAATTTTGAGAAGAGAAAAAACACATAAAATAGAGTGCGGATAGCCAAAACTTACAACTTTTTTATCCCAAATTATAATATTAAATATATTTTGCTAATGGGAAGCTAAAGCTTGATCTCCAATATTAATTATTACTTTAGAATGTAATTTGTGTGTGTTTAATTATGACGGCATCTAGTTGACATGGCCATGTGCTGTGATGATTGGGTTGGTGGTCCCTAGGCCTTATTTTACTTTGTGAAGTGGAGTTGGCAGATATAAATGTGAGCTGGCTGATATATTGAGCTTATTTGTTTATCAACCTTGTTACAAATATTTATTTTACAGTAAATAATTAAATATACAGCTTTTCTTCTAAAAAAAATAATTTTACAAAATAAATCATAAAATATTAACGATGATATTATTTTTACGATCATTTTAAATATCAAATTATACATATTTTCATTATAATGGAAAAAAAACATTAGTAAAACCATGCATTACTTGAAATTCAATTCACGAGTTTGATTTTTAAGATCGTTATACCATTTAATATCGTAATTGTTGCGGGCTAACTCGATGCCCCGGTCGGACCGGATTCAACTGAGTCGCCTTAGATTGCCGGGCGGTCGAGCGCGCACACAGTCAGAGAAAAGGAAAGATCGACTCAAGATGTGATGACGTGGAAAAACCCTTTAATTGGGTAAAAAACCACGTGACCGGATCTGTGGTTGTCAAAATCCACTAACTGCTTGCGATTACAGTGTGTTTGGAGAATCGGGGCGACAAGCCGCTCCCGTTATGACTTGAGGTGAGAGAAGAAGACTGCAGCTCCCCGCGGGGAGCAGGCTGCGTCGCGGGAGCGTTTTGGGTACTAGAATTCGAGTGGTGACACGAGTGCTCTGTAGCTTGGAGTGCGGGTCCGCCGCGCGCCTACTTGCAAGGATCACCCTCTTCCTTCTGCTCGCTCTGGGACTTAGGCGTTTTTCTGGCTGGTGGTGCACTGGTGGCTCGTGGTGGCTCGCAGTGGCTCGAGGTGACTGGAGGATGATCTGAGGGAGGAGTCCGGCAGAGCTCTGACCTGTGGAAGAAGATGACCAGGAGCCAAAAGATGAAGAATGAGGAGACCCTGAGGTTCCTTTTATTGCCTCCAGGAGAGGAACATGTCGGGCCCCACCACCAATGTAGTGGGCTAGTGAGTGGTTACCCACCATATCGGATGGTGAGGAGAGCCCACCCTAATCAGACGGTGGGTAAGCCGCCGACGGTGGTGGGGCGGCCATGCGCCGACGGCGACTGACCAAGGGGCGGCCTGGACCGCAGCTAGGCGGGCGGCGGCCTGGCCGGCGCCCGCGGCCAGTCCGGCGGGCGCGACCTGGCCGGCCGCGGCCCGGCCAGCGGCGGGCTGGCGGCCGCGGGCCGGCCGGCCGCGGCCTGGCCGGCGGCGCCCTGGCCCCGGCCTCGCCGGCTGCAGCCCGTCAGGCGGCCGCGACGGTGGCCTAGCTGGCGGCGAGCCGCGGCTTGCCCGGCGGTTGCTGCCCGGTCGGCGGGGACCACCCCGTCGGCGGCGTCGGCGGTGGCGGCCAGCCAGCGGCGGCCATCCAGTGGCGGCGGCGGCCGGTGGTGGCGGCCGGCCGGTGGTTACCTCCCTATGGGGGCGGTTTTTCTAAGTGGGGAAAGGAAGTAGGCCCCATCCCCCATGTTCTCCTCATCATGGGAGGTGAGGTTGACTAGTCAACCCCATGATCTCCCATTTTGAGGGGAGATCATGGAGGAGCCTTCCCTGTAAAATGATGGTGTAACCCATCAGTAATGCATGACTTTACAATTGTATAATTTGATACTTAAAATGATCGTAAAAATTCAAAGTCAACAAATGGAATTTATTGTATAAAATTATTCATGGCGCAAATATGTGTACACTAGATGCAATACAATTTTTCCTTGAATTCCATCTGACCGTCGAACAAAAAAAAGTCAGTTTTCAATTTCTATGCCTAAAACACGAGAATGGTGAATTGGCTAAAAACTAAAACTTATAAATTTTTGGTTTTGGATCAAAATCAACTTTTGATTTGGCATGGTGATGACTATCATGAACATGAACGTTAAATTGTTATTCGTTAATGTCCATCTAAGAAACTTCATCAAATTTTATGTTCAAATAAATGATATTTAAGGAATAACGATTTAACCCATGACTTTACGACTGCTATGACCGTGCCAAATGGAGCCTCCGACCCAATTAATAAAACCTGAGAAAGGTACTTATAAACCCCCCATGGAGCCTGATTTATTAGACATGTGAGATTATCGTGAGATGACAGTAGAGCCTGAGAGAGAATTTTTTTTTTCCTGTGTTACCCTCTCCCAGAGAAACGAGTGCGGGTAATGCAGGAGCCGTCCGATGAGCTTTAAAAACGAATTCTGTTTGTTTTTTTTTATGATTTTTTTATTATTGTAATTCACAAATGTTATATTTAATACTGCACTCTCATCTGCTGTGCAGAACAATTATTGCTGAGAGAGAGAGGAGAGAGGGAAGAGAATGAGGAGTTAGTGTTCAACTGTTCACCCCCAATGCCAGCTCCTTCAATCACTATGATGCCCCCAAGCATTCATGACTCTCCCTCTCTCTCTCTCTCGCTCGCTCTCTCTCTCTCTCTCTCTCTCTCATACACACAATTTAGCAGTACCCAGAGCTTCTAAAGATGAGGCATGGTTTCGGCCATTAACTTCCCACCTTGTGTAGTAAATGATACACCCACCACGATCAGCACCGCCGCGCCCCTCCATCAAATTGGCATGCTTTCCCACCTGAATTCCCTCTTCTTCTTCTTCTTCTGAAGCCGGGGTTGCAATGGGAAGGCGCGGACTCTCATGTCTCTTCATCTACCTGTGTGAGTACATTTGATTCCTTCTTCTCTACCCGCTGCGTTGATCGCTTCAATCTTCATGCGGGTTTTAGTTAGCTCGTTTATTCTGATCTTTCTTCAAAGCATGGACTGGTTTTGGCATTTGCTTAGGAAATCTTTGTTAGGTTGCCAGAACGAGCTCTGCATTTATCGTCCTCTATATTTCCCCTCTTTTGAAGATTTTTTTGTTTCGGGAGTTTCTGTAAACCTCCATAGTGTTCGGAATTGAATTTATTAGGGTTTATGTTCTCTCCAGACTTCATTTAATTAGAATTAATTCGCATATTACGTGTTTAGTTTCTCAAGTTTAGGGGAAGAAAGCTGTAATGAGTGTATTCCCAAAGCTATCAATGATCCTAATTTTCCAGTAGGCTGTCATGAACTATTTATCTGAGTTTTTATTGAAACTTGAAAATTTATGGGGTTGATAGAGGAACACAAGCTGCATGATGACAATTATATGAAAAAATGTTTATCTATGATAAAATTGGACATAGACATGATGCTAAAAGTGTAAATGATTTTGAGTTGTTTTGGCAAAATCCATGTCGATTACTTATGCGGCATGCTGTTGCGGTGTTGCCGCATCTATTATCAGGAATTACAGTAGTGATTTTCACCTCAAATAGGAGGAAATGTTGATGTTGTAGGGTTTAAGTTAAAGAACTTCTATTTTTATGTTAATGTTTTTTGACGTGGTATCAAAGCAAGAGGCCAATTCATTTCATGTCCGTTGTTTTATCTCGTGGCATATGGTTTAGTTGGTATGTGCTTTGATTGTTTGCTGCAAATGTGTTTTGTCTATTTCTATTTTCCGAAGGAACCAAACTAGGCTTGAGCATGACTGCTGTTAGATATGATGTACATTCTAAGTGGTAGTGTGAGCTTAGAGTCATCTCAGGTGTTAGAATCATCTTCCTTTGTACATGTATATGTATTACCTTTGTTCAATAATGAAAGTACACAAAATTATTTGGTTCTATCATGATATCATAGGGAGGTTGCGAACCCTAGCTGCTCCAGCCGACGATCCCGTCATGATCCCGTCGAGTGCTTTCCACGCTCTGCACCGCAAGCCCGATCTCGCTTCCAGCTCCACCGGCCGCCCGCACTTGCTGGAAAGACGCCAGAGAAGCCTCCGACCAACTCCTCCGCCGCCGTCTGTTCTTCTCCTGTCCAGTTACGCGAGTGAGCAAATCTTCATTTTTCCTGATTCTGTTTTTAGTGGAGGGAGTTTTCTTGATCGCCTCTCGCTACCCCTGCTCGTCTCGTCGAGACCGATCGCTGCCCCCGCTCGTTCTGCCGAGCCCATTCACTGCTCTTGCTGGCCCTGCTCGTTTGCTGCTCCTGTAGCCCGCCGGACCCCTCTGCCCTCAAATTTGATTCTATGACATCAACTCACTCCTCTTCCATTTTCCTCCAGAAGGCCTTGGTGATTGCTGAGAGGACTCCTCCAGCGCCCTCTGCAGCTCGGTCTGGTGCTTCTCGTTGCCTGTCTGTTCGCTGCCACTACTGTCAGTGTCTTGGTCATGTTAAATCTGAATGTCATAAGTTTCAGAGGACTCGACAGTCTGGTCAACATCGTGCTCCTGATGCTCCTTCCACTCACTTTTCGGTGCAGTCTTTCTCTGTATCTGAGCTTACTCAGCTGATTGCCCAGCATATCTCTCAGCAGGCTACACTGCCTCGCTCCTCTCAGCCGTCTGCCTTCGCCCCTGCAGGTATCTCCCCCTCCGACTAGTTGCTTGACTCTGGAGTCTCCTTTCACATGATATATGGTGCCACCCACCTCTTGTCCTGTCAGCCCATCTCCTCCGCTCTTAGTATCATGGTGACATATGACACCACTCACCACATCACCAGTCGTGCCCTCCTTCATATTAGCCATTTCCATGTTCCGGATGTTGCAAACATACCCAAGTTATCCATGAACCTTATATCTGCCAGCCAACTCACATCCTTTGATTGCCTCGTTATTTTTGATGAGTTTACATGCAGTGTGCAGGATCATCTGACTGGGACACTCCTTAGAGCTGGTTATTGTCGTAGCGGGGTGTACGTCCTTGATCGTTTCCACCTTCCATCCACTTCATCGTCACCTGCAACTTCCTCCATTTGTCTTCCTTCAGTGAGTTTCCCTCAGTGACATTACCTTCTTGGTCATCCCAGTGGTTCACATCTAACTTCTCTCATTAGTCATAGTTTCTTTAGATCGGTCTCACTCTTGTTTGGGTTGTAAGCTCGATAAACAACTACAAATCCCTTATCCGTCTAGTGAGTACAAGTCTCAACGTCCTTTTGATTTAGTTCATTCTGATGTATGATGACCCACACCTTTTGTATCCAAGGGTGGACATCGGTATTATGTTCATTTCGTTGATGACTATTCTCGTTATTGTTGGGTCTACATTATGCATTCTCGATTTGAATTTTTTCAGATCTATGTTACTTTTTCCGCTATGATGTGCATACAGTTTTCTTCTTCCGTACACATTTTCCGTTCTGACTCAGGGAGGGGAGTATCTCACTTAAGCTTTTCGAGATCTGCTGGCTACCCATGACACTCTCCCCCCAGCTTTCCTATTCCGGTGCTCACGCTCAGAATGGTACCGCTGAAAGGAAGCATCGCCACATTATTGAGACAACTCTCACCATTCTTATCTTCTCCTACGTTCCTTTTCAGTTTTAGGTTGAGGTTGTTTCCACCGTTGTCTGTCTTATTAATCAGCAACCTTCCATTTTCCTTCAGGGCCAGAGTCCTGGTGAGTGTCTGTACTCTCGACCCCCACGTTACACTCATCTTCGTGTTTTTAGTTGTCTGTGTTATGTTCTTCTCCCTCTACGCGAGCGTATTAAGCTCTCTGCTCAGTCTGTTCCTTGTGTCTTTCTTGAATACAGTACTGAGCACAAAGACTATCGATGTTATGACCTTGTTGCACGTTGACTTCGCATCTCACATGATGCCACTT
Organism: Platanthera guangdongensis; assembly: GCA_039583875.1. Taxonomy (NCBI): domain Eukaryota; kingdom Viridiplantae; phylum Streptophyta; class Magnoliopsida; order Asparagales; family Orchidaceae; genus Platanthera; species Platanthera guangdongensis. Next base: position 156,294,325 of record CM077160.1, on the reverse strand, counting down.
TTGATGAGTCTCACCCTTTCTTCGTGTCCTTCATTCCCTCAACCTCTAATTCATCTATTACTCCCTTTGATGTGCAGTTTCTCACTCTTCCCATCTCCCCGTCATATGTATTCTCTCCTCCGGTATGTCCACCTCCTCTTCCCTTGTCATAGTCCACCCCGTCTCCTCCTCTTTCCTTACCGCAGTCTACTCCATCACCTCCTCAATCCTCTCCCCCGTCACACACTTCTTCCTCTAATGAGCTGTCCACTTGGGACCGTGTCTCTCCTCTTCCCTATCACTATACTCGTCCTCCTCCTATCTACTCGCCTTCATTGCCCCCAAACTCAGTGCCTACCTCCTCCAGCGAGTGCTCTGTCGATGATCCTCTTGTGTGCCGCAACCCACCTTGTGAGAGACGTTTTCCCGACCGCCTTAGCCTTGCTACCCTACCGCTGGACCTACATGCCCTTCCTGTTATTGCCTGTAGTACTCCAGAGCCGACTTCCTACTGTGAAGTTGCCCAGATACCTGAGTGGCAGGTTGCTATGTCTGCTGAGTTGGAGGCGCTTGAGCACACTCGTACATGGTATCTTGTTCCTCTTCCACCTGTTGCTATTCCTATTACTTGCAAGTGGGTCTTTAAGGTGAAGACTCACTTTGATGGTTCTGTAGAGAGGTACAAGACTCAGATAGTTGCTTGTGGTTTTTAGCAGGAGCATGAGAGATTCTATAACTAGACTTTTGCTCCAGTCACTCACATGACTACGGTTCAGACTCTTATTGCAGTTGCAATTGTTCGCCATTAGTCCCTGTCATAGCTCGACGCGAAGAATGTTTTTCCTCACAGTGATCTTCAACAGGAGGTATGCATGCTTCCTCTTCATGTCTATCCTCTCCTCCAGCGAGCTCTTTATGGGCTCAAGCAGGCGCCCCGCACTGCCGCACATGGTTTGCACGTTTCAGTTCAGCCATTACAACGATCGGTTTCCAGTCATGTCCGCTTGATCCAGCTCTGTTCGTGCGCTTTTCTCATGGTCGGAACTTTTTGTTACTTTACGTGGATGATAAAAAATTATTACTGGTGATGATCCTTCTCATGTGACCTTCATCAAACATCATCATCATCAGCAGTTTTAGATGACTAACCTTAGACAACTGAGCTACTTCTTGGGTCTTGAGGTCAACTCTACAGACCGCGTGTTTCAGCTCTCTCAGCAGCGTGCCAGCGCTACACATCAGATCTCTTTGCTCGGGTTGCTCTCTCTGACTCCCGCAGAGTGGACATCCTTATGGAGCTCCACCTTCAGCTACGTCCAGATGATGAGGTTCCACTCTCTGATCCTACTCGCTACCGTCATCTCGTGGGGAGTCTCGTCTATCTCACCATTACTTGACCGGACATTACCTATGCCATGCGTTGAGCTAGTTTGTTAGTGTGCCCATCTCTGTACATTATGGTCATCTACTGCGACCACTGCGCTATCTCCGGACGACGCCTTCTCGTGATCTCTTCTTCTCCAACAGTAGTTCTTTACAACTCCGTGCTTACTCGGATGCTACCTGGGATAGTGATCCTGTTGACAGTCGCTCTGTCACCTGTTTCTGTATGTTCTTGGGTTCTTCACTTATTGCATGGAAGTCCAAGAAACAAACTGATATTTCTCGTTCCAGCACTGAGGCTGAGCTTCGAGCCATGACTACCACTGTTGAGGATATTATTGACCCTGTTGGCTTCTTGAACACCTTGATGTCTCTTCTCCAGATCCCACTCCCCTCTACTGTGATAACACCGGTGCCAAATCCGGTGAAACACGCTCTCTCCAAGCATATCATGGTGGATGCTTTTTTCCTACGTGAGCACTATGATTGTGACACTCTTACTCTTTCCTTTGTTCATTCCGAGCAGCAGATTGCAGATTTGATGACAAAGTCGTAGATGAGGGCCCAATATGGCTATCTACTTTCCAAACTCTCAGTGTATGATCCCCGTGAGTTTGTGCGTGTGTGTGTTAGATATGATGTACATTCTGAGTGGTAGTGTTTGCTTAGAGTCACCTCGGGTGTTAGGATCACCCTCCTTTGTACATGTATATGTATTACCTTTGTTCAATAGTGAAGATACAAAAAATCATTTGGTCTATCGACTGCATGAGACACTGTTAAATAAAAAAATTAATTTCCTGCGAGCAACTTGTAGTTCCTATAAAGATTTAGTGATGCAGTGGTAAGACAGATGCAGGATGGACTCGCTATACGCACACCTAAATGCAATGACGTGAGTGAAAGTGCACAAGTAGCCCGTTATAAAAATAGCAGTGATTAATTAATATTAAAGGAATCAGTGGGGCATATGCAGTCGTAAATAATTAATTAAAGGAGAACAACTAATAATTGCACAAATGAAAGAGACACAAGTGTTTTAAGCACAAGCAGAATAAACCCTGCAAGTTATACTAACGGTGATACTAATAACATAATAAAATAGAAATCCAGCACAATAAGAGTTCCGAAATAAACAACACTAAAATAAATTACTCTTACCACAATTTACCCATGAATGCGGCGGCAATAGAGGCGTGGGAGGGCATCCGGGGTTGCTACCCTGTCGGGGATTGAAAGTGGAGAACTGGGTTGGACGTTGACTTGAACAGGTATGAGAAAGAAGGTCTCGGATAATAACAAAGGAGTATGCAGTGGAAGTAAACAGTCGGCTATCGGGAGGGGGTTAATTCACTGATAGGAGGGATGGGGGTTAAGTTAATGACATAAATTTTGGGCAATAGTGGTAATGGGAGTTGACAGGGAGGAGTATTTAGCGGTGGAGTGAAATCAGGTGGGGGGTGAGTGGGGTCTGACCGTTTGAAACAACGAGGTGGAAGAGGGAGGCGGCAGGGCGACAATGGGGTTAACAGTGAAAGTGGGGGGCTTATTGTGTAGTCCGGTGGAGTAGGAGAGGTTGCGCAGGGAGGAGGTGGATACACGGGAAGCACTGTGTTTTACTGGTGGTAGCAGGAGGAAGTGGGATAGGTGGCTTCGGGTGGAGGCAGGCTTACCAGATCGTGGAAATGAAGTGGGGGAGGGGGTTGCCGGCGTCACACCGGTGGTGTGGAGGCAGAGGGGAAGCCGGGACTCACTTTCGGCGGGGAATAACTGGCGTCGCGCAAGTCCAGGACCGACGACTTGGAAATTTCTCCAAACTCACAATCATAGTTTGAATATTTCTGTCGGGGTTCGTTCAACTTCTCGCTAAAGTAGGCTACATGGTGGCCTTCATGACTAAAGACTGCGCCGATACCAACTCCCGACGCATCACAAGCTACCTCAAAGGGCTTGGAAAAATCTGGTAAGCGTAAAATGGGAGTAGTATACAGTTTCTCCTTGATCTTCTCAAAAGCTCGAGTGGCAGGCTTCGCCCACACAAAGTCACCCTTACGAAGGAAGCTCGTAATGGGGGCCATGACCGAACTGAAGGCGTGGACAAACCTCCTATAAAAGGTGGCAAGTCCATGAAAACTACGAGCCTCATGGATGTTTGTCGGAGTGGGTCACTCTCGGATCGCCCTAAATTTGTCAGGATCGATAAAAATACCAAATGCCGATACAACATTACCCAAGAAGTGAACGAATGTGGATGTGAACGAACACTTCTTCAAGTTGATGTATAGATGCTCCTTTCGGAGAAGCTCAAACACCAGGCGAATGTGGCATAAATGCTCGGTGCAACCCTGTTTGTATGACTAAGAATTTGCCCATATAGGGTCGCAGAACCTGAGTCATCACCCTCATAAATGTACTGGGTGCGTTTGATAATCCGAACGACATCACCGACCACTTGTACAAGCCGTCCTTCGTCTTAAAAGCCGTCTTCCATCTCATCCCCTTCTCTAACTCTAAACTGGTGGTACCCACTGCGAAGGTCGATCTTCAAAAAGATCTGGGCACCAACCATCGAATCCAGGAGGTCATCGAGGCGGGGAATCAGAAAACGATACTTCACCGTGATCTTATTTATGACACGACTGTACAACCCCGTAGCCGGGCGAGTGGGACCCTCCCCAAATATCAGCCTAGGGGCGTGTTTTGGGCGACGAGTTGGTGCGACCCCGTTCGAGAACGTGCGGGTGCTCGTGCGCGCGTGCGGAGATTTTATGTGTATAGGCTTTTTAAATATATTAATGTTATAATGTATTAATATTATACATATAAATATCCTAATATATATATAAGTTTAATTATATAATATATGTATATATATTATATATCATATATATATATGGAAGAAGAGAGAATGGGAAAAGAGGGAGAAACAGGAATCAAGGGGGGGCAGCTCGGGGATAAGGAAAAAAAGGATTTAAAAAGAAAAATAAGAGAATAAGAAAGGAGGCGGGGTACAGCAGCAAGGGGAGAAAAAAGAAAAAAAGCATCGGGGGGGGGGGGGGATTTTTCCCCGCTAGGGCTCGGCCAAGCAGGGCAGCCGCCGCCGCCCCATTCCCGCTCTCTCACGTCGCCGGCAAGGCAGCGCAGCCACCGCCCCCTCCCTCTCTCACCCTAGGCCTGGAGCAGCAAGGAGCCGCCCGCCCCCACTCTCTCTCGGCCACCGCCCGGGCTAGGGCACGGCCTCCTTCTTCGCTCTCTCCCGTCGCCGGCGAAGCAGCGCAGCCGCCGCCCCTCCCTCTCTCTCTCGGCCGACAACAGAGCCCCGCCCCCTCCCTCTCTCTATCGGCAAACAGCAGAGCCCCGGGCGTTCTCCCTCTCTCTCTCTCTCTCCGGCCGCCTGGAGCAGCACACCACGATCTCCCTCTTTTTCCAGCCGCCTGGAGCACCCCGGCCGATCCACTATTTTTCCCGACCTGGAGCAGCACACCTCGACCTCCCCTTCTCCCGGCGGCAAGCTCGGCCTGGAGCGAGGCCCGGCCTGGAGCGAGGCCCGGCCTGGAGCGAGGCCCGGCCTGGAGCGAGGCCCGGCCTGGAGCGAGGCCCGGCCTGGAGCGAGGCCCGGCCTGGAGCGAGGCCCGGCCTGGAGCGAGGCCCGGCCTGGAGCGAGGCCCGGCCTGGAGCGAGGCCCGGCCTGGAGCGAGGCCCGGCCTGGAGCGAGGCCCGGCCTGGAGCGAGGCCCGGCCTGGAGCGAGGCCCGGCCTGGAGCGAGGCCCGGCCTGGAGCGAGGCCCGACCTGGAGTGGAGATCGACCACCGACGCGGCCGCACGCAGCAGAATCGACCCGGAGCTCCTCTCTCGCCCCCGCCGCCAAGCACGCGACAAGGGTAACGATGTTTCAACTTGGACAGGTGAAGCCTTCAGTTTACATATTCGCATGGAAGCCCCTCTCCACCAACGGGTGGGGGAAGAGAGCTTTCCGACGGGTTGACGTGTACGTCCCCACAGTTAATTGCATTAGTGTCCGGAAGCGTGAGTACGGGTTTAGGCATGCTGTGTGAAGCCCATCCGGACGTGTGAGCCGGATTGGTGATGTTCTGGGGTTCCCGGAGAAGACTCCGAGGAAGTTGTTTATTTAGCCGTTTGCAGGGAATGCGCACCATAGCCCAAAAAGGGGGTGTGCGCAATATGTTTGGCCCGCTTATATTAGCCGACCGATGACTAGTTGGCCGCCGCTCGTCGAGACGTTGGCGTACAGGTGTTGCAGTGCCAGGCGGGGAGTAGCGGGCTTAAACCCAAGCTTGTGCCGGCCCTCGAAGGCCTTTTTGTTTATATTGCCGGCCTGCGTGCTGAGTATGGAATTTATATTCCTGTAATATTTTTTCATATCTGTGATGCTCTGCGAATATAGTTTACTCCTCCTGTCTTGGGCGAGCGGTTGTGTTCGTGAACCGCTTCCCCGTGTGGGCCCCGAGGTATAGATGCCGGGAAGCTCCTGATGGCCTGTTGTCATCCTTTCAGAATAGCGGAGTTCCGCTGTTAGCGGCCCAATTGAGGCTGCGTAGAGTAGGGCTGCTGGGCGGTTTGTGCCTATAGTAAGGCGGGCGGGGAACATTTTACATAGACCCGAGGTGACACCTCTAGTTTGAGGGTGGATCTGGAGATTCTCCTTAGATGTTCCGGTCGGCCAAGAGAGCCCTCCGAAGGTGCCTTAGCTCAGCCCTTGGCTTGGGAGGGGAAGAGTTTGTTAGTCTTCCGGGTATGCGGCGGGTCCTCCACGCTGAGACCTTGGGTCTGTCCCTTGTGTTCCTAGTCTTGTGCCTAGATCGTTCGCTTGAGGGTAGTAGGTGTGCGGTCACCCTTCCCCAAGGGTCGAACTCCACAGGAGACCGAATTCCGGTTTCAACATTTTGGTGCGGTGAGCGTGGAGAGTGACCAGCACAGAAGAACTCAGGCGAACATCATGACAATAGAAGTGGAACCAGGTGACGACCAGAGTTGTGCGCTGACACTTTGTGTTGAAGGTCTTCATACCCGGAGTCGGCCCATCCTATAGATGTTGTTGGAATCCCATAGCACTCGTGGTAGGATTTGCACCTATTTGAAGCGCTCTTTTCTTTAAGGTATGTAAGTGGTGCTCTGATTTTTAATAAGAGTCCTTTAAACACGCCAATACTATTGCAATGAGCTCGCATGAAGAAATGGAGTGAATTTGGACCCCGAGCAGATCCCGCTGTCAGGCTCTCACCTAGCTGGCAGGGCTGGAAGTCACTCGGTGTCATCCTTGGGCCTCGAGCAGATCCCGCTGTCAGGCTCTCACCTAGCTGGCAGGGCTGGAAGTCACTCGATGGAATGTGTTTGGACCCCGAGCAGACCCCGCTGCCAGGCTCTCACCTAGCTGGCAGAGCTGGAAGTCACTCGGTGTCATCCTTGGGCCTCGAGCAGATCCCGCTGTCAGGCTCTCACCTAGCTGGCAGGGCTGGAAGTCACTCGATGGTGGTAGTAGTGGACCCCGAGCAGATCCCGCTGTCAGACTCTCACCTAGCTGACAGGGCTGGAAGTCACTCGGTGTCATCCTTGGGCCTCGAGCAGATCCCGCTGTCAGACTCTCACCTAGCTGGCAGGGCTGGAAGTCACTCGATGGTGGTAGTAGTGGACCCCGAGCTGATCCCGCTGTCAGGCTCTCACTAAGCTGGCAGGGCTGGAAGTCACTCGGTGTCATCCTTGGCCTCGAGCAGATTCCGCTGTCAGGCTCTCACCTAGCTGGCAGGGCTAGAAGTCACTCGATGGTGGTAGTAGTGGACCCCGAGCAGATCCCGCTGTCAGGCTCTCACCTAGCTGGCAGGGCTGGAAGTCACTCGGTGTCATCTTGGGCCTCGAGCAGATCCCGCTGTCAGGCTCTCACCTAGCTGGTAGGGCCGGAAGTCACTCAGTGTCATCCGTGGGCCTCGAGCAGATCCCGCTGTCAGGATCTCACCTAGCTGGCAGGGCCGGAAGTCACTCGATGGCGGTAGTAGTGGACCCCGGGTAAACTCGCTGTCAGGCTCTCATTAGCTGGCAGGGCTGCAGACACACCTGGGGGGAAAGGGTTGGTTCTTGGAGAATTTTTGCAGGACCCCGAGTGATGCTCGACCCCGGGTGGACCCGCTGCCTGGCTCCTACTAGCTGGCAGGTCCGTAGGCTCGCCTGGGGGGTAAGGGACCCCGAGTGCTGCTCGGCCCCGGGTAGACTCGCTGCCAGGCTCTCACTAGCTGGCAGGGCTGTAGGCACACCTGGGGGGAAAGGATTAGCTCCGCGTGTACAAGAGGATACAAAAGATACGGCTTTGTTGTTTCACGATATCACGAGAAATTGTATACTTGTTGTAAGTAATGGTATAAGGGCAATTCAATAGCAGTGAGCCAAAGGGTATCGAGTGATTCAAAAGGTTCAGAAAGGTCATAGAGAGATTGATGCTCAAGCGCAGATTTCAGCTTCTCTCAAAATTTTTTTTGGGTCGGCTCCCACTCGCCGGATACGTTAGGTTGGATGATTCTTTTCGAGCTTGTGCCAACCTCGAAAAGAGCGGGGATTGTGTACAAACCCGTAGCCGGGCGAGTGAGACCCTCCCCAAATATCAGCCTAGGGGCGTGTTTTGGGCGACGAGTTGGTGCGACCCCGTTCGAGAACGTGCGGGTGCTCATGCGCGCGTGCAGAGATTTTATGTGTATAGGCTTTTTAAATATATTAATGTTATAATGTATTAATATTATACATATAAATATCCTAATATATATATAAGTTTAATTATATAATATATGTATATATATTATATATCATATATATATATATATATGAGAGAAGAGAGAATGAGAAAAGAGGGAGAAACAGGAATCAAGGGGGGGGGGGGCAGCTCGGGGATAAGGAAAAAAAAAGGAAAAAAGGATTTTAAAAAAAAAAATAAGAGAACAAGAAGGAGGCGGGGTACAACAACAAGGGGAGAAAAAAGAAAAAAGCATCGGGGGGGGGGGGATTTTTCCCCGCTAGGGCTCGGCAAGCAGGGCAGCCGCCGCCGCCCCATTCCCTCTCTCTCCCGTCGCCGGCAAGGCAGCGCAGCCGCCGCCCCCTCCCTCTCTCACCCTAGGCCTGGAGCAGCAAGGAGCCGCCCGCCCCCACTCTCTCTCCGGCCACCGCTCGGGCTAGGGCACGACCTCCTTCTTCGCTCTCTCCCGTCGCCGGCGAAGCAGCGTAGCTGCCGCCCCCCCTCCCTCTCTCTCTCGGCAGACAACAGAGCCCCGCCCCCTCCCTCTCTCTATCGGCCAACAGCAGAGCCCCGAGCGTTTCCTCTCTCTCTCTCTCCGGCCGCCTGGAGCAGCACACCACGATCTCCCTCTTTTTCCAGCCGCCTGGAAGCACCCCGGCCGATCCACTATTTTTCCCGACCTGGAGCAGCACACCTCGACCTCCCCTTCTCCCGGCGGCAAGCTCGGCCTGGAGCGAGGCCCGGCCTGGAGCGAGGCCCCGGCCTGGAGCGAGGCCCGGCCTGGGAGCGAGGCCGGCCTGGAGCGAGGCCGGCCTGGAGCGAGGCCCGGCCTGGAGCGAGGCCCGGCCTGGAGCGAGGCCGGCCTGGAGCGAGGCCCGGCCTGGAGCGAGGCCCGGCTGGAGCGAGGCCCGGCCTGGAGCGAGGCTGACCTGGAGCAAGGCTCGGCCTGGAGTGGAGATCGACCACCGACGCGGCCCCGCACGCAGCAGAATCGACCCGGAGCTCCAATCCCGCCCCCGCCGCCAAGCACGCGACAAGGGTAACGATGTTTCAACTTGGGCAGGTGAAGCCTTCAGTTTACATATTCGCATGGAAGCCCCTCTCCACCAACGGGGTGGGGGGAAGGGAGCTTTCCGACTGGTTGACGTGTACGTCCCCGCAGTTAATTGCATTAGTGCCGGAAGCGTGAGTACGGGTTTAGGCATGCTGTGTGAAGCCCATCCGGACGTGTGAGCGGATTGGTGATGTTCTGGGGTTCCCGAAGAAGACTTCGAAGAAGTTGTTTATTTAGCCGCTTGCAGGGAATGCGCACCATAGCCCCAAAAAAGGGGGTGTGCGCAATATGTTTGGCCCGCTTATATTAGCCGACCGATGACTAGTTGGCCCGCCGCTCGTCGAGACGTTGACGTACAGGTGTTGCAGTGCCAGACGGGGAGTAGCGGGCTTAAACCCAAGCTTGTGCGGGCCCTCGAAGGCCTTTTTGTTATATTGCGGCCTGCGTGCTGAGTATGGAATTTATATTCCTGTAATATTTTTTCATATCTATGATGCTCTGCGAATATAGTTTACTCCTCCTGTCTTGGGCGAGACGCGGTGGTGTTCGTGAACCGCTTCCCCGTGTGGGCCCGAGGTATAGATGCCGGGAAGCTCCTGATGACATGTTGTCATCCTTTCAGAATAACGGAGTTCCGCTGTTAGCGGCCCAATTAGGGCTGCGTAGAGTAGGGCTGCTGGACGGTTTGTGCTATAGTAAGGCGGGCGGGGAACATTTCACATAGACCCGAGGTGACACTCTAGTTTGGGGGTGGATCTGGAGATCCTCCTTAGATGTTCCGGTCGGCCAAGAGAGCCCTCGAAGGTGCCTTAGCTCAGCCCTTGGCTTGGGAGGGGAAAAGTTTGTTAGTCTTCCGGGTATGCGGTGGGTCCTCACGCTGAGACCTTGGGTCTGTCCCTTGTGTTCCTAGTCTTGTGCCTAGATCGTCGCTTGAGGGTAGTAGGTGCGCGGTCACCCCTTCCCAAGGGTCGAACTCCATAGGAGACCGAATTCCGGTTTCAACAACGACTATCAATGCATATGCGCAGCTACTGTCCTTCTTTGGAGTTAGAAGGGCTGGCACGGCGCGGATGCTCAGACTTTTTCGTATAAACCCTTTTCGCAAAAGATCGTCAACTTGCTGCTTTAGCTCGGCATGCTCAGCTAGGTTTAAACGGTAGTGTGGCAGATTGGGCAAATATTCCCCAGGGATCAATTCAATCGCATGCTGGATGTCCCTTAGTGGGGCTAGCTCATCGAGGAGATCCTCGGGCATAATGCCTATAAAGCCATCCATCAATTGCCGAACATCCAGATCAGCAATCTCGGCCTCGCTAGGGGTCTCGGCCGCCAACGGGGCTGCTACAATAAACATGATCCCAGTCTCTTGGCTCTCTCTCAGGAAATCACCCCTTCTCAAGATATGCAGGGGTCTCGACGATCCCGCACTAACTGACGAGTCAACCTTACCCTTGGGAGGATCCCTGAGCTGCGTCGGGGTAAGAGTAATCTTTCGACCCTTATAGAAGAATACATACGTGTTGGAACAACCATACCCGATGGCGGCACGATCGTAAAGCCAGAGTCTCCCTAGAAGAACGTTAGCGACATCCATAGGGATAACATCGCACTAAACCCGGTCCTCAGTAGACGCTAATCAGATCGGCACCAGATACCGCTGTGTGGCTTGAATGGTGGACTTGTCCACTCATAGGACACGATACAGATGGGGATGGGGCTCAGCAATAAGCTACATCTTCTCCAACCCTTTACTAGCAATAATATTTACGCAGTTACCACTATCGATGACGAGCTTGCAGGGTCCTCCTGCGCTTGAAAAATAAGTGAAAAAGATATTTGTGCGGCGCCAATCCTCCTCAACACGCGGGGTGTGGAGGATGCGACGGAGGACTCCTACTTCTAGCAATCTCTCAGTATCGCTCTCCCATCCATCCTCAACAACAACAGTAACCTCCTCAGTGGCGACGTCCTCAGCCTCAGCGCTTGGCTCGCCAGAATCTTCAATCAGCAAGTTCCTGGTAGGGCATTGTGCTGCAAAGTACCCTCTGCCAGAACAACGATAACATTGGACGCCCCCAGATTTTGGACCTCCAGAAATAATAGCTTTCTCCGTCGCGTCTGTGGGAGCGCGAGGGGTGGCAGAAATCATGTCAGGGACAAACTTCCTATATATGGAAGCATCGGGTCTAGTGGAAGCCTGTCTTGGGCCGACTGAGCACAAATACTGCTCGTATTCGAGGGCAAGCTGAAAGACCTGCTCAACCGATTCCATCCTATGGGGAATTAGTTCCTTCGGATGTCTGATTTAAGGCTCGCACGAAAGCGTGAGGTAATGACAATGTGATCCTCCATAATGTCGCTACGAAGTACGAGTTCGTTAAATCGAGACATGTAATCAGCAACAGAAAGAGTACCCTGACGTAGCGCGTACAACTGATCTAAAAGCTGATCTCGATAGGAAGCAGGAAGATACTTATCCTATAAGCGATGCTTCATTTCATCCCATCAGGTAATGAGGTAGTAGCCATCACGCTCCAAAGATCTCTCCAGACTCGGCCAATATATCTTTTCTTGGCCAAGTAGTTTCATCTTCGCGAACCGTACTCGCCTCTCGCCGCTCATCTCGAACAAGTCAAAGTAGTGGTCGGTCCATGAGCCAATAACTGAATGCATTCGAGTCCAGATGACCATCAAAGGTGGGAGCATCAATATGAATCCGTCAGGTGATGTCATCCTCCTCTGGAGTCATCCCACGACGGGGCTCACGGAAGTCACCATAATCGTCATCGTCATATTCATATCAGGGTCTATCTCTACGACGAGGTGGTGAAGGACGGGGTTCATTCAAAGGACACTCTCGTCGAAACTCGTAACCACGACGATAATTCGCTCTTGGTGGGGGTGGAAGATCTCGGCGTGGGCCGTCTCTACCACGTCTCCCTGGAGGAGGTGTGGCATCTCGAAGGTCCTCGAGGGGCTCCTCATTAGGTGGAGGGTTCGTTCGATCTCTAGGTGTCTCTAACTGGTCTACTCTTGTACTAACCTCTAAGTGTGTCGAATTGTACACCCATTCGATCAAATTGATCGAGGACAAGCTTTGGAATTCCGCGGGCGTTATGTTCGTCTGAGAGCTAGCGGTCCTATCGTCGGGGTGATTGTGACTCGACATAGGCTGACGATAATCCCCACCACCACGTAACATGCACTGACCCTAACCTCCCTCTGATATCACTTTTATGATGCGGGATAGGCGTCATACCCGCTCTCCACCCTGGAGTCCCACCAGGGGGCCCACCTGGAGTCAGCACCAGACGACTTTCATCAGGGCCGCGGCCGTACACCCCAAACTAACTCTCCGTCATGGAGTCACCACCATGCAGCAGGTTGCTGAGGCCGGGGATCAATCCCCAGACCTCCTAGATAAGAGGCCTTCACCGGCACTCTCATCAACCTACCGCATGGTGAAGGCCTCTTATCTAGGAGGTCTGGGGATTGAGCCCTGACCTCAGCAACCTGCCGCATGGTGGTGACTCCATGACGGAGAGTTGGTTGGGGTGTACGGGCCGCGACCCTTATGAAATCCACCTGATGCTGACTCCAGGTGGGCCCCCGAGTGGGACTCCAGGGTGGCGGGGAGGTGTGACACCTGTCCCGCATCATTTAGATATTAGCAGCTATGCTTTTGCTTGAATGTCGTTAATGATAGCTTGAGTTTATGTAGTTGGGGATACATATGATTTAACAGTGGATCAACTGTGATAGATGTGTCTCATTCACTGGTTGATTTTGGTGATCTCATTACTAGTGTTACTTAAAAGCATGCTCGACAAAATGAATTTGACACTGTGCCTATTGAAACTACAACGCACCGAGAAGTTTTCTTTTGTCTAGACTGATGTGATGGAGTTGGCAATGGGGTAGAAGAACAAAAGTAAAAATTGAGATAGTCTCTCTTGCCTATTCCCAACCTAAATTCACAACTCCAAAAGTTACATATATATAGCTATTATACTATCTTACCCAAGGTTGTCAGGATCGAGATCCTAGATGAGATCGTTTTGAGGTAGGATCAGATCAGATAGTAAGGTCGGATCGAGGATCGCTTTACAAAATCAAGATCGATTTACAAAATCTGAATCGTAGGATCGTAAGATCTTATGGTCCGGATCGCGATCCTGACAACCTTGATCTTACCTTTACAGTACAAGAACTATATATCCCTTTCCCATGTTTCATCGTTAAGGTAATTAATTCCCTTATTAATGGTTCATTTCCCATCCCCTTGTAGTTGCTTTATTCTCAAACAGACTCCTCATATTCTTCCATCAATGATAACCACATTTAACGCCACTTGATTACTCTTCCTAAATCCTACTACATCCTCCACATGTAAATTCGCAGAGGTGGTCGTGAGTTCCACTGGAGTTCATCTACTTGCCATTAGAGTTGGTGGGCTTGATTGTTGATTTTTTAAAATCAATGCTCTTTTAAGAAGATATGCTTGTCCTTAAGATAGTACGAAGGGAAGCGGCGAAGAAATTGTTCAAATCATTCCATGTAGCATTATCCACTGAGTCCATTGTATTAATGCTTAGGTGATGCCCATATAACCTCACTTAATTTAATGGTGTCTGTGCATAGCATCAAACTTGTGAACATGGTTACCCTCAACAACTAAGTCCACATGCA